>CM040922.1:12309089-12899089 GCA_023029165.1 Gobiocypris rarus
GGGCCAACTTCACGCAGGTGTTTGACATTGATGCCATCCTTAATATTTACATCTAGCTCATGGTTATGGAGGGGTGTGACATTTCCCACAACTAGAACTCTGTGTTCGCACCCTGACCTCGTGAGTGACTCAGTCTGAGCCAGTCGCAGAGGCAGTTCAGGATGCGAACCCCGTGCTGCCTGAGTGGTGCAAGGGCTGCCTCGACAGACTTTGTGACGTCACGAGGGGACAGAGCTAGCCCAAATGGGAGGAACGCGTACTAAAATGTCCGCCCTTCGAAGCAGACCTGTAGGAACGGTCTGCGTCGAGGTAGGAGACAAGGAAGTAGGCGTCCTTCAGGTCAATCGCTGCAACCAATCTACTGGACAAACGCATTCGAGAAGGCATTCGCTGCCAACATCTTGAACGGAAGCCTGTAAAGGGATCGGCTCAGGACGGGCAGATCCAGGATTGGCCGTAACCCACCGGTTTTCTAGGGTACAATGAAGCAAGGGCTGAGGAAGCCGGACTTCATTTCGGCTGGAGGGACAGGCTCAATCGCACCCTTCGCCAGTAGGGTGGCAACCTCCGCATGCATGACTGGGACATTGGGCCCCACCATGGTGAGCGGACTGAACCGAACCGCACGAACTGAATCGGCCCTCCACCGGGGGAAGGAGAGGCCCTGCTACCATCCCCCGGAAAGAACTGGAACCCATCTCTGAGTTGTCCACCTCCAGCCCGGCGTTTAGTCAGGCTGTGGAGTGGACTGGGCGTCATCCTGCAACCTCCTCCACGACACGGCCCAGGTGAAGGCTGCTGCTGGGGCCGGACGGGAGGGGGGAGGGCGCCCTCGGTGGCGAGCGGACTGAGGCGACTGAGCCGGCGGCTGGTGCAGCAGCTGGCCACCGGGGCAGTATAGCCTCAGTCTGCTTTTGGGCGGCTGTGAACCGTTGGGCGCAGTTCTCAGCCGCCCCGCCGATGAGGCCAGCCTGGGATATGGGCGAGTTGAGGAGGTGGGCTCACTCAACCATCTCCACATCACCAGGTAAGGCCAGGTGTTTCTCCCGGCCACAACTGTGGACATCGCCCGGCCCAGGGAGCGTGTGGCCACCTTCACCGCCCAGAGGGCGGGATCAGTGGCGGCACGCAGCTCACTGAAGAGCCCTGGGTCGGCTCCACCCACGTGCATGTGCAAAGGGGCGGCGGCCTGCCCCGTTGCTCTACAGGACCACGCCACCGAAGTAGACGGGCCCTGAGGCTTCGCGAGGGTGCTTAGGATAGCCACGCCACATCGAAGCACTCCGTGGACACCGTAGTGCGCAACAGAGTGCTCAAAAGTGGGGGGGACCCCAGTGTACCCTAGGCCACGGCCCCATCAAGGGCAGAGAAGGCAGAGGAGGCCGAGCGGTCACGGGAAGCACGGGGACTCCACGGACCAACAGCTGTCAGGTGCCGTCCCCAAAAAACAATCGCGCAACCACGAGCACTCGTGACAACACGAGATAACATGGCTGTCAACTCTGGGTCAGATCAGGCGGCGCTGACACACCCGAAGGCGGAGCACAGCCCAATCGTCATCCCCAAATGACTCTAGCCCACCTTGGGATGCGGCGATCTAATCTCACTGCTATCTGGAGTGTGAACTGATCGAACGAGGCGTCAGAGACGGGCCGCTGTTTCAGTCCAGCACTCGCGGGAAGCGATGTGCGAGAGGGAGCGTGGCCCGAGGAATGAACGTCGGGGGTCTTAATACCACAGCACAGCCCTCAGGTCACCCTGGCCACCATCCAAAGTACCACCTCTCTCGGAGACGGTAGATTGGGGTGTGGCAGAAGGGACTCTCTCTCCTCACAGAGATCACTGAGTCTCGACCACAACATTGCGATGGTCACATTCCCGCAGTGGGAACATGACACATCCACAAACACTGCCCGAACGTGCTGAGCCCAAACACATCGAGCAGTGAAAGTGCCCATAGACAGCAATGGATATCGATCGCACCCGGAAGTGCACGGGCGAACCGTCCTTGAAAAGGCGTGCCATGCGCAAGCTCTTTTTGTGAGAGGAAGCCTCGCAGTCGATGCCGAAGCGCCCAGGGAAACACACACCAGCTGTCAAACAGACCACTGCACAGATCAGCAGGCAGGAAGTATGCGATCACTGGAACGCGACCGGAAAGCTGCTCATCTCGAAGAAGCTGACAGAGTCTCAGAAGGCTGTAGGAGTGAAGAGGTAGGTCCTCTTGGCTCCGAAAGCAGAAACATAATGCGATGTTGCCACGTTCCTCCTTATATACTCACGCGGTGAGGCGGAGTTACGTATGCAAATTCCGCATACCCCATGGCATTGGCACGCCATTGGGCGTTTTTTCTAAGCTTGAAGATGATAGGCTTCTTAGCGAAACCCCCATTCGTTAGTCACTAACGTTACGTCGTAGTGACTGAACGGAAGGGAACTAGGGAGCTGATTGAGACGCACTCAAAGACTGTGAACTGTGTAGTGCTGTGTTCAGGATTTTATTTAGGCGGGGCTAAAACGGTGGCTCGATGATGCACTGGAGCCACTGAGCCTGGGTCCTCCCCTAACACGATCATAACAAGAGTAGCTACATTCGCTTCAGTTCGCTCGCTCGATTGAAAGTTGCTGTCAGTACCGTTAGTGGTCCTACAATTTACAAAACGATGATATCAAGAAGAGGTGGATTAATTTTGTGAACAGATACTTTAATGGAGAGCTGAGGAGCACCACCTGCAGTGACTTTGCACCGGATAGTTTTACAAACTTTTTATCAGAAACAACTGGGATTCACTAATGATCCGCTGCAGAAAGGGGCAAAACCGATTATCCGGCCTTCATCCTCCCGTCCCGCCGACATCTGGTGCCGTCGTGGACTATACGTGAGTGTTGTATTTAGTGGCAGCTTTCCGGCGAGGGGGGCGTTGTTTCAGCTCCGACAGCGGACACGCCACCATGAGCTATTTTATTTACTTGGCAGAAACAAGAAACTATTCCAGGTGGAGAGCTGTCAAGAGTCTAGTTCTGTGAGACTAACAAAACCTAGTTGTCCATATACATCACCTCGAACATTAAAGTTGCCATATAATATCACTCAGTCAGGATTCAGTTAACATTTGCTAACAACAGGCTTATAAAATAGTTAATCCGTTTATCACCCATCTCAGTCAGGATGCTGCCAATCTTTCTCACCTGTGTACAGCACTCTGCTGATCATGCCAGGGAAAACCATGAGGAACATGGGCAGAAGTTTGAGATAACCACACAGGATGCAGCCAGCTTTCACATGAGACAGGCTCTTGGCAGACAGACAACGCTGCACAATCACCTAAAACAAGATGGAGTTGGATCAAAAATACAGTAATATTGTGAAATACAGTTAATTAATACAGTTTACAATAACTATTTTTCCAGTTGAATGTATTTTAAAATGTATTCCTGTGATCAAATCTGAATTTCCAGCATCATTTCTCCAGTCTTTCAGTCCGTCAGAAATCATTCTAATATGATATGCTCAAAAAATAATTTTTGATGCTTAAGAAACATTTCTTATTAAACATTTTGAAAACAGTTGTGCTGCTTAATATATTTGTGGAAATTAGGGCTGGGCGATATGGAGCAAAAAATATATCTCGATATATTTTTCTATATCTCGATATACGATATATATCTCGATATCTTTGCAGGAAAAATAACCCCCCAAAAACTACTGCAAAAACAAATACCACAATCTTTTTTTATTGAAGTGCAAATGTAGGAACAAAGTGCATTTGCAACATTAAAAAAAAATATATATATATATATATATATATATATATATATATATATATATATATATATATATATATATACAAAAATAATAATTTAACAATAAAATAAAGGAAGAAATAATACCTATTGCCTTCTTTTCATTCAAAAATAAAACTCAACTCGAGGTAGGCAGTGCAGGAACAAAGGGCTTCTGCGATATTTTAAGATAAAAAATCCCTGATTACATAATAATTTAACTAAAATTAAAGAAAAGTTAGAGGGGTTTAGTGGCCGGGATCCTTAAGGCCGCAACATACTCCGCAAGAACCAAGAAAAAAGTTCCAGTTCCCAGGGCTGCGAGAACAAATGGACGTCATTTCGTTCTCGGAGCCATGGTTTGGGAGTTCTAGAAACATCGTAAGAGCAGAACTTTTTTCTTGTGGGTGTCCGAGAACTGTCAGAGATTTAAAGTGGGCGGGGTTTAACGGAGAAACGGAGATGTTCGGCACCTGCTGTTCTCGTGAATTATGTAATGTCCTGGCCAGAACGAACTTTGTTCTTGTTCTTGCCACCTCGAGAAAACGAACAAATTTCTCTGTTCTTGCGGAGTATGTTGCGGCCTTTAGTCTGTTGCACTCCTCGTATGCGAGCTTGCGCCTCGTCTGTAAATGGTGGAAAAGGTTCGTGGTGCTAGCTTTGGTTGGCACCAAATTTCGGCATTCACGGCAGTGGACATCTGTCTGCTGTTAGTCCGACGCCTTAAAACCAAAGTATCTTCATATAATGTAGCCAATTGTTCTTTTTTATAGACGAGCTCTGTCGCCTCCGGGCTGATTGCGAACGTCGCCATGTTCAATGAGACAACACGCGACTCGCGAGGGGAGGGGGAACAAAAGCAAGGCGGCGGGGGGCGAGCGAGAGGGTGCGAGCACAGCACAGAGAAGGCAAACAAGCAAAGTGGCGGAACCAGAATTAAATATAAGCAATATATCGATATATACGATATGTCAAAATCCATATCGTGTTTAAAAAATATCTCGATATATTTTAAATATCGAGATATCGCCCACCCCTAGTGAAAATCCTAATTTAGCATTCTTTGATGAATAGAAAGTTCAAAAGAACAGCATTTATTTGAAACACCAACGTAAAGGTCGCCACTATCACTTTTGATCAATTCATTGTGCATGTTCATGTTGAATGAAAATCAATTCCTTTACAGAAACCTTACTGACCCAAACTTTTAAAATGTTCTGCTTATTATTTTGTTAAAAATTGCATTTATACTTTTACGTTTTATATAATATAAAGGACATCTAAGGTAACTGCATAGAGAAAAAAAAAACAGGCGCAAATTAAACATACGTTGAGGTGCAGGTAATGTACGCCATGAACTATAATACATTTTTATGGCTGTATTTTTCTCTATAATCCCAGAATATTGATAAAGGGTATTGAAAACTGTTGAAAACATCTGCCGATATGACTTTTTTGGAAAAAATCTTCACTAAACAATAAACCCTCAGAGGAAGAACATCCTCATCACAATATGACATGAGTGAATCTGTTTATGTCTCATGCGTCTTTTGAAGCTCAAATATTGATATATTATAGATTTTTGCTAATGTCACCTAAATCACACAATTACCAAACTAGCGCAACCAAACGTGGGACATCTGAAACAGTTAAGCTTTGAGTCTTGTTAATGGACTGTTGAACTAACTTAACCGTGGTGAGTCTACATCTGCTTCTCTTTGGCTGTTTGTGTATCTTATCTTATTTAGTGGGGACTAATCAAGGGTCTAACTAAAAGCATATCTGTTTAAGCTTAGACTTGCTCTGGCTAAAACAAGAAACACTCTGTTCATCCTGGGAAACTCAAGATAAAAGTGCAGTTTGTTGTCCAAGTGGACACAGAAGACATTTGTCAGTTATATATCTGTGTGAATTCCTCAGCAGGTGTAGGACACATAAACCTCTTATTTTCTCAGACAATGCAAAAAAAACCTTTTGTATGCACAGAATAAAGCATTAAGAGAAAGTAGCCACAAGCTAGAAAGTTTTACTGCATAAATATGAGTCAGCAGCCTTGATAAATGATCAGTACCTGGTCAGTGCAAAAGTACCAAGTAGCCTGGATAGTAAGACCAAATACCATTCCAGGCCAGGGCAGATTGCCGGTAATGGGGTCTCTGAAAAGGTGGAATGAGTCCGCACGAGGGGTGTAGCACGATTCACTGATGTTTGCACCCACCACTGACGGGATCGCATTCATATAACTGTCCTTGAAGTTCTCGTAGCCTCCGACCTCATTGAACGCTGAAAGAAAACGGTTTACATTGAAGCAAGTAGTCGTTTAGCAGACTTATATTAAATCCAAAACGTACAACAAAAAGTGAATGGACGTACCAAAGCCCATGAGAATGAATGATCCCACAACCATGATGATGGTCTGCAGGGTGTCTGTGTAGATGACTGCAGCTAGACCACCTGTAGGAGAAACAGTGAAGGTCACTCCCCCTGTAGCTCTTGCTGCTAATTATTATAGTTTATTGTAATTATAATTCATATAATATAGTCATATAATTAATTATTATATTAATGTTCATTCTTCCCTCGGGTCGACAAGAAACTTAAAAATTGAGTGTTCCAAGACCCTAGAATTTTTGTCACACTTGAACCACGAATACACAACATTTATTTAGTGGATTCGAGGAGTTAGGCTAAAGTAACAAATCCTTCCCTCGCAGGGTCAATTTGACCCCCTCAGGAATGAATGGAATGCAAGGAATGCTTCAGTACACAGAACAACCTAAAAATGCTGAAAATTCAAACTAAAAATGCTAAAACGGTCTCAAAAAATGATTCTATAATGTCTACATGTATCCCAATGCATACTGAGAGAGAAATGACTTTAGGACCAAGCGGAACAGGCCATATAAGGTCATCTAGTGGCAAGAGTCATGAAATATCATGTTATATTATTATTTTCTTTTTTTCCACAAGGGATCGGCAAAGACACCCAATGCAAGATATTTTGAGCTGAATTAAAAGGGTCATGCATGAAATTGTGAGTTATTTTGAATTTAAGTTGAAAGAATATGCTTAAATTATTATTTATTGATAAAATCTAGAAATTTAAAGATAAATAATAAAAAAATCTAAAAAAAAAATATTATCAAAATGAAATAAAATAAGCTTTCTGGAGAAAAAATAAAAGTATAATTGTAGGGCTTCGGGTCATTTTGCCCCGCAAGGGAAGAATTTGTTACAAAGAGTGAGAAAAGGATCAGGGTCAAACTTTTACATTAAATGTGTTTTTAAATTAATATAAATAAATATATAAATGCAAGCTTTACTATAAGCTTTTAAACATATCAAGCATAAGTTTATTCTTTTGAGCTCTTTGTGAAACTTTATAAATTATAAGGCCTATTTGTTTGACTCCCTTGCATTGATATATGGTTTCTTTCAGCTGTCTCATCAAACTTTCACAGCAGCAGTGTTTATTCCTTCCTTGTAAATGCATTTAATTTTATAATTTTTTTTCATAATGATCTCTTGATATGATGTTTTATTAACAAAGTTCGGGAGAAGCACGTTCAGATAATTGACACAGGTGGAGGAGCATGTTCAGATAATTGACACAGGTGGAGAGTACTCAGCTAATCAACAAAGAGGTGTATATATACGCAGCCGTCTCACCTCCATTTTGTTGACAGTTCATCAGCACAGATGGCATTTCTTGCAGTTCGCTCCACCCGCCTCCTATTCACGCTGTCTACACGGATCTACACGCGCTCAACGCATTTCTACAATGATACAATCTTTATAAGCTACCTAAAAGCGGCCGCTCCATCAGCATTCGGGGTAAAATATTCTTTTCTGAGATGTAATTGTGTTTGACGATCCACAATCGTGAGTGTCTTCTAACAATTCTAATCGATTCACAAACTTCAATAAGTGATGCTTTGTAACGTGGTGCATTGGCGCCATGACGATAGCGTCAGCTGCGAGAGCAGTGCAACAGGGAGAACTACAACAGTCCCTGTTTTAAGATAACGATATTGCACACATCAAGCTTTTCTTGATGTCTTTCGTCTCTGTGTACAAACGTTACAGATATCCAGACAGATACTTCACACAAGAAGTGTTCACCAAGGACGCGAACGGGTTGCCGTGATAAACAATAAATATACGTTGGTAAAGCGAGTGACAGTATCGTGAGGCTAAATCACTAAAATGATGCAGTGCAACAGTACACGTTATGCCAAACAATCAGCCATTGGGATCAGCTGAAAATCACTGCATTGATTCAATATTTCTCAACTTGATGCTCACATAAGCTCGGTCACAGCGACCATACTCATTGCGACTATAAATATATATGTGCAAACTGTACAATGTATTTGGGAGCTCCTGTTTTTCTTAAATGTAACATCAATACCTACAGTAGGCTATTGTATAACAATTGTATCAATGATTATTGTATGCCATCTTATATTTTGGGGATGAAAACCATAATTCACAACACTGCAGATTCAAAGGCTGATTTCATTGAATAATGTGAGATCTCACATTTCAAAATCTGAATTTGGTGCAGTTTTGCATTATACTGGCTTGTAAAATCAGTGCTTCAGAATGCTTCAGTTCAGAGCATTTGAACCAATGAATAAGGCACACTCATGCAAAGCATTTTCTTCACCGTGGTTTATATCATTACATGTTATATAATTTAAGTTTGTATATTATATCCCACATGATTTTGAATGAGCCTCCTGCAATAATAAGGCATGGACATTTCAAAATAAGAGTCCCATTCGGTTACACAAATATGTTTCTCCATTTGTCCATCTAACTTTCTCCTTTCTCTCCCGCAGGCGCTCAGTTTCTCCGGCTAATTTTCTTTATTGCCCCAGCGGTGCTGTTCCTTCTGCTCCCACAGGAACTCAGGTTCTCTGGATAATTTTCTCCACTATTACAGCAGTGCTGTTCCTCTGCTCCCACAGGAGCTCAGTTTCTCTGGCTAATTTTTCCACTATTACAGCAGTGCTGTTCCCTCTGCTCCCGCAGGAGCTCAGTTTCTCTGGTCAATTCCTCCACTACCACAGCAGTGCTGTGCCCTCTGCTCCAACAGGAGGTCAGTTTCTCTGATTAATATCTCCAGTGCCGTTCCTCTGCTCCCACTGGAGCCCAGTTTCTCTGGTCAATTCCTCCACTACCACAGCAGTGTTGTTCCTTCCGCTCCGCAGGAGCTCAGTTTCTCTGGTTAATTCCTCCACTACCACAGCAGTGCTGTGCCCTCTGCTCCAACAGGAGGTCAGGTTCTCTGATTAATATCTCCACTGCTACAGCAGTGCCGCTCCCTCCACTCCCGCAGGAGGTCAGTTTCTCTGATTAATATCTCCACTGCCTAAGCAGCAATGTTTCCTCCCAGAAATCTCCACCCTACGTGACCTTCTTTTCTCTCCATGCTCCCGCAGCCGAACCAGACCACCAATTAGACTGGAGATTTCTATGTTACCCTTAAAACCACAAACATACATTTATCCTGGGTTCAATTGCCTTTCTCATTTTACTGGAATTATCTGCTCCGCTTTCCCCCACAGGTGGCACAAACTAAATGATTACCTGGCAATCATAGCCAAGCACACGCTATCCAATGGGGGAGGGCATTTCTACGTACCATACATGTTTTATTTATTTATTTTTCAGCTAAAAAGTGCCATGTGAGTCACACAGTAGAACCAGTACACATACTGCAGGTCAGACGCTAACATGAGGCTGCATCTGCCAGCTGCACAGGCCAATCATTTCAACAGTTTTATCCAACAGGTTATAACCCCACCTACGTCCCAGTGGCCTGCAGCTCCAGTGGCACAAATAAGCACAAGCCTTTCTCTGCTTAAGTCCACCTAAGTAAAAGCCCACATTTTTTTCCATCATCCAGCTAACTTTTCTTTCCAAACCACTGAGGAAAACTCAAGTGTGAGGCTGCCGCCGACATCCGCAGCCCCGGTTTATAACCCTCCCACCTCCATCTGCAATACAGATGCCCGTGCCATCCAACGACCCTGGCCATGGAACTGCCACCAGTGTCCCAAAACATCCGCGCACAGATCCTCGCTGAAATTCAGGAAGTTGGCTGACCAATTCCCAACTCCAGTACCTTGCTATTCGCAAATTTTTTTTTCCCGTAACCCTCCTGTTAAAACCCCCTCCTTGAAGCATCGCCGATACCATTGTCCAAGCAGTTTCTCTCAGGTCCCTCCAATCCTACGTGTCCATTTTTCTCTCCTTTCAATTACCTCGTTCATTTCTTATCTTAACAACATCAAGAGCCTCCAAGTAGGGTTCATCAAAGGTTACCTGAGCGGCATTCATTTTTCCGTTAACTCCTCTCTCTAGATAAATAATTCTCAGACCTCCTCCAGATCAAGGGATCCAAGATCCCAGCCAATCCCCAATGCTAGACATCCTCACTACACACATCCTCGCACAGGGTACCAGCCTCTCAGTACCACTCGACACCATGTTTGTCTTAGCCTTCTTTGATTCCCTTAGATGTTCGAACTGTGATCACATCAAAATTCGACCCAAAAATCCACCCCACCATCTCCGACTTATCATTAATAGATGGGGAAACATTCTCTTATCTGATCAAGCAAAGTGAGACTGACCAAATAAAAAAGGGTAATTTTATCTAAATTTTTAAACTCTCATCACTGATCCAACCATACCAGTCAGTTCTGACATATCTTCAATGGAGAAGTTCTCAAACAAAATTGCCCCTGTTCACGGATGAATCCAACAAACCCGTGACACGCTTTTGGTTCCAGAAACATCCCAAATCTGTTCTCCAACAGTCAGGCCGCAAGCTCAGCAGCTCAAAGGCCTCTCCCAACAGCAGATCCAAGCTCTTGGGAGATGGTCCTCAGATACTTTTCAAAATCCCTGGGTCCGCCCACCGAGGGATTTGTTTCTGTCCAGCCAACATGTAATCTCATGCTTTTCCTTTCTGTTCTTAGTATTTCCAGGAGAAATTGAAAGGTTCACGCAGTGAGCCAACGGAAAGGTTCACGCAGTGAGCCAACGGAAAGGTTCCACGCAGTGAGCCAACGGAAAGTTGCCACGCAGTGAGTCAACGGAAAGTTCCACACAGTGATTCAGTGGAAAGTTTCCACGCAGTGAGCCAACGGAAAGTTTCCACACAGTGAGTCAACGGAAAGTTCCACACAGTAAGTCAACGGAGTTTCCATGCAGTGAGTAAACGGAAAGTTTCACACAGTGATTCAGTGGAACGCTTTCCACGCAGCGAGTCAGCGGAAAGTTTCCACGCAGCGAGTCAGCGGAAAGTTTCCACGTAGCGAGTCAGCGGAAAGTTTCACGCAGCGAGTCAGCGGAAAGTTTCACGCAGCGAGTCAGCGGAAAGTTTCACGCAGCGAGTCAGCGGAAAGTTTCACGCAGCGAGTCAGCGGAAAGTTTCCACGCAGCGAGTCAGCGGAAAGTTTCCATGCAGGGAGTCAGCAGGAGGTTTCCACACAGTGATTCAATGGAAAGTTTCACACAGTAGGCCATTGGAAAGTTCACAGTGGGCCAGTGAAAAGTTTCCGAGCAGTGAGTCAGCGGAAAGATTTTACATTGAGTCAGCGGCAAAATCCACGCAACAAGAAAAGCAAATAGATTAAGACGTCCACGCAATAAGATACTGGACACGCAGTAAGAAGTTGCCCATGCTGTAAGATGGTGGATAGTCGCCCACGCAGTAAGATGGTGGATAGTTGCCCACGCAGTAAGATGGTGGATAGTTGGCCACGGAGTAAGATGGTGGATTGTTGTCCACGCAGTAAGATGGTGGATAGTCGTCCACGGAGTAAGATACTGGATAGTCGTTCACGCAGTAAAATACTGGATAGTCGCTTCACGCGGTAAGATAGTGGACAGTCGTCCACGCAGTAAGATAGTGGACAGTCGTCCACGCAGTAAGATAGTGGACAGTCGTCCACGCAGTAAGATAGTGGACAGTCGTCCACGCAGTAAGATAGTGGACAGTCGTCCACGCAGTAAGATAGTGGACAGTCGTCCACGCAGTAAGATACTGGACAGTCGCCCACGCGGTAAGATACTGGACGTCGCCCACGCAGTAAGATAGTGGACAGTCGCCCACGCAGTAAGATACTGGACAGTCGCCCACGCAGTAAGATACTGGACAGTCGCCCACGCGTAAGATAGTGGACAGTTGTCCACGCAGTAATATACAGGATAGTTGTCCACGCAGTAAGATACCGGTTAGTTGTCCAATCAGTAAGATGGTGAACAGTCTCCTGAATAAGTCCAACTAAGTGAGAAGTAGAAGATTCCACAGCGAGATAGTGAATACGATTATTTTTTATCTTATTTTGAAGAGTCAATGCAGCGAAAAATGTAAGATTACATGCAGCAAGAAAGTGAATTGTTTTCCACACAGCGAGAAATAGATAAACACCGCAAGGAAACGGATAGTTTTTCCACAGCAAGAAAGCGGATACATTTCACCCAGCGAGGAGTGGACAGTTTTCCACACAGCAAGAAAGTGGATAAAACCGTCTAGATTGATAGTATGCACGAGTTGAAAGTTTCCACTCAGTAAGGAAGTGGACCAATTCATAGCAGCAAGAAAATGGAAAGTTTCCATGCAGCAAGGAAAAGGGTAAGTGCAAAAAAAAAAAAAAAAAAAAAAAAAATCTCTAAATCAAGATCTCATTTCTTTTTCCCATTTTTCCTTCAGGTGGTCTCCACATACAAGACCACACCCTGCTCCTGTCAAGAACCATGTGATTGTGAACAACAAGGGCCGCCCATAGGCGACACAAGCCGTTAACTGGCCCTCCGAATCAAATAACCAGGCCCTCTCTCATGCCAGCCGCCAAGCTCGGCACTTCTTGGGGGTATTTAGCAGGCGGCTGTCCTATGCTTTCTAGCTTTGGGGGTACTCTGTTCGGGCCAAAGTCCGAGCTCAAGCCCTCCCCCCGGACAGCACGCCAAATACGCATTCAATTTACTCCATGAATTATATGTAAGTGTGAACTCGTGAAATGATGTTTTATTAACAAAGTTCGGGAGAAGCACGCTCAGATAATTGACACAGGTGGAGGAGCATGTTCAGATAATTGACACAGGTGGAGAGTACTCAGCTAATCAACAAAGAGGTGTATATATACGCAGCCGTCTCACCTCCATTTTGTTGACAGTTCATCAGCATCCTCCACCACCCCTTCTCCACGCTTTCTGCTCTTTTAGTTCTAACCACTTACATACGGGGTACTCTGGGTTCGGGCCAAAGTCCGAGCTCAAGCCCTCCCCGGACAGCACGCCAAATACGCATTCAATTTACTCCATGAATTATATGTAAGTGAACTCGTGAACTTCAACTGAGAAGTGAATTGTCCCGGGTTTCTTGTGAGAAGTTAATCAGACTGGCGCTCTCCATGTTCCATGTGCTTGGCTGTTTGCCGCACGTGCAGGCACATGTAGGGGGGGTTGGGGGGCTTTGGGTGCTCGAGCCCCTGCCCTTTTTCAAAATTAATCAACAGTGCCCCTCTCAGACAAATATCAATTATAATATTTCTGGTCAATAAAAAAGGACAATGTGTCCAATACTAACAAACTGCTCAAAAATCGGAAAACTTCTGTATATTTTTTTCATATCAGTCGGTCTGAGGCGTTGCCATAACCCGTTGCTATGGGTTGCATGTGTTTTACTCATCTACTGGCTGATTTTCCTCAGTGTGTTCGGAACGGCTCTCGAGCCATATATGGTTCTTTCAGAGAGTGCCTGTGGCTTTACGGGTGAAAAGCATATACCCAAACAAAGCAAAACTATTTTTTTTCATCAATAATCAAAGCTAATGAATTGATTTAATTAAAAATCTATATTTTATATATTTTAACATTTTACAGAAATCGTCAAACTGTGTATATACAGTTTGTCATATACACCAAACAATCGTGATCTGGCAAAGTTCAGATTCCATTGGACAATGTGAAGTGGAGCGGTAATTTTCTGTTCTAATTCATAAATCGGTTGAAAATGACATGACAGACGAAATAACGTTTGTGGAACGATTTCCTGACGAAATGGATCATCCTGACAATCGTCCTGATGTTCCTGACAACAAACAAAGCACTGCACAAAACCACGCAACACCAAAAGTCGAATTAATGTAAGTAGTGTTTAACTCACTTGAATTTATGTAAATTGATACACGTTTACTATTTGATGAAACTATCAAAGTTAATGAAGCCCAAGTGCCGACGGCACCTACAGGCCAATTATGTGAAATGGTGGCGTGAAAGGACTTTATTATCATTTTTGATAATTATGCAGCATTATGAAAGAAGTCTCTTATGCTCATCAAGCCATTTATTTGATCAAAAACAGCAAAATTGTGAAATATTATTATAATAATGGTTTTCTATTTTAATATACTTTAAAATTAAAAGTATATGTATGCCTGTGATCAAAGCTGAATTTATCATCATTACGCCAGTCTTCAGGGTCACTAATCATAGATTTGATGTCAATGTTGGAAACAGTTGTGCTGCTTAATATTTTTTATAACCTGCTGTGATACTCAAGATGAAAGATTCTTTGATTAATAAAATGTTAAAAAGAACATGTAATAATATCTCACAATATTAGGCTACTGTTTTTTCTGTATTTTTGATTAAATAAATGTAGGCTTGATGAGAATAAGAGACTTCTTGCAAAAACAAAATTTAAAATGTAGTATCTAAACACTCGCACAGCCGCATACACACACATATGTATATATGTTTATTTATTTATTTATTATTATAATTTTTTTTTTAGATGTTGCCCCTTTTTTACATTTGAGCCCCTGCCTCTGAAGAACTCTCTGCACGTCCCTGCGCACGTGTAACGTGCTTCAGAACCTGATCTAAACCAGGTTGGATTCATTGACCCAAAAATTCCAAAATCTTCAAACTCCAACAAAAAAAAAAGACGATATTCAACGTTACAAAGCTCTACTTCAAATGGAGATATTTTATTTAACAGAATCCACTTTTCAAGAATTACAACGAATGGCTCTTTTGGACTAAAATGTGTTTTTTCCGGATCTTGTGAAATCACAATGTTACTCATTGTTACTCAATGTTACGCACAGAATAGCTTGTTTGCAGTCACAGATGGAGAGCAGGAAGTGAAAATCAGAATGGAAAGATAAAGGAAAGATGGTTTAGAAAGGTATAGGCCTAAAAAATCACAACATTTGTTGGACGTGATTCTTATTTTATGAAGAGGAGCGTTTTTCCTGAAATACTTGCCTGCCATCGAGATATAGAGAATGTGAAGCTTTTGCAGCTTTTCTATGTGCAAAAGCACTAGGGGAAGCAGATTGATGAGGTGACGGGAAGAAGCCAGATATGTAAACCAAAGGCAAGCAGGAATCCGCATTTATTCCAGTATCAGCAGACACAAAATGTCATAAAAAGGCAGCAACTTTTAAAGTTAAAAAACTATAAAAGTTATATAAACGATAAAAGCTCTTTGTGGTTTCTCAGTTTGATCGATTTGATCAACAATAAACGACGCAAAACAGGCATTTCGAGTTTGTAATAGCGTTTCATATATAGAAAATCGTTTCTTGCCTTCTATCTGCATTTCACGCCACATCAACGCAGTAACGTGACGTCATGTGCAAACAAATACGCAAAAAAGACGGCAAGGCCTCGTTGAGCTGCATTAGAGAAGACTGTGTTGTTTAGAAAGAACAACGCAGGTTATGCAAAAGCTTCTCCTGAAATGAAGCAGTTCCCACTTTGTTGGGGCAATCTGTAAGTCAAATTGTAAGTCTTATTATTTGTAATTGTGTTTAACAGTTCCAAAGTTGTATGTTGTTGCTACAATAAACAAAAGGCAAATCAACATTATTTAAGATTGATATAGTATTTCCTGTAGTTTTGTAAGCTCTCGCTTTTGTAAGGCTGTTCACCGCGACTAAATTAACCTATAGTATATTCTTTTCACTCTTAAGTATATTATTTCCATAATAAGTTATCTTTTTAAAAGGATGCTAAAGTAGTTATTGTCTTAAAATATCAAATTATCTGATATATTAAGAGACATATTGAGCTTTACTCTCAGTCATGAGGGTCTGCAGGGCTCCTCTCTATATGCTATAATTTCTGCTATTGCTTTTTAATTTTTAGATGTTGGTCGAACCACATGACTTTGGTTTGGCTGATAAATAGTTCTCTAAAGCCTTAGTATCAGCAGTTTAGCAGTCACAGGACCAAAAAAATTTACACAATTTAATTGTGTAAATCGGTCCCACATCAATTAAGTTAAACAAACATAATGTGTTCATGTAACTTCAACATCATGGAATTACTACATTTTAAGTGACTCAATTAAAGGTGCACTATGTGACTTTTCCGTCCGCTAGAGGGCGCCTGTTCAAAACAAAGGCGTAGTTTGATGACGTTAAGTTTGAGCGCAGAATCTTGGGACATGTTGTCTTCACCTCACAGCCGGTGGAAAAGAATCGGGATTGGACTCGGGCAGAAATCATGTTCATGGATGCGATTATTAACTTTACTGTATATGAAGCAGAGCAGGGGCGAGTGCTGAGGGAGCTGAGCGAGGCCGCTGGAGAGATTGTTACACTGCTCGCGAGTAGCGGGACTTTTATTATGACGGGACACAGTTGCCGGCTCAATCTCCGATTTTCCGGTCATGAGTATGAGGTAACGCAGCTCTGTTTATTATATTAGATACATTTAAGTGTGTTTACAATGATGTTATGACGTTACTCTGTGCATTCTCTCGGCGGCTGCTGTGACACTTGTTCACACTCCTGTGAGAGTAAAGCTTTTCTGCAAAATCAAACCGGAAACGAGGGTAACGCAGATATGACGCAATTGACAGGCGACTCCCTCAGACGCTATGCTCACACGTCGGTTCATTGGTAAAAATAGCGTTTTTCTCACAATTTATAAATAGTTGGAAACATTTGGGATATTGTAAGAACTCAACTGAACAAAATATATAACACTGGCCTGGTGGTTTTTGGATATTTGACTGCAAAAATCCTACATAGTGTACCTTTAAGTAGTCTCAAACTGAATTTTATATGGCTCCTGACTTGATTCATGATTCATGATATATATACTTTTATGCTTATGCACAACTGAATTATAATACTGCACTAGCTAGTTGACAAACTTTTTGAAGTTGAAGTCCCATCCAGTTTCAGTTAATGCAACACAAATCATTCATGTAATCTCAACACAAACGGATTAAGTAAACTTCAGTTTGACTTATATTTAAGTGGATTGAAGACAATTAAATTAAGTTAGGATACAATGTATAGCAATTGTGTTGCTTTAGCTCATTTTGATTAAGCAATTTGAACAAGCAGTACATTTTTTTTTTTTTCAGTGTACACACACTCCGGCCACAGCTTGTGTGAACATTTACAGCTGGCAGGATGATGTCTGATTTTATACAGTTTATTAGTGGGCTGATTCCTGGCTTATCACCTATTGTCAGAATGGGCAATTACTCCTAACACATACACATCACGCTACAATAAGCATCCCGTCGCATGGTCCTACAACCCTGGACTTTACTCTTTGTTGTAGTATAAACTTCAGGGACCATATAAAAATAGCATTTTTGCTACCCTGAAATGATTTTTGAAAAAAATGGTATGCAGGGAATGTGGGTATGATGCAAATATACTGTATGCAAATGATAAATATATATATACACTTACACACCTGTGGTCATATACTATAGAGGGGGTTGTGTGACGAATTGTTTTGAACTGTCCGTTTCAAAACAAGGTCTTTATCTTTATAATCCAAACCTATTTTAGTCTGACTTCACGTGGCAATAAAAGATATTTCCACATGGAAATCAACCTGTGTTTCAACCTGCGTTAGTGAAGACTTTAAAGATTATCAGCAAACTAAATACAGAGGCCGGACAGACAGCAGCATATTATGAAGATGATTTTTCAATTAATCATTGTCAATATGCAAATGTAAGGTAAAACTTAATATAAAAGCATAAGGGAAAGTGTATATCTTTGGTCTTTTAACTACCAACTGGTTACAATTTAGTTTATTTCAAATGTTGTTGTACTTGATGTGTGCATGTATTCTCTCATAATAGGTCAAAAACATTCATAATAATTAATGTAGCCTGTTACACGACTGATATTATGTTAAAGTATCCTTAAAGTATTGCTTGACAACTACCTTTGATACCTGTAATTTTTTTGTAGGGGGACAGATTTTGGGACTCACAGAGATTTTGGTGAAAACGTAGAGAAACAGGGACAGCACGGAAAGGTAGATACGGATACGCTGCCCACCAAAGCGTTTCTTCAGGTACTCCGGCATGGTCACGACCTGCAGATAACGTCAACAAAGGACCATAAAAAAGATATCACAGAGATAAAGTACACATTCATGTTGTGTAAGTAAGCAATATTTGACAGATTTGTTCTTAAATGCTGCTTGGAGAGGATGAAATGTAAGCATACCCCAGCCTTTATGTAGATGGGCACGAAGAGCCATCCCAGAAAAATCACAACAACAAGAGCCTGAGAGGGGGGAAATTATTATTTTTTTAATTACAGATATTTGGTTTAATATTTTCTACACATACGCCTATCAGTGTTTTTATTATTGTTAACTAAAAATAAGAGTAACACTTTACAATAAGGTTTATTTCTTAACATTAGTTAACATAAACTAACAATGACAATACTACATTTATTAATAGTTAATGTCAATTTCTACATTTACTAATACATTTTTAAAATCAAAAGTTGTAGCTGTTGACATTTACAATGAACTAATATAGAAGATTAATACATCTGTAAAAATATATTGCTCATTTAGTTCATGTTAATAAATAAAACCTTATTGTAAAGTGTTACCACAAAAAATTGAACAGTATTTTCATTAATTGAAATAAAGCTGAAATAAAATAAAAACTATACACTTAATTAGAATTGTATTAGAAATTAGACATATTTACTTATTTTATCTGAAAAAAATGTTTAAATTAAAGTACTTTAATTACTCAAATTTCAACTGAAGAACATAACTAAATGACTAACAAAATAAAATGAAACCTGAAATTTAAAATATTAAATACTATTACAATAAATATTAAAATAATACTGTTTAATTGGTTCCTATATATTCTTAATATCTTGTCTTAATAATGCATAGTATACTTTTATCCTTCTAATAAATTATTTTGTTTTTATTGTGTTGAAAAAAATACATAATTAAATATCAGTTCTGCATTCTATCAGTTCGAGATTTTTTTTTATCATTATACATGATTAATTATATCACACATTATTAATTGTAAATGCATACAAGACACATACATTCAAGACACATGTCATAATTATTAAATATCATAAATGTTATTATTGGGTTTTATCACATACATTCCACTCAAAGCCTCCGATGGCGATACCAGCAGCTGCTGCACTTCCTGCTAGTCCCACAAAATGCCCACTTCCAATGTTACTTGCAAAGAGAGAGGCTCCAATCTGAAAAAAGATTAAGATACTTTAGTTGTGCTTCATATTATATTTACTAATAAACACACATTTGATATTCAGTGTGAGCAGTTAAACTCAACAGAAATCCTTATCTGAGTGATCTTCCTTGTCAGAATGGTTACAAGAGACATTAGCAAAGGGTTGTGGGAACTGTACATGAAGTGTCTTGCTTCAGAATATATTAACCCTGCCTCCGTTTGACTATATTTGGCAATATAATCACCATAATGATAAGCTATAAAAACGGCTTCTTGTGCACAACTTAAGGTGTAACTCAAACATTAAAGATTGGAACAATGAACTTTGTAATAACAAATAAAAATCTTAAAACTTTTGTGTAAAGTGATAACTTTAGCATGGACCACAGCTCCATGGAAACTGCATGAGCAAAGCATTTCAGCTGTAATGAATTGCGGGTCACATCTGGCATCAGTGCATTATGGCCCCATAAAAATATTTAATTCACCCTACAATGATATCAAGGTCCTGAAATGGAGGGGCAGTTATAGGGTCATTATCATGCCATATCTGTGATAAAATAAAACTAGAAGCTAAAGTTTATTGGGATGTCACAATGATGTTTCCTTGTGAACTGGCCATTGAATTGTGTTGTTGTGCTTGAATGGTCTAAAATCGCAGTGTTCAAACTTGCAAGCCTTTAAGAGCATAATGACAAACTTTTGTGAGGACGTAAGTTTAAGTGATCTCATTTCGGGGCTTGCTCGTTGTCAGAGACGTGGCAACTCGCGAGTATACTGAATTAAGTATTTTCGTGCCCTCTTGCACTTTAATGGTTTATAATCACTTAAATGTTCAATTTGGCAAGGTGTATTTGTCCATTCAAGCACAAGTAGAGACTAAATAGAATGTGCTTCAGGGCTTGTGTGCTGTCTGTATGTGCGTTACAATGTATCAGTGCATTAGTTTAGAATGGCGATTAACTAACCTGTACATTAAACTCTTGAAAAAACATTAATTCATAGGATACTGAGTATCCAGATGGTATAAACAAAGATAACTGCCTCCGAAGCATACAAACAGCTGCTTTGACGGACTGAAGTGGCTAGAGCACTCAATGTACACCCTAAGGGCCCAAAGTGGGTGTGGCATCTGTTCACCCTCAGTAGAGCGGAGAGTGAAATTACTACTGCCCTAAAGGGTGTGGAAAGCATCTTAGGCACATAGACTCATCTGGGCATAAGGACAACTTTGCTGTCGTTGGGCCCAAACTCAAGACAGGAAGCATCCACTGAAAGAGCCTGCAGATCACCTACTCGCTTTACCGATACTAGAGCCAGCAGAAAGGCGGTCTTTAGTGAGAGAAGCTGAAAGTCAGCTGTCATGAGCAGCTTGAACTGAGGGAAACGAAGTGCCCTCAAGACAATGGACAGGTCCCAGGACGGGATTGTGTTAGATGAGGCAGGTTTAACCAGTGTGAAAGAGACTTTGTCAATTTTAGTCATAAAGACAAGTGTTATATATCATTCAAAACTGTGAAGTGTACTTTTATTTGTGTACACTCACAATAAAAACTAAATGTTGTGCTTTTTGCAAAATAAAGAAAGCAAACATGATGTGCAGTCTGCCGCCTATCTCTCAATGAAGTCCATTCTGATACTTTGCGAATACTTTGTAGCGAGTTAGCTCTAAGTGGAAATATTAATAATTATTCATAACACATTTTAATTATTCATTATGATTAATTATGAATATTTGAATCAGTTGAGATTAATATACAAAATCGCTGTGTAGTTAGTTAAAGCTGTAACCCAGACAAAGGAAATTGAACACTGATGGTTCTCCGAGGTGTTCTCCATAGCTTCATTCCTCTGTTCTGATCCGGTTCTTCAACCACTTCCACTTTACATTCTACCCCATGTTTGTATGATTTTGTGTTTGTTAGTTTAGTTGTGTTTGTAATTTAGTTAATAAAACTTGTGCACAATACATGTTTGGTTCCGACTCCCTTCAAACAAATTGTCACTTAAATGATTGATTTTTTTACTTGCTCTAAGCGTTGTAAATGCTAAAGAAGAATTATTTTTCTGTGGCCATGAAAAATACTCTTCTCTTAGAATTATATAAATCAATAATGAGTGTTCACGAGATGAACTGATTGATTTATTGTAATGTTAATGTAGCTACATCAAATCTCAGTCAAATATTCATAATTAATCATAATGAATAATCATAATGAGTTATGAATAATTATTAATATTTCCCCTTTGAGTTAAGTCTCTACAATTTGTCACACAAAAATGAGACATGTCTAAAGAAACGTTGAAAATTTCTAGTAATGTATCCAAAGACAGCTAATTAAATGCTGAAGGTGACTGAGCTTGTGACTGACAGTACTTTCCTCTCCCAGAAAGCACAACCTTGCGTGAAAACGGAATCCTGCAAGGATGGGAGGGTGCTGGAACCCAGGGTGATGCCGGCAGCTCAGGGACGGACTCCTTGGCAGTGTCAAGGAAGGCCTTCGTGGCCATGTCAGGGAAAGCGGGAGTCTCTAGAATGGCCTCCATGACCGTGTCAGGGAAAGCGGGAGTGTCTAGGACGGCCTCCGTGGTCATGTCCATGGACAGGTAGCCCGCCCCCCAAAAAATGGGCAGATCTGAGGATCCTAGAGCCAGCTCGTGGGCTGGAGTCCTCTCTGGACTTTGGATGGGGGACAGAGTTCTGAAGAGTTCAGAGACTCTGAATGGGACATGAGTACTCTCTGGAAGGGAGACAGAGTCCTCTCTGGACTCTGGACAGCGGCTGGAGCCAACACTGGACTCTGGGAGGATGTCCTCTCTGGACTGAGGACTCTGGACGGATGTCCTCTCTGGACTCAGGATGGGTCTCCTCTCTGGACTCGGGATGGGGATGGAAGTCACCTCTGGACTGGGTACGAAAATGGAAATCCTCTCGGGACAGAGACGGAAGTCACCTCTGGATTCGGAACAGGGACGGAAGTCAGCTCTGCATTCGGACATTGTTGGGGTAGTTTGGTCATATGACCACACATTTATTTCCTGATACTGCCAAAAAGCTTTTTTTAGCTCATACATTTTTGCACACATCATCATGAAAGGGTTATCTATACATAGCCTATATATTAAAATTATATGAATACATGGTTTATTCTGTTGTCAGACTGCATAAATAAAATAGACGGTCACTCTATAAATAAAGACGGTCACAATTATGACCGGTGGTATAGCACAGGGAGTCTACGACAATTCACCACATTTTGCACACTGATTGATCACTAGTGGTGTAGTAAATGATCAGGCAATGTGAAATGTCCATCACATTTGGAGCACAAAACAAAATGCTTTTAAGATTGGTCATCCACCATATAGGTCAATGTCCTTACCGGCCACCACACCATACTTCTGCCAGCCAGGAAAAAGCCTCCTACTGTGGATCGATTGGTCCGTACCATTGCCTTTGAACAGAAAGAAGCATTAAATTCAGCATATAAAGAGTTCCAGACACTAAACATTTTAGACAATATCTCATATGACTTGACATCATACCTGCAGAAACATTTCACAATAACATATCACATTTGCAGTCTCAATGGCCTTGTTTGTTGTTTAATTAATTATGTTGGAATTTTTACCAGAGGTTTTAAAATTATATGGATTTCCGATGTGCAAATTACAGGTGGAAAAATATAATGCCAGTAAATCAATGCCCTGAATTACGATACATTAAGACTGTAAGACTGAGTTGATTTGAGAATATTGTAATGTACTGTCTGAAATTAATAAATTCCAATTCAAATTATATTATATTAAGTCATTTTTGTCTTTAATTTTCTTGGACTTTTTTTGTTTCTGTTTATTTTGCCCTAGTTCCTTCCAGTCTTTTGCTGCGTTCACGCCACCTAGTATTTAGCGGAATGATGACAACACGTGACGTTGTATTCGGAACTGTTCACGTCCTCGAACTGGGGATTATCCGTTTCTATAGCAACAGTCGCTAAAAATGAACCCACATGAAAGAATGCTGTAATTTAATTTAAGTAAAATGTAATAAAATGTAATTTAAGTAGGCCTACGAAGAAGAAGAAAAAACACAATAGAAGTAACATTGTATTGTTATTCAAATGCATTATTATTACACTTTCAGTATTTAGGTTGTCATTAAAAGAATAACCTAGATATCTAACTCCGCGCTGCATGTCTTTTGTTTATGTTCAGATTACTTTTGCATGAAAAAAAAAGCGTACATTGTCAAAACTTGATTACACGTATTTTAAAACATTGCGAAATAACTGCTTATTTACGTTTTACTGTTGGAAGTGCAGCCATTTTTCTCAGCTTCCACGTGAGGTGCAGCGGTCACGTGGTACAAGCCATAACTCTCAGAAAATTCCCAGCCTACAAGCTGCACTTTTTACAAGATAGAATCTCGTAATTACAGGAATTACGAGGTGGCGTGAACACACCTTTTATTTGTCATAGTAACTAATTTGATTTGTCATTCTGTTCAGCTGTGTTCACCTCATTATCATTTGTAGGCCTATTTAACTTATTATGTGTTCCCACTTAGTTTTTCCAATCCCGTTAATGCTTGATGATGTGTTTGATTGCCTGCCATTTGAGTTTACATGTAGGAATTATTATAGATTTCTTAATCTAATCTGATCTTCTTCATCGTGTGCTCAACTGTGTGTGACAGAAGACTAGACCTACTACGGATTTTACATCACTGTTTGTTGCTTTGGCCCAGAGCGGCCATAATTTAATGGATTACATGCTGCAGTTCTCTCACCGTCCATTCCCCATACGATGATGAGATGCTGAAATCTTTGTATTGGATCAGGGCTATCACCACCTATAGCAGACCTCCCAGATACCAAAGGACTTAGCTGGAGGGAGGCCATCATCAGATGTCTGGAGAGTGTCTTCCCCTGATCCTCAGATAGAGCCAGACCCAGGGCCTAGCCCATCACCACCCTGATTGTTGGATACTACGTCAGAGCCCCGCGTAAGGGTAAGGGAACACAGCACCCACAACCCGAGAGCCAAAGCACCTCAGAGTGTCTGACTGGGGTGTGAGCTGGCATCACCGTCCATTGCCGTGGGAATCCTTGTTGGCATTCGAGGGAATGGAAACGAGTCAGGCTCACCAACCACCACAAAGAGTAAGTACCAGCTGGACTTAATAGACCATTTGTATGAGTGTGGCGAGATGAATTACTTGTGCCCCTTGATCTTTCCAGAATGGTCCAGCCTGTCTCTCCCACCACCTCTCCAGACTGCTATTTGGAATGCTCTCTATTCTTTTTCTCAGTCCTCAGCCAATCCTACCACCCAGTCGTCCTCCCCCATCAGTCCCTTAGTGTCACCTTTACCACCTCTCAGTGGCATGGTTACACCGTGGACCTGCTGGGAGCCAATTCATCCAGCATTGGCATGAAGAACCTGTGGCTCTGCCTCCAGCCTTGGAGTACTCTGTCACACGACCCGTCATCCTGATTCCTAAGCCTGCACTCTTTCCTCCCTCGACTCCTGCAGGGACCATGAGGCATTCAGCCTCTCCGGGCTCCTTTGAACCATCGGCTCCACCTGGGTTGTACATCCCCAAGCCTTCGCTGTGGTTCGTCTTAGTCTTAGTTTCATTTTCATGGACTTTTGGTTAGTTTCTACTTTCCTTTTGTTCTAGTTCTGCCTGTCATTAGTTGTCATAGTAACTAATTAGATTTTTCATTCTATATTAATTTAAAGTAATTTCAGGAAAGATTTATTGTGTGCTCTCTGCAACCATGTGTGAGTATTATATTATTTTTTTCCAAGATCAGTCAGAAGCCTCATTCTTTCTACAGACTTGTCTCACACAGCCATTGTACATTTATATGTTGACGGAAGGTTAACAATTCACTGGTAGAAAATTGTTGTTGGATATAAACTACTGGCCACTTACCCATATTCCCACAGCGAGAACCACCAGAAAATACATAACAATCACAGAGATGTCCGCTGGATTGTTAATATAAATGGTGAAATTTCTTCTGTGCTCATTGCGGAGATAAGAGAATCCAAAATAATCTTCCCCCATTTTGATGGTGTTTGAGCAGGGCAAGTGGAGCACCACACTGCGACCCTCTCTGACAGGATGGTAAACACACCTGACTCAGACGTTCACCTGCAGGTGTGTGTGACTGTGTGTGCGTGCGGACGCTTATTTCACTTATATGTGTGCGTCTACAGATGGGTGTGACCTTCTTAGAGTTAATTATAAAAGTGTGTTTGTGACTTACACCTGTCAAAAATCCAAGATTGAGAATCATTAATGATCAACTTGTATGTAATACTGGGTTCCTGTGAAGCATAAAAGCACATTTCATCAACCACATCACCTGCATGATAATTAATGGGTTTCATTGATTCAGCTAAAGATCATCTACTGCAGTTTATTGTCCAGACATTAGTGTACATACTGTAACATTGGTTATAAGGACACCCTGAGGTCCAAAGTGGTATTGCAGATTGAAGAGAAAAGAAAGTGAAAACGCCTGGTGAAATATCAAACTAAATTTTGCATACTGGGCTCCAACACTACAGATGTGGGGGTGCTGCAGTATTCTTTTAAATTTACATCTATTCATGTTTAGCATTTAGTAATTTATTTGTAGTAAACACTTTAAGTTGCCTATTAAAAGTATTATTAATTGTTGAATTATAAACTGCTTTACAGCGTATTCATTTTTAATAATAAAATGTATAATTGATTACATACTATATTACAGGTCCTTCTCAAAAAATTTGCATATTGTGATAAAAGTTCATTATTGTCCATAATGTAATGATAAAAATTAAACTTTCATATATTTTAGATTCATTGTACACCAACTGAAATATTTCAGGTATTTTACTGTTTTAATACTGATGATTTTGGCATACAGCTCATGAAAACCCCAAATCTCAAAAAATTAGCATTTTAAAGGTTTAAAGATTTAAGTTAAAAACAAAATCATTGGCATAAGGTCTGGTTGACAAAGACATCTTTTGCTTTATCAACTTGTCAACAATCCCTTTAAAATACCATCATATCTCATCATAGCCATGATTTTATCTTTAAGATGTAAGGTCTTATAGTTATAAACACCTGACCTTCTGCACGGCCTTCATCTTATTCACTATTATTGTAGTATTATAAATCAATCATACAATGTAACTCCTGCATATCACTATTTATGGGCTGTTAAAGCATCTCTGCCATTATTTTTACATAATCAAAAAGAGCAAGATTACAATGAACAAAGAGATGTGACTAATGGGTTTCTCAGAAACAGCACCAAGATTTAGGAATTTAATTTAAAGCTAATGTAATCAGAATATACTCTATTTAAGTTCTTAATACACATCCTCCATCCACATGCTCCACCCCAGAAACAACTTGCATCCTATGATGTTAAGTAGGTAACAGGCTAATGAAAATTTTTACCTTTACCAAAATGTGTTGACGTGTTGTGCAATCATGTAGAAGTAACACATATATATATATATATCTATATGTGTGTATATATATATATATATCTATATTTATATATATATATATAAATGTTACTTCTACATGATTGCACAACACAGTATATAAATAAATATCAGGCATTATGACAGGTGAATAACACTGATTATCTATTCATCATAGCACCTTTTAGTGGGTGGGATATATTAGGCAGCAAGTGAACATTTTTGTCCTCAAAGTTGATGTGTTAGAAGCAGGAAAAATTAGCAGGCATAACGATTTAAGTGAGTTTGACAAGGACCATATTTGTTGGTCAGTCAGTGTGTATCAAAAGTGGTCCAAAGAAGGAACAGTGGTGAACCAGCGACAGGGTCATGGGTGGCCAAGGCTCATTGATGCATTTGGGGAGGCTGGCCCGTGTAGTCCGATCGAACAGACAAACTACTGTAGCTCAAATTGCTCAAGAAGTTAATGCTGGTTCTGATAGAAAGGTGTCAGAATACACAGTGTATTGCTGCATAGCCGCAGATCAGTCAGGGTGCTCATGCTGACCCCTGTCCACCGACGAAAGCAGCAACAGTGGGCACGTGAGCATCAGAACTGGACCACAGAGCAATGGAAGAAGGTGGCCTGGTCTGATGTATCTTGTTTTCTTTTACATCACATGGATGGCCGGGTACGTGTACGTTGCATACTTGGGGAACACATGCCACCAGGATGCACTATGGGAAGAAGGCAAGCCGGCGGAGGCAGCGTGATACTTTGGGCAATGTTCTGCTGGGAAACCTTGGGTCCTGCCATCCATGTGGATGTTACTTTGACACGTACCAACCTAAGCATTGTTGCAGACCATGTACAGCCTTTCATGAAAACGGAATTCCCTGGTGGCTGTGGCCTCTTTCAGCAGGATAATGCGCCCTGTATTTATTCACTTCACCTGTCAGTGGTCATAATGTTATGCCTGATCTGTGTGTATATATATAATAGTCAAATAATGTCTAAAAAATAAATACTGTTCATCAAGGTCAATAAGCCTTTTAAAATATCATATCAGATAATTTGGCCTTTTTATGACAAGCCAAAGTTAGTTCATTGTGTAAAAGGCTTGTCATAAAAATGCTTGTTGGTTGAACCATGTGACTTTGATTTTTCAGCAAGTTTTCCAGATATTAATACATTTGTTAAAATGTTATTTTATTATTATTATAAATAGAAGAGATAGTAAAAATTGTAAAGAATAGTAAAGATAAAATAAAATAAAAAAACAAAACAAAGGTTCTCTCATCAAGGATTTCTTTCTTTTGATGAGGCTTATTTACTTACTATATCAGGACAGTTGTATCACCCTGAAATGTTTGACTTCATATTATGAAGTATTTTAAAAAGTTGCATTTCATACAAATTCCTACAAAGTGATTCATAGGAAAATCTGCCCCCATTTTGATGGTGTTTGAGCAGAGCAAGTGGAGCACCACACTGAGTCCCTCTCTGACAGGATGGTAAACACACCTGACTCAGACGTTCACCTGCAGGTGTAAATTTCTGAAAATGGAAGAACAACAAGGAAACAAAAAGTGTTAACTGACAGGAAGAAAAAGACGAGTAAGAATGTGTTGTGGAAGAGTACGGAGACAAAACAGAGGAACAGGGAAGAGGTCAAGATTGTATGTTTCTGGACCATGTTCTCATTCATGACCTTCGGGTTGAAAAGTACAGCTGAATGTTGGGAGAACAACCGTGTCCTCAATCATTCAAACGTTTGTAGACAGAACAGGTATTTAATCAGACAATGCTTACTTTCCTGTAATACTGTATACTTACTGTAATACTATATTACAGTAGTCCACTTGCATTTTACAGTAAATATACAGTATTTTATATAGGCTATACTTAATAGAGACATAATGTAACACACATATACATACAGTATGTGCGTGTGTGTGTGTATAGTTAATGTGTAACTGTGAATCCTGTCCAGTCTCTTGCAATCTATATCCAACATAGAGTAATTTGTTAATTTGTACTTTTAAAATTGTAATATGCCTCGCAGAAGTGCAGTCTTTTGCATTTTCAATCATTGTCATCAAAATTGTATAGCCATATAGTTTAGCCTACATCTGAAAACACTGACAGAGTACACAGTTATATTATTGACAACATGACTAAGCATTTTGCCTATCTTGTTTGTGAACAATGACAAGAGGACTTACTTGTCATTCTGATTGCACTATATTCATTGACATAAATACTTACTTTTATGAGATTAACTAAGTATTTTGAGTAAGTTACATCCATTGCGTGTTGCTGTTTGTACGAATTATTTTGAGAAATGCACTTACTGGTTTGCAAATCTTACTGGCGCAATTCCCGGGGGGGACAGGGGGGGCTTATTTTTGTGCTTCAGTAGATAAAGGTCTATGATTTTGCACATAAGGAGAATGGAGCGGTATGAAACATTATTCACACTGAAATTTAAAACTGTTAAAATAAAATCCTGCATAGGATAAACTAAGAAAGAACTGCTGCATAGGAGCGCTGCACGCTTTAACTGTGTTGCTTCAAGCGCATCATTCTGCACACGGGATGTGCATAAGTGCTTTGTGACGCGCTGTACTGGACTGGAGCCTTTAATATTATAATACTTTTGCACAATGAAAGAATATTAATGGCATATCGTGTTCTGTCCTACCGAAAATATGTTGCATATATAATTAGTTTACCCTTGTTTATCAGTTTTCCTGACATTACACATTTTAGCACAAAAGCCTAAAATACTTTGATTGCTGTTATGTCACAAGCTGTCATTAGATTCCAGTGTGATTTTTTAAATTATTATTTATTATTATTATTTGTGGATGTCCCAATATGGATGTAGGAGGATGTGACTCAGTAACTCAATTAAAGAGTTTTTTTTTATTATTATTAGTCCTTAGTCCTTTTACATTTTTGTAAAAAAAAAAGAAAAAAAAAGTGATTTATGGAAGAAATATAGTCTATGGGATTCTACTTCCGGAACCTGACAGACCGCCACAGTTTAGCGCCTAAGCATGAAAAGGCAGCTTAATTTGCTGGATTTTTTCAGATATCCGAAAATAAGGAAGTGTAGCGATTATGTGAGTAATACTATATCTCACCTGTTTTACTCTAGTAAATTAATTGATTAACGTTGCCTTACTTATTATTAAGTACACAGACCAGCAGAGAGAGAGAGAGACAGACAGTAGCACAGACCAGCAGAGAGAGAGATACTGTAGCACAGACCAGCAGAGAGAGAGAGATAGATACTGTAGCACAGACCAGCAGAGAGAGAGAGAGACAGACAGTAGCACAGACCAGCAGAGAGAGAGAGAGAGAGAGAGAGAGAGAGAGAGAGAGAGAGAGAGAGAGAGAGAGATACTGTAGCACAGATCAGCAGAGAGAGAGAGAGAGATACTGTAGCACAGACCAGCAGAGAGAGAGAGATACTGTAGCACAGATCAGCAGAGAGAGAGAGAGATACTGTAGCACAGACCAGCAGAGAGAGAGAGAGAGAGAGAGAGAGAGAGAGAGAGAGAGAGAGAGAGAGAGAGAGAGAGAGAGAGAGAGAGAGAGATACTGTAGCACAGACCAGCAGAGAGAGAGATACTGCAGCCAGCAGAGAGAGAGAGATACTGTAGCACAGACCAGCAGAGAGAGAGATACTGTAGCACAGACCAGCAGAGAGAGAGATACTGTAGCACAGACCAGCAGAGAGAGAGAGATACTGTAGCACAGACCAGCAGAGAGAGAGAGAGAGCACAGACCAGCAGAGAGAGAGAGAGACTGTAGCACAGACCAGCAGAGAGAGAGATACTGTAGCACAGACCAGCAGAGAGAGAGATACTGTAGCACAGACCAGCAGAGAGAGAGAGAGAGATACTGTAGCACAGACCAGCAGAGAGAGAGATACTGTAGCACAGACCAGCAGAGAGAGAGAGAGAGATACTGTAGCACAGACCAGCAGAGAGAGAGATACTGTAGCACAGACCAGCAGAGAGAGAGAGAGAGATACTGTAGCACAGACCAGCAGAGAGAGAGATACTGTAGCACAGACCAGCAGAGAGAGAGATACTGTAGCACAGACCAGCAGAGAGAGAGATACTGTAGCACAGACCAGCAGAGAGAGAGATACTGTAGCACAGACCAGCAGAGAGAGAGAGATACTGTAGCACAGACCAGCAGAGAGAGAGATACTGTAGCACAGACCAGCAGAGAGAGAGAGAGAGAGAGATACTGTAGCACAGACCAGCAGAGAGAGAGAGAGAGACAGACCAGCAGAGAGAGAGAGATCTGTAGCACAGACCAGCAGAGAGAGATACTGTAGCACAGACCAGCAGAGAGAGAGAGAGTAGCACAGATCAGCAGAGAGAGAGATACTGTAGCACAGACCAGCAGAGAGAGAGAGAGAGAGAGAGAGATACTGTAGCACAGACCAGCAGAGAGAGAGAGAGAGAGAGAGATACTGTAGCACAGACCAGCAGAGAGAGAGAGAGAAACTGTAGCACAGATCAGCAGAGAGAGAGATACTGTAGCACAGATCAGCAGAGAGAGAGAGATACTGTAGCACAGACCAGCAGAGAGAGAGAGAGAGAGATACTGTAGCACAGAGAGAGAGAGAGAGCAGAGAGATACTGTAGCACAGATCAGCAGAGAGAGAGAGATACTGTAGCACAGACCAGCAGAGAGAGATGCTTTGCACAGAGAGCAGAGAGAGAGAGAGAGAGAGGCAGAGAGAGAGAGTAGCACAGACCAGAGAGAGAGAGATACTGTAGCACAGACCAGCAGAGAGAGAGAGATACTGTAGCACAGACCAGCAGAGAGAGAGAGAGAGATACTGTAGCACAGACCAGCAGAGAGAGAGATACTGCAGCACAGACCAGCAGAGAGAGATACTGTAGCACAGATCAGCAGAGAGAGAGAGAGAGATACTGTAGCACAGACCAGCAGAGAGAGAGAGAGAGAGATACTGTAGCACAGATCAGCAGAGAGAGAGAGAGTGTAGCACAGATCAGCAGAGAGAGAGATACTGTAGCACAGACCAGCAGAGAGAGAGAGATACTGTAGCACAGATCAGCAGAGAGAGATACTGTAGCACAGACCAGCAGAGAGAGAGATACTGTAGCACAGACCAGCAGAGAGAGAGAGATACTGTAGCACAGATCAGCAGAGAGAGAGATACTGTAGCACAGACCAGCAGAGAGAGAGAGAGAGCACAGATACTGTAGCAGAGAGAGAGATACTGTAGCACAGACCAGCAGAGAGAGAGAGAGATACTGTAGCACAGATCAGCAGAGAGAGAGAAACAGTAGTGTAAAGAAGTTTCAGTGCCCTGAGAAGGCTATGTGCCATGTCTCAGTGTCGACTCAACAGTGTGGCAGTTTGTCACATACACAAAGACAAACTTGACCTGACAAAGAGAACTCTATATTGAGAGACCATCTGCCAACAGTTTGTCTCAGCAAATGAACATAGAAAAACAATATTTGGTTCCTTTTTAGGTCAAGAAGGGGGCGTCCTTCTTATTCTTTATTTCATGTTCATCCACTGTCTTTTGACTGATTCCTAATAGTCACATACAAAGAAAAATGCATGTACATAAACTAATGCTTAAAGTAACAGTCTACATAATGTTCTACACAATTTAGAGTTCTACACACACACACACACACACACACACACACACACACACACACACACACACACACACACACACACACACACACACACACACACACACACACACACACACACACACACACACACACACACACACACACACACACACACACACACACACACACACACACACAGTGTGTATTTCTTTACACCTTTTGTTATATATTACACAAATTGACACATTTGAAATATTTACACATTTCTGGATGTATATTTAGTGAATTTGTGTAGATATGAAAATTAATTCTTGAAACAATAATAAATTAGTTATTTACATGATTTCCTGAAAATTAGTCTTTGTTTTAATTTTGATCAATTTAATCTTGTAAATTTTGCAATATTGATATGTTGAAACTTCAATGATAATTGAAATGTATACCTTTCCTACACAACATTAGGTTACATTAATTTCCACACATTACCCAACATTCAGTTTTGGTCCCCCCCCACCTGTCAGACCAGAGTTGCACCCTGATTCAAATCGAGGCATTTTTAGTCATGACTGTGAATCTCCAGCACGCTATGCGGCGCTGTTCATCTTTTCATTGTAAACGCGAAGAAGCCAAGCCACTGTCCACTTAGTTCAGAAAACAGCACAAATGTTGCATTATTTTTGGAAGATATATGTTAAACTAGGCATCGTCAGTTTATAAATAAATATCTGCCCTCTACCTCTTAAACCTGGGTCTTACAATTGGATTAGGTCTTTGCAGAGCGTCCTAGAAGAAATGCGTCACGCGACTGGTAAACAAAAGCAGGATGACAGACTGTCATGAGTTTGATTGTGCTTCTTCATTTCCAAGCACATTAAGTGTTATTTGAAACGCGTGTTCATGCATATCATGTCGATTGGAAGAATACAGCAATAAAAATGAAATTCTTCAGACTGCTTTTTCTACGTTGGACATTTTTTAGCAAATACATATGATTGTTCAACTGAAGACCACAATGACAGTTATGAAGGCAAACAAGTCCTTCAAGCTTGTGGTGCACAAGAAGGGCTTTGGAGGCAGTGGTGAGAATATCCTTAATACATAAAAACTGAATTCGTTTTAGTTTATGACGCTGGCTTCTTTCGCATGCAACTCTTAACACTCATCTTTTCTCCACAGATGATGAGTTGATGATGAATCCTAAAGTCTTTCCTCAGGTTAAACTGGGGGATATTGTTGAGATTGCACATCCAAATGATGAGTACAGGTGAGAGGAGCTCAATCTCACAGAATTACACTAGCAGTCAAAGTTTGGAGTTGGGAAGCATTAAAAAAAGCATTAAAATCATTTTTATCTGTCTTATGCTCACCCTGCTGCATTCATTTGATCAAAACTACAGTAAAAACAATAATGTGAAGTATTATTACAGTTTATAATTAATATTTTATATATTTTAATATATTTTAAAATGCTATTTATTTATTCATGTAATAAAAGCACAATTACTCCATTACTCATTATTAATTTTAACATGCTGATTTGATGCTCATGAAACATTTCTCATCTAACCGCAAACTTGTAAATGGTAGTGCATCATGGTTTCCACTAAAATATTAGGCAGCACAACAGTTTTCAACACTGATAATAATAATAAATTATTTCTGAAGGATCATGTGAAGACTGCAGTAATGATGCTGAAAATCCAGCTTTGCAACACAATAATAAATTACATTATAAAATGTATTCAAATAGAAAACAGTTATTTTGAATAGTAATAATAATTTGCAATATTGCAGTTTTATCATATTTGTGATCAAATAAATGCTGACTTGATGCCGACAAAAACTTTTAAAAAAATTGTAGTGATTCCAAACGTTTGAAATGGTTTGAATGTCTTGTATATCATACATTATTGTATATTATCTTGTAAACGAATTTATATCTTAATAATATTTTTGTGCATTTTATTTATCTATTTGTCTTAGTCCTCTGCTGCTGCAGGTCAAGAGTTTAAAGGAAGACCTGCAGAAAGGTGCATTTTAAATTAGTGCTTCATTTGCTGTACTAGTAACTATTAACCAGTATTAACCAGTTGTGTAAATTTTTGTATTTTAAAATGAATTTTTCCACCAACAGAAACTATCAGTGTAGATCAGACAGTGGCTCAGGCCTTCAAGCTTCGTGCCTACCAGGACGTCATCATCAATGTTGTAGATCCAAAGGTATTTTATACAGAAATATTGCAAACTTTCCTACTATTTATTTACAGGCTATATTCACAATATAGCACAGCCTCTCTCATACCTTATTATCTAAACACTTTATTGAAATTGAACAGGATGTGACTTTGGATCTTGTGGAGCTCACCTTCAAAGATCAGTATATTGGACGAGGAGACATGTGGAGACTGAAGAAGAGCTTAGTGAGTAGAATCTGCTTGAAATGTTAACTTTTGATGACTCTTCTTTACATCTCCTATGGTGTTCTTTTCAGGTGAGCACATGTGCGTATGTGACACAGAAAGTAGAGTTTGCAGGAATCAGGTAACAACATCCATACTCCATTGTGATTGGTCAATGGATGTATTCTGCAGTCAGAAGTGTTATCTCATTATATAACATAACCAAAAAAATAATGGTTTTTATCATTATTTCAGGGCCCAGGCCAGTGAATTATGGGTTAAAGGAGAGAAGGTCACTTGTGGCTACATTAGTGAAGATACAAGGGTGAGATAGTCTCTTTGGAAATACAATTAGTGTTATTAGCCATCTTTTTTTTTCACATGTCGTGTTTTCTCCACCTAGGTGGTGTTTCGATCCACCTCTGCGATGGTTTATATATTCATTCAGATGAGCTGTGAGATGTGGGACTTTGATATCTATGGTAAAGAGATTTTTTTTACCATAATGTGTATATGAAGAATAAATCTGTTATATAAGATCATATAAGCTGCTGTCTTCATTCACAGGTGACCTTTACTTTGAGAAAGCTGTCAATGGTTTCCTCTCTGATCTGTTTGCCAAATGGAGAGTGAGTGTCAACTTCATCACTGACCAGTAATAATGTTATAGCTGCTTATATTACTCGGTGCATTGGCATTATGGCGTTTTGTTAACATGTATCCACAAATTTTAGGAAAAGAATTGCAGTCATGAGGTTACAGTGGTGCTGTTCTCTCGTACCTTCTACTCGGCCAAATCACTGGGTAAATGTTGCATATCTAAAACACTGCCTGGGTCATATAATTATAATAATAATAGTTGATTATGTGTCTTTCTTAATGTAGAAGAGTTCCCAGAGATGCAAAGAGCGTCAGTCCGACAAGACCATGAGGGGCGGTATTATGAGGATTTCTACAGGTCTGGAAGTTTAAGCATTAAAGGGATAGTTCACCCAAAAATGAAAATTCTGTCATCATTTACTCAGCCTCATGACGTTCCAAACACGTAAGATGTGTTTGGAACGTTGTGTTCCTCTTCGGAACACAAATTAAGATTTTTTTATAACATCTGAGCCAATTCTGTATTCTCCATTGACAGCTACTCAAAAAGTATTTCATCAAAAAGATCTTCATTTGTTTGGAAGACGAACAGAGTAATAATGACTGAATTTTCATTTTTGGGTGAACTATTCCTTTAAGATTTGCAGCTTTGTACTGATTTAAGCAGCAGTCTTCATTCTCTTCCAGGGTGGTGGCCCAGAATGAAAGACGTGATGAGTGGACGTCTCTGCTCATCACCATTAAGAAGCTTTTTATACAGTATCCTGTGCTGGTCCGTCTTAAAGTAGCAGGTGCGTGTATATATATATATATGCATACTACCGTTCAAAGGTTTGGGGTTGGAAATAATTTTTTCTTATCATTTTGAAAGAAGTCTCTTAAGGCCTGTGTATACTTCATTTTCACAGTTGAGTGCAAAGTATATTCCTTTAGCCATGAGTGTGGAAAGACACGTTTGTCGATCTAGTGGGCTTTATTTTCCACACAAAATCCACACATGCGCTGTTGTACATTGGGCTATGAATATTTTGTAACATTATAAAAGTCACTTTTGATTAATGTAATGCAGCCTTGCTGAGTAAAAGTATGAATTTCTTTCTTTGATTAGAGGTGGGTAACCAAAATCTTACATCTCAAATTAGTATTTCTCGATAAAGATATATATATATATATACAGGTCCTTCTAAAAAAATTAGCATATTGTGATAAAAGTTCATTATTTTCCATAATGTAATGATAAAATTTCATATATTTTAGATTCATTGCTAACTGAAATATTTCAGGTCTTTTATTGTTTTAATACTGATGATTTTGGCATACAGCTCATGAAAACCCCAAATTCCTATCTAAAAAAATTAGCGTATTTCATCCGACCAATAAAAGAAAAGTGTTTTTAATACAAAAAAAGTCAACCTTCAAATAATTATGTTCAGTTATGCACGCAATACTTGGTCGGGAATCCTTTTACAGAAATGACTGCTTCAATGCGTGGCATGGAGGCAATCAGCCTGTGGCACTGCTGAGGTGTTATGGAGGCCCAGGATGCTTCGATAGCGGCCTTAAGCTCATCCAGAGTGTTGGGTCTTGCGTCTCTCAACTTTCTCTTCACAATATCCCACAGATTCTCTATGGGGTTCAGGTCAGGAGAGTTGGCAGGCCAATTGAGCACAGTAATACCATGGTCAGTAAACCATTTACCAGTGGTTTTGGCACTGTGAGCAGGTGCCAGGTCGTGCTGAAAAACGAAATCTTCATCTCCATAAAGCTTTTCAGCAGATGGAAGCATGAAGTGCTCCAAAATCTCCTGATAGCTAGCTGCATTGACCCTGCCCTTGATAAAACACAGTGGACCAACACCAGCAGCTGACATGGCACCCCAGACCATCACTGACTGTGGGTACTTGACACTGGACTTCAGGCATTTTGGCATTTTCTTCTCCCCAGTCTTCCGCCAGACTCTGGCACCTTGATTTCGAATGACATGCAAAATTTGAGCGACAGTCCAGTGCTGCTTCTCTGTAGCCCAGGTCAGGCTCTTCTGCCGCTGTTTCTGGTTCAAAAGTGGCTTGAGCTGGGGAATGCGGCACCTGTAGCCCATTTCCTGCACGCCTGTGCACGGTGGCTCTGGATGTTTCTCCAGACTCAGTCCACTGCTTCCAGGTCCCCAAGGTCTGGAATCGGTCCTTCTCCACAATCTTCCTCAGGGTCCGGTCACCTCTTCTCGTTGTGCAGCGTTTTTGCCACACTTTTCCTTCCCACAGACTTCCCACTGAGGTGCCTTGATACAGCACTCTGGGAACAGCCTATTCGTTCAGAAATTTCTTTCTGTGTCTTACCCTCTCACTTGAGGGTGTCAATGATGGCCTTCTGGACAGCAGTCAGGTCAGTCTTACCCATGATTGCGGTTTTGAGTAATGAACCAGGCTGGGAGTTTTAAAAGCCTCAGGAATCTTTTGCAGGTGTTTAGAGTTAATTAGTTAATTCAGATGATTAGGTTGATACCTCGTTTAGAGAACCTTTTCATGATATGCTAATTTTGTTAGATAGGAATTTGGGGTTTTCATGAGCTGTATGCCAAAATCATCAGTATTAAAACAATAAAAGACCTGAAATATTTCAGTTGGTGTGCAATGAATCTAAAATATATGAAAGTTTAATTTTATCATTACATTATGGAAAATAATGAACTTTTATCACAATATGCTAATTTTTTGAGAAGGACCTGTATATATTTTCACAGAGTGAAGAATCACACAGCAAATGGTGGGTGAAAAACCCCCAGAGGGTGGTTTTATTGTGACAAAGTAAGTGAGGGATGAGTGGCAAAAAGGTGCAGGTGCGCAGTGCTTCCATCTCCGTGTATCTGTGTAGCGTGGGGAGGTGTCGTCAACTGTGCTGTGTTGTCTGGCCGTCACCAGCTGCTGTCTGGATAAAAGAGAGAGAGGAATGTTAGCGCGTTGCTGCATGGAGTGTAGTGCTCAGACTGGTGTTCCACCATGCAGTGTTTTATGGGGTGCGTTGATCTCCTGCTGCTGTGACGGTCCGGCCCGTGCTGAGCGCTGGCAGGTGATTCTTGTTGGTTTTCAGGGCGACGCTGATGAGAGCTCGGGAGATTTGTCACAATATATATATATATATATAAATATATATATATATATATATATATATATATATATATATATATAAATAAATATATATATATATATATATATATATATATATATATATATATATATATATATATATATATATATATATATATATATATATATATATATATATATAGTCACTCTTGCTTTAAATAAGGCTTTTATGATATCAAAATGTTTGATACCAGGAAAGTTTTGTAATTATTGTTACCAATTGTAGTGTAAAAATGTTCATACTAGCCTAAGTAAAAAATAATAATAATACTCACGCTTACTGAAGGCAAGTAAACAGTGATAAAATAAGAACAAAAAAACTATTTACAAGCAATAGGACAAAACAACACAAATGATAGACACAAATGAATAATATTTCTTTTTTATTCAAAGACACAAATTAATATTTCTTTTTTATTCAAAGACACAAATAAAATAGACCTACCTGAAAAACTTCAAGCACTAAAAATAAGAAATACTACATATAGTGTAAACTAATAAAAATATTTATAAAAAAATTAATTAAACTTTGTGTAAATTAAAACAAATTTGTGAAAATTGAACATACCTTTATTCTGATTAAAGATATAAAAGTTAGTAATTCAACTGCAGTGATAGTGAGTTCAGTACTCTGAGCAGTGGATGAGCGCTCAGAGACCGTCTGTCAGAAGGCACTCAGAAAGCATCTCTCAGAAAGCGTTCAGAGACCGTCAGCGTGCGCATATAGCGAAATTAGTTGTCTTTCACTGCTTATTGCTCTTCAACGGTTTTTAAACAGCAATGCTTCAAAACGCATGACCACGCAGCACAGGAACGTCACATGAACGTAACTGCAAGAGAGACGATCTCCAAAATCTACCGGTTGATAAATTAATTGTCTCTACCGGTATATTGGCCACCCCTAGATATAAATGTTGCATCGTGGCAGTAAAAACCACTCACGCTGTCTTATGGCAAGCCGCTTTAACTTTTATTAATTCGCAGGATATGTATTCTTGATATCAACAAAGTTAATTATTGATATCAGAAATTAGATTTCGACTAGTAACAATGGCAATTTTGATATCAGAAATTATATTTTCACTAGTAAAAATGTTAATTCTTGATATCAACAATGACATCATCACTATAAAAATCGAATTGCTGATATCAAGAATTAAATTTCAACTAGTAAAAAATATTATTGTTGATATCAACAATTTATACAATGGGAATGGCAATAGGCAAGCCGTTTTAACTTTTAATCAATCACAGGATATGTATTTGTGATATCAACAATTCAATTTTCACTAGTTAAAATGTTCATTCTTGATATCAGGAATTAGATTTCCACTAGTAACAATGACCATTTTTGATATCAGAAATTACATTTCCACTAGTAACAACATTAATTCTTGATATCAACAATTCAATTTTCACTAGTTAAAATGCTCATTTTGATATCAAGAATTCAATTTCCACTAGTGAAAACTCTAATTCTTGATATCAGTAATTGTATTTCCACTAGTGACATGTCCCCATAGGCGGCCATTCAAAATCAATTCTTGATATCAACAATTGATTTCTTACTAGTAGAAATTCCAATTTCAGATATCAGAAATACAATTCTTACTAGTAAAAATGCGAATTTCTGATATCAATAATTACTTTGTTACTAGTGCAAACATCTATTCTTGATATCAACAATTGAATTGTTACTAGTAATAATGTTCATTTTGATATCAATAATTTGATTGTCACTAGTAACAATATTCATTTCTGATATCATGAATGTGATTGTTACTAGTAAGAAAGACATTTTAGATATCTGAAATTATATTGATATCACAAATACATTTTCAGATATCAAAAATGAACATTTTTACTAGTAACAATTCAATTGTTGATATCAAGAATAGGCATTTCAACTAGTGACAATTGAATTCTTGATATCAGAAATCCGCATTTTTACTAGTAACAATATAATTATTGATATCAGCAAAGGCAGTTGATATCTGAAATTACCCTTGCAACTAGTGGAAATAGAATTGCTGATATCTTAAATTATATTTTTACTAGTAAAAATACAATTTCAGATATCTAGAAATGCCATTTTTACATGTAATAATAGCTATGGTAATTAGTTCATGAATATTAATGAGATCTGGTTTTCCCATAATCCTCTTTAGGCCAAAGATGGAGGAAGAACATCCGTGCAGAGAAAGCGGCTCATAATTTATTTATTTGTTTAGTTAATGAAATATAAAACATATTTGATGGTTTGATTTTTCCTTTTCTTTTAAAAAAAGTAGTTTAATCCTGTTTATTTGTATCGGCCACTGGGTACTTCAGAGAATTAATGGAAAAATGAACAAGGCATTAATTTATCTTTTATTTTATCATTGTCCTGAACATAACATCATGTCGTTTTTCATGTTTATTTTAGTTTTAATTACACTTTATAATGCATTAAATAAAAATACAACCAAAACGAAAGATAATGTGTAATGAGTCAAAGTTTGAACGTTTTACTGGACGATTTTTATATCATTCCATGACATTTACATATGGATATAATTAAGGAATGAGTCGTCATCACGCATGCACAAATCCTACAGTTGCGAGTTTTTTTTACTGTACATTTTGATGTATTATTATAGGCTACACCGACACTTTATCTTATGGGATAGCCTGTGCTGAGCCAAACTATTTACACTCTCTACCCAGATCGGCTGTGAAGTGACTGCTGCGGTATCACAATTGTGCATGTGAAGTGCATTAATAAATAACACTGGTCTCATCAAGTGTCAAGTCCGTTATTAACATGCAGTGACAGCATTGTTCGCATTAAAATAAACATGCATTGACATGAAAATCTAGTAATTTAACCACAGATACATATAACTTAAAGTCTATGTTTTATAGTCAACACATGGCTTTTTTCCTCGGGTAAAGCTGAGGAGAGCACTTGTCTTTTTTGGGGGGTGGAAACAAAGTTATTATGACTTGCAGAATTCCTTCTAAAAGATTAAAAAATTAAAGACTAGATTTTTTTGTCTATTGTAAGTTGTAGTGTAAAATGTTTTGCACTCGCGTGAGCAACTTTTTAAACTATACGACTGGCTGTCGTCTGATTTTTAAATATGCATAAGCGATGTAGGCTTTTGTAATTAAATGATGCACATTTCCAAAAAGGAATTAATGATATGTGAAACGCGAGTGATGACGTCATTTCTGATAGCCTATCAGAATTCATATCCAGCGAAGGAATAAAAGTCAAAAGCGGCTTGCAGTAGCGGTTTAACATTTATTCATTCCCAGGATATGTAGCTATTCTTGATATCAAGAATTAATTGTTGATATCAATAATTAATTGTTGATATCAAGAATATAATTGTTGATATCAAGAATTAATTGTTGATATCAAGAATATAATTGTTGATATCAAGAATATAATTGTTGATATCAAGAATATAATTGTTGATATCAAGAATTAATTGTTGATATCAAGAATTAATTGTTGATATCAAGAATATAATTGTTGATATCAAGAATTAATTGTTGATATCAAGAATTAATTGTTGATATCAAGAACTAATTGTTGATATCAAGAATATAATTGTTGATATCAAGAAATAATTGCTGATATCAAGAATATAATTGTTGATATCAAGAATAGCTACATATCCTGGGAATGAATAAATGTTAAAACCGGCAACTGCAAGCGTTTTGACTTTTATTCCTTTGCAGATATGAATTCCTGATAGGCTATCAGAAATGACGTCATCACTCGCGTTTCACATATCATTAATTCCTTTTGGGAAATGTGCATAATTTAATTACAAAAGCCTACATCGCTTATGCATATTTAAAAATCAGATGACAGCCAGTCGTATAGTTTAAAAAATCTGACAATAGCAACTGAGTTTAAAAATAAAAAATAAATAAAAAACACTTTTAAAGTAAAGCGTCCTTAGTGGCGCAATCCGTTGAGCATGGTTTCACTCATCATTGTTTTGTCGTGATCAACACGGTTCGAATCCGCCTTTTGCAGAGCTTGCTCTTCTCTCTTGTCTCATCACAAATCACATCGGAAAGGCTTTTTTTTATTTTGTGGCACATTATGCCACAAATGTGTATCCACCACATTAGCCATTATTTGTAATGGAAATGAGACATTAATTAAAACATTAATTAAAATTAAAAGTGAAATGTTTTAATTTTTTATGGTGGTATAGCCAACTCACCAAGTTTTTTTTTTCTTTTCTTTTTTCCCCCCGTTATTTTGGCTTAAAATTTTGTTTGTTGGAAATATGAACTGAATTTAGAAATGCTTTTGAAATTAAAAAATTCCGTTTAATAAACAAAATACATTTTGAAATGAAGACTGCGTTTGGAGTGGAGTGCATGCAAAATAATGTTCCCTGAATCCACTGTCTCTGTTGTTATTGTGAGTGTACACAAATAAAAGTAGACGGTTTATAATTATGTCCTGCACTTATCTGTATGGCTAAAAATGACAGAGTATTGGTGTGGGAGTTGAAATCCATTTCATAATTAGGCTATGTTAAAATATTAGCCTTTAATATTATAATTTTTTTATTTCATGCTACTGGTGGCTGTGGCGGTGTGTCAGAGAGGTCAGGGCACTGAACGGCCCTCAAATGCCCCACCCCAGCACCGACACTGAAATTAAGACTGAATTTAATGGATTACATTTAACGTTTTAAAATGATCATAAAACTTGTCTTCTGCTATGAAATGTATTTCTGAATATGCCTTGTGCAATGCATTTTGTCCATGTATCTGTTTGGGCTAGAATAGAAACATGAACTGCAGAGTAATGTCAAAGCGTTAATTTACCACAGTTCCCGTTTAACAAACATCTTTCAAAATTCTAAAATCCAGTTATATATGTGAGCTCTTTGGCATCAGTGACACAAGTTTAGATAAAGTTTAGACATCCATCAATTTTCTGTTGTCTTGCATTCATGTAGCTTTCTCTGTTTATTTATTCTTTTTTCTTTCTTGTTTTAGGCTACAGCCATGCACGAATGAAATTAGTTCAGCATTTACATTTTACAAAGCAAATTTGAAATGGACATCCCAGACAGGGTCCAAATCTGGTACACATGGAATTCACATGGCCGACACTACAGGTCCTTCTCAAAAAATTAGCATATTGTGATAAAGTTAATTATTTTCCATAATGTAATGATAAAAATTAAACTTTCATATATTTTAGATTCATTGCACACCAACTGAAATATTTCAGGTCTTTTATTGTTTTAATACTGATGATTTTGGCATACAGCTCATGAAAACCCAAAATTCTAAAAAAATTAGCATATCATGAAAAGGTTCTCTAAACGAGCTATTAACCTTATCATCTGAATCAACTAATTAACTCTAAACACCTGCAAAAGATTCCTGAGGCTTTTAAAAACTCCCAGCCTGGTTCATTACTCAAAACCGCAATCATGGGTAAGACTGCCGACCTGACTGCTGTCCAGAAGGCCATCATTGACACCCTCAAGCGAGAGGGTAAGACACAGAAAGACATTTCTGAACCAATAGGCTGTTCCCAGAGTGCTGTATCAAGGCACCTCAGTGGGAAGTCTGTGGGAAGGAAAAGTGTGGCAAAAAACACTGCACAACGAGAAGAGGTGACCGGACCCTGAGGAAGATTGTGGAGAAGGACCGATTCCAGACCTTGGGGGACCTGCGGAAGCAGTGGACTGAGTCTGGAGTAGAAACATCCAGAGCCACCGTGCACAGGCATGTGCAGGATGGGCTACAGATGCCGCATTCCCCAGGTCAAACCGCTTTTGAACCAGGAACAGTGGCAGAAGCGCCTGACCTGGGCTACAGAGAAGCAGCACTGGACTGTCGCTCAAATTTTGCATGTCATTCGGAAATCAAGGTGCCAGAGTCTGGAGGAAGACTGGGGAGAAGGAAATGCCAAAATGCCTGAAGTCCAGAGTCAAGTACCCACAGTCAGTGATGGTCTGGGGTGCCATGTCAGCTGCTGGTGTTGGTCCACTGTGTTTTATCAAGGGCAGGGTCAATGCAGCTAGCTATCAGGAGATTTTGGAGCACTTCATGCTTCCATCTGCTGAAAAGCTTTATGGAGATGAAGATTTCGTTTTTCAGCACGACCTGGCACCTGCTCACAGTGCCAAAACCACTGGTAAATGGGTTACTGACCATGGTATTACTGTGCTCAATTGGCCTGTGACCTGAACCCCATAGAGAATCTGTGGGATATTGTGAAGAGAAAGTTGAGAGGCAAGACCCAACACTCTGGATGAGCTTAAGGCCGCTATCGAAGCATCCTGGGCCTCCATAACACCTCAGCAGTGCCACAGGCTGATCGCCTCCATGCCACGCCGCATTGAAGCAGTCATTTCTGCAAAAGGATTCCCCACCAAGTATTGAGTGTATAACTGAACATAATTATTTGAAGGTTGACTTTTTTTTGTATTAAAAACACTTCTCTTTTATTGGTCGGATGAAATATGCTAATTTTTTGAGATAGGAATTTTGGGTTTTCATGAGCTGTATGCCAAAATCATCAGTATTAAAACAATAAAAGACCTGAAATATTTCAGTTGGTGTGCAATGAATCTAAAATATATGAAAGTTTAATTTTTATCATTACATTATGGAAAATAATGAACTTTATCACAATATGCAATTTTTTTGAGAAGGCCATGTATATTGCTGTCTGTGATGTCAGTGTCACACTATTCTCAAATTACTGACAATAACAGCAACGTTTTTTGCTTTTTTAGGGTGTACTCACACTAGGCACGGTTGCCTTGTACCGTGCCCGAGCACGATTGTCCCCCGTCCCGACTCCCCCGCTGGCCTGCACTCACATTGCACTTAACGTACCGGGCCGGAGCACGCTTACGTCATTCACGATGCAACTTTCTGTTTTGAAGAAGACCGAAAGAAAAGCCCTTTCGCTAATAGACTGCCTAATAGATTTATCATTTATGCCGCACAGCGATTTTTACTTGATTGTACTGCAGGCTATCAGAAGATTATTATGGAGGCAGCTGACTTTGATGGAGGAATTAGCAGCTTTACTCACAAACTACAATTGTCCATCAATAAGGGGAGAACCAGGACCGTTATGAACCTAAACTTTATTAAATCGAAAAGTGTACCCAAATAGTAAAAGTTTGGAGTTTGCTGTCATAATGATGATAGTAATGCACAGCTGTTCCGTTCTCGGCGCGGTTAGCGCTCACACTGCATGCGAACCGCGCCGGGTCCAACTGAACCGTGCTCTGGCCCACCTCTTCCATGCGGGCCCGGGCCGGCTAATCGAGCCGCGCCGGGCACGAGTTCAGCACTCACACTAGTCAAACGAACCGCGCTTTGGTGGTCAAACGCACTCGGGCACGGTTCAAACTGGCTAGTGTGAGTACACCCTTATTGCAACCGTCTTCATCGAAAGACTAGATTCATTATTTGGGGGAGCAACATGTATTCTGACGGGAAATGTCATTCAAGTGTCGTGCATGTAATGTGACTAATATCAGTTTGTAAGCTTGAAGCACAAACATGAGCCCAGCCATTCCTATCAAGAAATAAAGAAGATTTTTCTACACATTAATAACCTCAAACACATATGTGCTTGAAAACTGCTTTAATGATAAGTTGACAGCTTTTGAGGCAGTTCGAGTCTCTTGTCAAGTAGGATATATGACAATATTGGCGTTTTTGTTAAACCAATTTTTGCAATTGCAGTAATGAAATATCTTAGAGTTTTATATTTACTATAATACCAGCATCATATAGTTCAAATGTTTAATTGTAATGGACTTTTCGGAATTGACGAACGGCTCCGTCTGTTATTCGTACGTCCTTCAAATGGCATAACATTGCCTTGCAATCTGCCTCAAAACCTCCTCTGCCAATGCCATCGCCGTTCTGTCACGTGAAAACATCACGCTCTTATTTGAATATTTATAACCGGTCGTCATTACAATGCACATATCCAAAAAGGAGTTCATTACTATGCACATATCCAAAAGGAAATCATGATATCTGCAATAACAAATTTTACTAGTGAAAATGTAATTTTAACATGTAAGAATTAAATTACAGATATCAAGAATTTAATTACAGATATCAAGAAGAACGTTTCTTACTAGTTGTAATTTCATTTGTGATATCATGAATGTATTTCTGCAGTGATGGCGTCATTTTTGATATCAAGAATTAAATTCCTGATATCATCAATCATCATTTCTGATATCAAGAATTTAATTGTTGATATCTAGAATTGTAATTGTTGATATCAACAATTCATATCCTACATGTGTTTTAAATGTTAAAATGGCGACAAAACTATTACAGATATCAAAAATGCATTTCTTACTAGTACTAATTCTGAATACAGATATCAGCTTTGTTCTTCTTACTAGTGGAAATATATTGTTTGATATCAATAATTATATTGTTACTAGTAAAAATGCGGATTTCTGATATCAAGAATTCAATTGTCACTAGTTGAAATGCCTATTCTTGATATCAACAATTGAATTGTTACTAGTAAAAATGTTCATTTTGATATCTGAAAATGTATTTGTGATATCAATATAATTTCAGATATCTAAAATGTCTTTCTTACTAGTAACAATCACATTCATGATATCAGAAATGAATATTGTTACTAGTGACAATCTAATTATTGATATCAAAAATTAACATTATTACTAGTAACAATTAAATTGTTGATATCAAGAATAGATGTTTGCACTAGTAACAAAGTAATTATTGATATCAGAAATTCACATTCTTACTAGTAAGAATTGTATTTCTGATAACTGAAATTGGAATTTCTACTAGTAAGAAATCAATTGTTGATATCAAGAATTGATTTTGAATGGCTATGGGGACATGTCACTAGTGAAAATACAATTACTGATATCAAGAATTAGAGTTTTCACTAGTGGAAATTGAATTCTTGATATCAAAAAGCATTTTAACTAGTGAAAATTGAATTTTGATATTAAGAATTAATGTTGTTACTAGTGGAAATGTAATTTCTGATATCAAAAATGGTCATTGTTACTAGTGGAAATGTAATTCCTGATATCAAGAATTAACATTTTAACTAGTGAAAATTGAATTGTTGATATCACAAATACATATCCTGCGATTTGATTAAAAGTTAAACGGCTTGCCATAGCTGTCTTTGCTTCTTTCTTGTTTTCTTTAGAAAATGCAAAAATCTTCTTTATATGTGTGTTATGAATATGGCATTATTGCAATTCTGTAAACTAGATCAAGCTGATTGACAAACACGCTTTTGTTCATGTCTCAATATTGCAGATGGATATCCATGTGGGCATAATTCTACTTCTGCTCAGGGAAATTATCTGGAAGCTATAAACTTGTCTTTCAACGGTTTGTATTTGTGCATTTAGTCCATCTTTACCCATGGCACGTCAATAGAGCTGTTTGTCCTGATATCAGTGTCCTGATTCGTCTCTTTCAGTCTTTGATAAGCACTACATCAACCGTAACTTTGATCGTACGGGTCAGATGTCGGTGGTCATTACTCCAGGTGTGGGCGTGTTTGAGGTGGACCGCTTGCTCATGATCCTCACCAAACAGCGCATGATCGACAATGGTCAGTGAGTGCGCTGTGCAATCGCTGTTTGTCTTGTAGCACTGCGGTGGATGCTAATAGTATGGTAACATTCCTAACAGGCATCGGTGTAGATCTGGTATGCATGGGAGAGCAGCCTCTCCACGCTGTTCCACTCTTCAAGGTTAGCAAACACCATATTAGGTTTGGCATTTGAGCATAAAATAAAATATGAATGTTTTAATACTTGAATAGGGTGAACTTTTTTTTTTTGTTGTTTAATTTATTTTAGTTACATAACCGCACAGTGCACGGAGACTCCAGAATTGGCGATGATTACAACTTGCCTCACTGGATCAACCACAGGTGAGATTTGACCAACTGCTTGGTGGTTGCTAGGGTGTACCGGGTGGTTACTAGGTGGTTGCCTACTCGCCCAAGTTACCCTGGTTACTTTTGGGTTTCATTTGTTTGCAAACATGTTTGCATGTTAAATAGCTAATGTGGAAATTTTTATTAATATTATAGCTCTTAACTAATTGTGAAAAGTGTTTATAGCATTATATTCAGATCTATGGCATTATATTTTGATCGTGGCATTAAAGTTGATAAGCAATGCCGTGATAAGCTTTGTAGCCGAACACAGACGTTGAGAGTATTAATGCAGAGATCCCATCACTGCCTTCTCTCTTTTGTAATGTCTCTCAGCCATCTCTGTCTACAGTCTTTCTTCAAATCTCCTTATTGCTCACTTTCTCTCCTTCCCCATCATGAGTGGACACGCCCCCTATTGCTCATTGGCTACAAGTATTGTGGTGCTGCTCGGTCCAATCCACTTTCAGCAGCGATTCTCAGAAATCGCTTACTGCACCTTTAGTTACAGTATACATTTCTTTAGTGCAGTACCTTATTTGACACAAAATGTTTTGTGAATATTGTGATGTTTTTCTCCATATTACCCAGCCCTAACAGGTTAATGCAGATGAACTCAGTATAATAAATGTGAATTTTACAGCTTTTACACATCAAAGAGCCAGAACTCATGCAGCTGTTTTACGCCACGGATCAAGCTGGCTGGAAAGAAGGTTAGAAATATGACACTTCCGCTGACAACACCTTGTGACTTTGTAACATTGTTATTATGAGAACAAGTTAACGCTTGTAAAACTGCTAATGAAGCTGCTGTCACTCGGATGCCTTTTCATTTTAAGGCTCAAGCTGAAAAAGCCAGAAGCTCCAAAGAACATTGTAAGTAATTTGCGTCACTTGTAGGTAGTTTACGGTTGCATATGGGTTTGCCGTGACTTGACTGAGCTTGATTTGTCTCGATTAGCTCTTGGTTCTCCAAAAGATGCTGAGAACAGCCTTCCGATCCAGGTGGATTATGATGCCTACGATGCTCAGGTCTTCAGACTTCCTGGGCCATCGAGAGCCCAGAGGTCCACCAACTTCAGGTACATTAAACAAATTAAAATCATGTTGTTTTTCATTTTTTTACCATCTTTCTCCATGTATCGGCAGTTTATACATTTAGCCTATGATCATGTGTGTCAGGTCGAGTCGAGAGAGGGAGTCAGCCAGCAGGAAAAGCTGGGGCTCATCGGAAGTCGGTGGTGGCGTAGTGGGCAGCTCTCCCCCAACCAGGCCTACAGGACCAGATGAACAGAGGAGCCTGGCATCAGATGACAGTTTGGGACACATCTCCAACATTCTGCTCATCCCACGCCCACCTCAGGGCCAATACGAGGTCAGCAGCTCCCTGGGGTACACCAGCTGCACAAGAGGTACAGGACCGTTCAGCACGCCCCTGTGTAGATGTAGATGGATACATCTGGTTGATGTTTGCTGCTTCTCTTCTGTCTCGTCTTTGCAGAATTGCTGGAAAAGATGGTTGAATCCCAGAGGGATTCCAGTGCTCCGGGCCGCTTCACGGTGGGCAGTGCTGAGTCTACCCTGCATGTACGGCCTGGCGGTTACACGCCCCAGAGGGCCCTCATCAACCCTTTCGCCCCCTCACGCATGCCTATGAAACTCACCTCTAACCGCCGCCGCTGGATGCACACGTTTCCTGTGGGTAAGTAATAGATGCAATTCTTGGTTCTGATTGGTCAATTTGTGATCAAATAATTATGACCACTAACCTGAGTCTATTCTCTACATGTTTTTATATAATGATGTATGGATGTTCAAGGTCCTTCTGGAGAGGCAATTCAGATCCACCATCAGACACGACAAAACATGGCAGAGCTGCAAGGCAGTGAACAGAGAGACCCGGCTCGTACCTCTGCAGAGTTGCTGGAACTGGCCTATCACGAAGCCACAGGAAGGTCAGTCACGCACAGATGAGGGAGAGGATATTTGGAGGGGAAAAATGCGACAATATGATACAGTGAGAGTCTAATAATGGTGTAAATGTGTGTTATAGCAAGCGGACAGTGTCCCGTTACATAGGAGAGAATGGACTGTACATCAATGGAGTTCCTGACAATATATCTGGAAGTCCAGCTAGTAGCAACAGCACTGGTGCATTATTTTCACTTACATAACCTCTTTATTATACAGTGGCCCTAAAAGGTATTAAGACACTTAATGATGATATGAATGTCAGAGTGACTCTAATTTTAATTACCTTTAAAACATTAGCTCATATATGAACATGATTTCTGCCTGACCCTCATTGGATTGCTTTTCATGTGGCTGTGGAGGAAGTGAAGATGTCAACTCTCATGATTCCGGTTTCATTCATGGCGCTATCAAGCTAGACTTTTGTTATTGTTTTGAATAAGCAAAAAAAAACTTACTTGCATACTGTGCCTTTAAGGATTTGCTTTTGTTAATGCACCATTAATAACCCAAAATTATTTGAGGAATCCCTACATATCCCCTAGATATAACATTCATACATTTTTTAAATACGAGTACCGAATGCTTTTTGGGCCACTGTCGTTTTATCTCTCATTTCTTTTATTACTAGTTGTTAAATGACTTGCATGTTCTCTGTAAAAACAAGAGGTTAAGTTCAGTTGTTACTGCTCTTGCTTTTGTAGGAACACCAGTGAACCGTGGTTCCTTTGAGGATTATTCCAGCAGTCTAGATCCGAGTGAGTTCTTCCCCATCAGTGAAGAGACTCAAAAACATATCACATCTCCAGTATCCATCCACTTCCACATAAATGATAATTTACCACATGTATATATACCCTCAGAAATATACATTTGTTAGCTGCAATCACATAAACACATATTTCGAAGGGGATGGGTTTTGTACAGGAAATCTGGGATCTATGGTTGAGTGATTTAAGGTTTTTAAGTCTGGGTAGCTCTTACATTTGTTTGATTAGGGTGTAAAGGTTGAAGTCTTATCTGGCACAGTATTCAGCTAATGATATTCACAAATAAGTATTTTAACATTTGTTCGAATATAGAGTGTAAAGGGTGTAGGCTAAAGTAGAACTTTTATCGGCTAGTGATATTCACAAACATTAAACATTTGTTCTATTATGGTGTAAAGGATGTAGGCTAAGCTGGCATGCTAATCAACTAGTGAAAGTCAAATAAGAATTGAACATTTGTTTTATTAGGGTGTAAAAAGTGTAGGTTAAGCTAGCAGGCTAATTAGCTAGTGATATCCACAAGTAAGAATTGAACATTTGTTAAATTAGAGTGTAAAGGGTGTAGGCTAAGCTAGTGTGTTAATCAGCTAATGATATTCAAGAATTTAACATTTGTCGGCTAAGCTACCACGTTAATCAGCTAGTGATAATCAAAAATACGTTTTTTTGACATTTGTTCAATTGTGGTGTAAAGAATGTAGGCTAAGCTAGCACAATCAGTAAGTGATATTAATAAACATTAATTAAACATTTGTTAAGTTATTGTGTAAATTGTGTAGGCTAAGCTAGCATGCTAATCAGCTAGTGATAATAACAAATAAGAACATACGCACCCAACAGAAAAAAGATATATGCTGAGTGTAATGCACAGGTGTTAAAACAATACCTAAACATCTATTTAGGTGGCTGCAATTCATTTTTAGTGTATTCCACATCAGATTTGTCTGGGATTTCTGGCTTTCTCTCTGGGCCATCCTTCCCCTTAACTGGGGATTCCTCTATTTCCTAAATTCCTCTTTCTATCTAATCAAGTATCAAACTTCAATTCCCTCCAACTCACATGCTTTGTAACCCTCAATAAAATCACCAATCACAAGTATATCGAATGACACTGCCGCACTCAGAATCTCACGCATGCCTTGCCTGAACACTGCAGTACTGGTCGTCTTTTCTGCCAATTGTGTCTTTGTACAGACAGCTGTTCACACTTATTACTCATCAGTGATGTCACGATGCTCACAGTGCCTTTTTGCATGTTAATTTTGCACGTAGTAGTCACTGTAATTTCAGTTCAATTACAACAATAATGGTAACACACTCCTTTGTCTTTTCCCACTTTCTCTGTCTCCCTTTATCTTCCTTGTTCTGCGTGTTTGTTTGTGTCTGTCTGCCTGAAACTGTTCACCCTCTCTTCTTCTGCCTCTTTCTTTCTCAATCTATCTGCTAATTGTCATTCGGGCCGTATGTGTGAATGTGCTTTGGATGTGGTCTGTTGTGTCCTTGTGGTGCGTGTGGGCCACTCTGTGTGTTTGTGTGTGTGGTGGGGGTGCCCCTGAAGTCCTGCTGCTGTCTGCCCCTCCGACAGTGCCTAGTTTTTGCTGCACGGTCGGGGTGGACTGGAAGTCCCTCACCACTCCTGCCTGCCTCCCCCTCACGACCGATTACTTTCCCGACCGCCAAACCCTGCAGAATGACTACACAGAGGGCTGCTACGACCTGCTGCCACACACTGACCTGGACAGGTACAAACACACTTTGGGTCAAAAAAAAAGTTAGTTAGACTTTGGGTTAGACGTTTGAACCCCACTGTAGATTTGATAAATATTGAAGATCTCAGTTCAAAATTGACGTGCTCTCCATCTTATATAGACGTGACGATGAGTCTCCAGTGATGACGGCCTATCAGGTGTTTGAAGAGTTCATCTGTCAACGCCTGATGCAAGGCTACCAGATCATTGTTCAGCCAAACAGGAAGCCACAACCTGCTATTGCCCCGCCTCTCAGCAGCAGCCCTCTTTATTCCAGAGGTACACCCCCTGCTGGACACCACTCAGTTCTGCATACTAGTTGGTTTATGGAACCTTCCTGTCATAAATCATGCACTGATGTAATTCAAGTGAGAGATTTGAAGGTCTGCTTTTCAGGGCTGGTGTCTCGGCGTAAACCAGAGGAGGAAGAGAGTCTTTACTGGCTCAGTATGGGGAGAACCTTTCATAAAGTCTGCCTTAAAGATAAGATCATTACGGTCACCCGCTACCTCCCAAAGTCAGTTGATGCTTTTAGTAATTCAGATTCAGTTCATGTAATTTATTCTTCTAGAAATGCCTACAAGTGTGTTTTTGTTTGTCTTTAGGTATCCATATGAATCCACACAGATTCAGTACAGCTACAATTTGTGCCCTCCGCATGCAGATGCCCACTTTATGCCATTCTGGGTTGAGTTCAGCCATGAGCGGCTGGAGGAGTACAAATGGAACTACCTGGACCAGTACATCTGCTCTGCCGGCTCAGAGGACTTCAGGCAAGTGGCTTTACTAGCATCACGACTAACACAAAACCTATGTATGTAGATTCCCGCAAGATCCCATTCCTCTCTCTTCCACAGTCTTATTGACTCGCTGAAGTTCTGGCGCACACGCTTCTTGCTGCTGCCAGCGGGTGGAGCTAGGCGAGTTGCGGATGGTGAGGGTCACTGGGACGTGTATGGGGAGGGAACGGGGGCAGGGCGGGATGGCCTCTCTGGCACTGGGGACTGGTCTCTTTTGGATGGATTTATCCGCTTTTTGGAAGGCCTGAACAGGATTCGCCGGCGGCATAGATCTGATCGTATTATCCGTGTGAGTGTACATCTACAGGATCAACACAAATGACTTATTAAAGGGATAAAACCACCCATCTGGGCAATAAAATAACAATTATTATGTTTATTATAGAAAGGAGCTACTATTAAAGGCCTGCAGGTGACAGGGGCCCTCTCATCCTACAACCCGGAGCCTATAGCACCCCCTGTGGGCAAAAAGGGCACCTCTGCCCTCTCTGCACTTCTGGAGCTGGATCAGACACAGAAGTGAGTTGTGCAGGCAGATTTCAGCAACCCAAAGGAAATAAAATACCACAGTGCACAATCAATGAGAAACAAGTGTTTGCGTGTGCCAGAAACAATGAGATTTGGGGTTTTATCTAGTGCCACATATGGTAAAGGTTTAATAAAATGCCTGAGATTCCAGGTTTTTCCTAATGCTGGTGAGATGTCTTTGATCTGCAGGAGTTTAGAAGAGCAGCAGCTTGCTGCTCAGCATGGTGGGAAACCATGTGGTCCTTTCAGTGAAGCTGCCAGCGTTGCCCTGACAACCACCTATGTCGATAGCCCCCGTAAGGTAAGAGCCCGAGGCAGACCGCCGAACGGACCATTTCCTGGCTTTCTGTGTGTATGCTTGTGCTTTTGAGTGGGGAAGAGACCTATTATATTTCTACTGGCTGTTTCCACTTTTTTATTATTTTCTTTTTTTTCTCTTATTTTCACCTTTGTCTGCTTAGTTTGAAGACTGATCATAGTATTTGGAACAAAATAAAAATTTGGTATAACATGCAACTATTATAAAATGCAACAATAATGTAATGTCTTTTAATTATTATGTACATATTGTGTAATTAATTCAATAAATGTTTAGTCATTTGACAGCCCTACTTTTCATTTAGTGCTGAATCGTGGATATTATTTGCAGTGGGTTTAAGTTTTCTTGCTCTTTTCTTGCCTCTTTTGACCTTTGCCTCTTCCGCTTCCATTACTGCCTTCAGTGCCTTGTTCTTGCTCTGATCTCTGGGGGTTATTTTCTCTCTTTCTGGTGTTTTCCTCCTAATATGCTGACAGGATGCTGCCTTCATTTTGGACTTTATTCGTAGTCCACGTTCCTCCTACATCTGTCATTCTCAGGTCAGTCACTGCCCCCTCTCTGCTCTGTGAAAGCCGTCTGTCTCTTGCAACGCGTGTGTGTGCGTATAAACCATGTGTGCATGCCTATGTACTTATCCAACCTCTCACAGGAATTAAAAATGTGAAGGTTGGTGTTTCTATCTGGTGTTTTTATAGCGAGAGTGATAATAAAGAGTCATTCCTGTTTGTCTATGCATACTTATCATCATACTCATCATAACATAAAACGCTAAAGAAATGTTAGATTCATTAGATTTACTTCATTTAATATCTTAACCTCTATGAGTTCTGCTGTAGACTGCACCTCTCTGTCTGGCCAATGGAAAAATGCATGTGCACTTTGCATTTAATCTCACCTCACATCCTGTGCTAATTTAGAATATCTAACATAGCCAGATTTTTGTCTAGCGGCATACAGTAACTGTTCTACATTGCAGCTAATTTTGGCCAGGAGCAGATGGGAAGAGGCCATCTGACCAACATGTAAAGCACTTATCACAGTTTGCTTTTATTAACATGATATTTAGCAGCAGGTAATTCTAACTTTTATGATGACATGGTAATTTACAAGCATCCACTAAAGTGGTTAATCATTCATATAATGGTATAGTCGTCTTTGGAGACAAAGACAAAGTATGTGATTGAGGACAATCCTAATTTAATGGCACAAACCATGTAAAATTTTGACACAAAAAACTGGACACAAAACCAGTGGCTTGTTCATCTTGTTGTATGCTCATTGTAGCAACCTGGTACCTTGTCAATATTGCTTTATATCCTGGCAGACAAAAAACTGACTGACCTTTGGGAATTGTATAGCAGCCAGGCAGTCAGATTGGAGGTGGTGGTTTTAGCCAGCTCTTGGCATTGTATTGTGCAATATGCTTCATACAGTCTATCATGGGATGTGCTGTCTGATACTAGAGTACCACAAAGTTCAGTCACTGGATGCAGATAGCAGGATGATCTCTCATAATTTTGCACCTTGGTCTGTCTTGTGTAGTTCTGGATTAGACTTGTTTGCATGAAGATTGAAAACATCAAATGTGCTAGTTCCTGTGCAGGAAACACAGGAGTGAAGGCACACTGCATTAAAACATTTTATCTAACACATTCCCAATGGGTTCCTCAGCTGCCAGCTGAACAGGTTCCAGCAAATCCCACTGAGGGTGGGTTGTCGGACAAAGGAGGCAGCCAACCAGGTGAGAGAACAGCTTCTGCATCCCAAGCCACAGGAGACCCAACCCCATGCACAGGTTCAGAGACTGGGTAAGAGAACACCTCACTTTATTCCAACAGTCAGAACATGGATTCTCGTATATTCAACTCAGAATGTGCCACTTTTTAATGTTGCGTTGCAGGGGGCAGTCAGGGGCCAGTGGTTTGAGTCTTTCCTCATCTTCCACACTAATGGAGATCCTGGAAGCCATTAAGCATCCCACGTGAGAGTCTTTGAATCCTTAATTATTTATTAGTCTTCTAGTATGTCACCCATGTGTGATCTAAATTGACTTCCTGTGCTTACAGCACCGGAGTGCAGCTTCTGCCAGAGCAGAGAGGCCTGCCTCCCAACTGCTTTGTCAGTGCTGAGGTTGTACATTGGCTGGTGAGCACTGTGGAGAATGTCGCCACACAGGGCATTGCAGTAGAAATCATGCAGGTAAAATTGAGAACATTGCAGAAGTCATAGTTGTCCGTGTTTGTATTTTTAAAAAATCTCCCTGAAACTCCTATAGAAAATGTTGGATGACGGTCTAATTACTCATGCCTCCGGTGATGCCATGCGAACCTTTGTCTATGGCTTCTACTTCTACCGGATTGTTGACAAAGATAGTGAGAAGGGTAAGAAACAACTTGACTATCAAGATTACTTGGCTAGGGGTTGCCAAGGTGCTGTAAAATTGGTTGCTGCTAGCCGTTCCTACTGTATCCAACTGTATCAAAGGACATTCACACTGACAGTGATTTGCAACTAGAGAAGTTTTATTTTTATTTTTATGACAAGTGGTAATTTCCGGGGACACGAGACAGTGATCCAGTTATCTGCCACCTGATGCATTTAGATACAGAGGCAGAGTAGGAATGTGTATTAAAAACTAACAGCACAGTGACACCGCAACCTCCAGCAATTTTTACATGGATTCAGGGGGCAGATCTCACTCTCTGCAATCCCGTTGGAAGCATGATTGTATCTAGGTGCTTTTACACTCCATGAAGACCTTTATTCCCTGCAGGCCCTACGACTCAGCTTAACTCAGCTGGAGCCAGTGTGTGGTCTGCAGCATCTTTGGAGGACTTCGCCCTGTTCCAGAGGAAGTGGTTTGAGGTGGCCTTTGTTATGGAGGAACGTCGGCCCTGTGACTTACCGGCCTTCCTGCTACCCTGGTTGCCCAGCCGGCCAGCCTCATACGCAAGTAGGCATAGCTCCTTCAGCCGCAGCTTCGGAGGACGCAGCCAAGCTGCTGCACTGCTAGGTACACACAGCCGGCTCTGACCCCAGAGCAGCCTTGCTCTGCACCCTAAGGCAGCATGCCACACTCGCTCCCCCAAGAATTCGGGAAGGCTAGTGAAGCGAATGAGTCACACAAAGTCAAATCATTTCATCTCATATTACTAAAGCATTCAGACACCACCCATACATACTCGTCACTAAATAACAATGCACACTTGGAAACTTTCACAACTCAATTAACTTATAAAGATGGATGTTGCAAAGACATCACTGAATAACACCATACAGTGCTAAATTCTTCTCAGGAAACATCACGCCAAGCTCTTGATTCATCCCATTCCATCAAGATTTTTTTACATATGCAAACCTAATTATCTGACTTTGTGTGACTCTTCTACGTTCCAGGACTGCATGCTGTTGTATAAAAGTAGTCCACCCTTAGTTCATCCTGTTCATTCCCACAATGCCCGAATCATGTTGATCTTATCAAGACTCCCTTTCTAACTGATTGATGTAGACATTGTTTGCAAATGTGCTATTATAACAAGCCCAATTAGCCATCAATCAGTGTGACGGTACATGCACTCTCCAAATGCTGTGGTTCTACCCAACCAGGGCACGAATTGCTTTGTTTGCAAGCTCCTCAAATCAGAATTGCCCCAGTACACCAATTAATCCACTGTTTTAGGTGTGCCACAATGATGTCTTGTCCACCAGTAGTGCATGCTGCGGTGAAGTAGTGGCTGTGATCCAGTAGTGCTGTGGTATGGGTTCTTCCTGCTCTCCTCCAACTGCCCTGTTCCTGCTGGATGAATTATGTTCCTCCATTGTTCCCAAACCTGAGCAAAGCTATTCTGCCTACCCGTCGCATTTCTGCTTATTGTGCCAATGCACTCCGCTTTCAGTGTTTTCCTGCCATAGAAACTTCATACATCTTATTTACCTTTTAATGCATTGCATGATGGAAAATCATCCCTGGTCTGAGAATCATTATATCAATTATTTTACAATGTTTATTGTCTCAGATGTCATGAACTAAGCACTAACCGCCATAAACTCTATCACAATTATTCTTCATTGACCCATTTATGATCTTAATGTGCCTGACCTTTGTCATTTCATCCTCTTGGCCATTTCTATCTACTCTCCCTGTCTTTCTCGCTGTTTTTGCCCCTCCTCTCTCAGCCGCCACAGTTCCAGAGCAGAAAACAGTCACCTTGGACGTTGATGTGAACAATCGCAGTAATCGGACAGAATGGTGCAGTTGCTATTACCATGGCAACTTCTCCCTCAATGCTGCTTTTGAAATCAAGCTGCACTGGATGGCTGTCACGGCAGCTGTACTCTTTGAAATGGTGAGCAAAGGATGAACATAGTTGGCTTTGAAGTAATGAGGTGCTAGATTACCTTTTTTTATATAATATCAGGCCAATCAAACATAGTCAACTAGAACTAGATGGTATCAAGAAAGGGCACGAACATAACATGTAAGACTGAGACATAGTCCTAAAGCACTGCATTCTTATTTTTCAGGTGCAAGGCTGGCACAGAAAGGCGGCATCTTGTGGATTTTTGCTTGTACCCGTGTTGGAGGTGCCCTTTGCTTTGTCATCGTACCTATATGGTGACCCTCTCCGTGCTCAGTTGTTTATCCCCCTAAACATCCAGTGCCTACTAAAGGAGGGCTGTGATAACCTGTTTGAGGGTAAGGACAGAAAAAGTAACATGTTTATTGCAATGTTTGTAAAAGTCTCTCAAATGTAGCAAATACATTAGGTGTGTTCCAATTCGTTGTCACTATTCTGTGCCATTTTATAGTATAAATAGTGTGTTCACATTGTAAATTCACTTCAAATATCCGTAATGTGGAATGTTGGACATGTTACTAATAATAAATAAACAAAATGACATAGTGCACTAATATTCTGGTTAATATTCTGTTTCTATCCTTTACCATCTTGGATGTATTGAACTCTTCACAATACTTTTCATTTATTGTTAAGTCAACGTATGATATCCTCCATTACCGCACTTCTTTACTTGTTTAGGGTTTGAGCCAGAGACATACTGGGACAGAATGCAGTTGTTTCAGGAGGCCGTACTCTCCAGGTAAAGAGAGCATAGAATGTATATTTCACTATCACTATTGCTCATTCTTTGGGTTAGTGAATTTAACTTAAGTACATCTATTTAATTTGCAGTTAAATCTAGTTTATTTTTTGTATGCTGTCATATTGAAACAACTTCCCTTATTCTTTGTGAAGATTTGGCTTTGTACAAGATAAGTTCTCAGCATCAGCTTTTAACTTTCCATCAGAGAACAAACCCCAGTACATCCATGTAACAGGTACATGATTTTATGAATAATATAAACTTTGGTTAGATAGAACTATGATATAAATCTTTCTTGTTACTTTATTCTCTTATTACTTTATTTGTCTTTCTCTTTCTATCGCTAACACTCGGGAACTCTTTATCCAGGTACAGTTTTTCTTCAGCTGCCTTACTCGAAAAGGAAATACTCCAGTGGACAGCGGCGGCGCCGTAATTCCACCACCTCCGCCAGTCAGAGCCTGTTTGGTTCTGAGGAGCGAGTGGGCTACAATTGGGCCTACAATACCATGCTGACCAAAGCCTGGAGGACTGGCGTTCTGGGGGACGAGAAACTGGCCGACCGCCTGCTACGAGATTTCACAGACTTTTGTGCCAACAAGGATAATCGACTGGCGACCTTCTGGGAAAGTTGTGTGGAGAAAATGAACGCTAGTGCCCCTTGAGAAAAGAGAATGGAGGAAAGGCAAAAGATAAGAGAAAGCAGAGACAGTTTGCCTCTGCATTAAGAACTAATGTCCTGCTGCTATCATCTAATCAGAGAGAAATAAAGAAACAGCCTCATCATAAAACACCCACCTTCAGTGGTTTTGGACAGTTTTTAATGCTTGGCCCTATTGATGTACATTTTAATAGGGCCTGGCCCCATGTTTAGATTGGTGTAGGTTTAAAAAATAAATAAAAAATGTACGAATTAAAAGCTTAGTAAATGTGTTGATCAAGATAGGAGTTAAGAGATATGTTCAAGGTTATAACTGTCACACTCATCTTTAAACACCTTTGCATTTTAGTTATTTAAGTAAAATCAGTAGTTAGGGACATAAGTTGAATTCTTTAACTAAATTAAAGATATATTATATCCAACTTTCTTTACATTATCCCCCAAGGTCAAATTGATCCAATTAAGCCCCACTGTTATAATGCAGTAACTACATGTTTTCAGCAGTAACATTGCAGGGACGGATAAAAAAGTGACCTTTGTTCACATTGAAAATACGTATCTGTCCACATCAGTCCATTCATGTTGTCTGGACAAACATTGCTACGGAGACATGTCCATGCATCCCATTATCCTTTCATCATCATCAGTTTTTGGACAGACAGAAGCATCGCTTCATTTGAATGCGGAAGAGTTTCTTATCAAGCGCATGCGCGGAGTGCCGCTGCATTGAACAATGCAGCAAACCTCACTGCGCAGGTGCGCGGCTGCAGGGCATGCGGCTATTTTTAGAAAATGACGTCATCGTGAAATAGAGCGAGTGCGCGCACCCCCCTCCAACTCCCCCTCCACCCTGTTCGCTGGGATTGACAGGACGCTTGCAGCAGCAGCACCCCACAAGAAGAAAGAAAAAAATAAGATTCGGCCGAAACTTGGAGGATATCGAGGGCTGGGAGGGGAAAGAAAGCATTACAAAAAATATATAGACATACAAAAAAATATAAATCTGCACCTTCACGCTTTGGCTCGCCGTTCCACCCTCACGTGCGCGGCTGCTCCAGATTTTGCTCGCGCCTGTGTGCTGACCGGAGCGCGCGCTCTATCTCGCACAACCAGTGTATTCTGCGGAGATACGACCGAACCCCGGTGCGAACCGACAGCCTTTGACCAGAGAGGATGGCTGATAGGGAACAACTGATCCAAAGAGCCCGTCTGGCGGAGCAGGCGGAGCGCTATGATGACATGGCCTCCGCGATGAAGCTGGTGGGTCATTATTAATATTCATAAATTCATGCACAATCAGTCTTTAAGAGACGATTGCAATATAATATATATGTATTGAGTTTTTGGGGGGAATTCTTTAAATAATGCTCAAATATAGGTGCATTTCTAGTTTATACAATTGAAGACGCTTTAGACACTGTCACGAGCAGGACCTCTTTGTTATATATAAAATATTCTGTGTGAAAGGGACAGTTCATTTCAAATAAAAATCCTGTCATAATGTATTCACCTTCAAGTCGTTGCACCTTCATAGCTTTGTTTCTTCCCTAAAACACAAAGGGAGATGTTAGGCAGAATGACAGTGTAAGTCACCATTCACTTTCATTGTATGTAAAACAGATGCAGTGAAAGTGAACGGTGACTGAGGCTGTCGGTAACTAGCACTAGCATTCTGCCTAACCTCGCGTTTTGTTTTTTGTTTTATGTAAAGAAAAAAGTAATGTGGTTGTGAAGCGACATGAGGGTGAGAAATACAGAAATTATATTCATTTGTGTATAGACTATACATTTTTAACGTTGGATAAAAAAAGATATATGATAAGTAATCAGACAAACACGGGGCGAATGTCTGATATAATCTAACATAATTCTAATACATTTTAGGTTTCGGTTCATTATCGAGCATATCAGTCGTTACAGTGGATGAACACGGGCGGCGCTATGACACCCTCATCCACATCCATTGTGTATCCGTGTCTCTGCGAAAATATGATTAAAAACAACAATAGCTACTGTTTAAACGATGAAAACTATTAATATAGTCAGATAAAGCTTACATTGTCTCAACAGTTCATGTTAATTTGTAGTCATAAAATAAAGCGCAGTATGTGAGCTAGCAGTGCAGCATCAGCTGTCTGGTTTGACATCTGAGCACAAAGGATGAAAGTCAGTCAGTCAGTTAGTGTGGGTCAAACAGGACACAGATGCTTTTATTCAATGTATTGTTTTTTTTATCCTTTCCATTACTAATGATACCAACATCATGCTAATCACCCGTTTTGATTAGATATTGTAATTTTTATGCCACTTTGACTGTTTGACATTGGCATATTCAGTGTAGGGTTTCCATGGTTATGGTAAACTTGCAAATGTAAAGGAATTTTAAAATAGTAAGACCTGGAAAAGTAATAGAATTTATTACAATTCTAAAAATTATATTCTATAAAAAGGTTTGAAAACAGAAATTGTGCATTATCCTTTATCCAGGGTATTGATAGATTTTGGTCAGAACACCTTTATACAGTACCATAATGTCCTAATTTCAAACAAATATATGTTGCGGACATAATTGCGTTTATTGACCCAAAATCTGGCCTTCTGCACCATCAGGTAACGGAGTTGAACGAGCCGTTGTCCAATGAAGACCGAAACCTGCTCTCGGTGGCCTACAAGAACGTGGTGGGGGCCCGGCGGTCATCTTGGCGTGTAATATCCAGCATAGAGCAGAAGACGGCAGCGGATGGCAATGAGAAGAAGCTGGAACTGGTGCGCGTCTACCGAGAGACCATCGAGAAGGAGCTGGAGTCAGTGTGCCAAGACGTTCTCACCCTGCTGGACCAGTACCTCATCAAGAACTGTGACGAAACCCAGGTAGAGAGCAAGGTCTTCTACCTGAAGATGAAGGGCGACTACTTCCGGTACCTGGCCGAGGTAGCCACCGGCGAAAAGAGGGCCTCTGCCGTCGAATCGTCCGAAGGTGCCTACAAAGAGGCGTTCGATATTAGCAAGGGCATGCCGGCCACCCATCCCATCCGCCTAGGCTTGGCGCTCAACTTTTCCGTCTTCTACTACGAGATCCAAAACGCACCCGAGCAGGCCTGCCAGCTTGCCAAGGAAGCCTTCGATGACGCCATCGGCCACCTGGACAATCTGAATGAGGACTCCTATAAGGACTCCACGCTCATCATGCAGCTCCTGCGGGACAACCTCACCCTGTGGACCAGCGACCAGCAGGACAGCGAAGGAGGGGACGCCAATAACTGAGAGATCAGCCATGTCCACTCTCACTTCTAGCTGTAGTAGCACCCGTCTGTCAATTCTGCAGTCTTCTTTGATGCTATATCTTATTTCTCTCTGTCTGCTCCTTCATTCTCTCTCTCTTCTCCATTCTATCTTTCTTGTCTCTTTGTGACACCTCAATGCTCTTCTTTGGTTCCTCAGGGCAGCACTTCAGACCCTTGATTGCTCTCTCACCTGTTTTACCCCTTTTCCGCCAACAGGATGCCAGTACCCTATCTGGAACGTTCCACTGCAGAAAAGGTGGTTCTGGGATGGAAAAATGCCGCTGGCCTCTAAAACCTGCTTGTCTTGAACCTGGAACTGATAATGTCACATGTCCGTAGCAAGATTTTGAAACAAATACAAGACGCAAAACAAAACTAGCCCCCAAAACATTATATATACAAAGCATTGAATTCACGCATATTGTCTTTTTATTCCTTATATATTACTTGCAATGTAAAATGCATTGCGATACTTATAGCAACCTGTAAACAAGTTTGAAATTATTTACTAATATCACGCGCAAACTAACTATGAAAACTACTATGAATTTTAATATATAATACTCATAAATACGATGATTCAAAAAATTACTTTGGCTGTTCAGATGTATTCCTAAAAGATTATTTAAACAATTTAAATACATGCACAAATTGAATCCTATTAATTTTGTTAGTTATGTATATTACCTATCATATAAACATGCTAACTTAAATTAATTTGGATGTTCAAATGTATTCTCAAAACATGTATTCACAAATTACTTTGAATGCTAATATACACCGATCAGGCATAACGTTTAACCGATGAAGTGAATAACACTGATTATCTCTTCATCACAGCACCTGTTAGTGCACAAGATATATTAAACATTAAGTGAACATTTTGTCCTCAGTTGATGTCTTAGAAGCAAGAAAAATGAGCAAGCGTAAGGATTTGAGCAAGTTTGACAAGGGCCAAATTGTGATCAAACAGACAAGCTGCTGTAGCTCAAATTCTTCTAGAAGTTAATGCTGGTTCTGATAGAAAGATGTCAGAATACACAGTGCATCGCAGTTTGTTACATATGGGGTTCTCATGCTGACCCCTGTACACCGCCGAAAAGCGCCAACAGTGAGCACGTGAGCATCAGAACTAGACCATGGAGCAATGGAAGAAGGTAGCCTGGTCTGACAGGGGTCAGCATGGGCACACTGACTGGTCTGTGGCTATGCAGCTCCATATGCAACAAACTGCTACGCACTGTGTATTCTGACGCCTTTTTTATCAGAACCAGCATTAACTTCTTGAGCAATTTGAACTATGGTTGCTTGCCTATTTGATCGGAGCCTTCGCTTCCCACGTTCATCAATGAGCCTTGGCCGTCCATAACCCTGTCGACGGTTCACCACTGTTCCTTCCTTGGAGAACTTTTGATAGATACTGACCACTGCAGACCGGAAACACCACACAAGAACTGCAATTTTGGAGATGGTCAAACTCTCTCAAATCCTTACACTTACCCATTTTTCAATTGAGGACAAAATGTACACTTGCTGCCTAATATATCCCACCCACTAACACCTTCATAATGTTATGCCTGATCGGTTTATATATTCTCAAAACTCTTTAAAAGAAAAAGAGTGAAGTGGCACGTTTATTCGTCAGTGGTCAGTTATGTCACTGTTCTGCACTCAAGCTGGTTCTGAGACCATTTTGGTGAAAAAGGGGTATTTATTTACCCTCATTTGCTCTGTTTTCCCACCTGCTCCTTGACCTCTCATCTGTATATGATTCTCTTCTTTCCTCCCACAACGAGTCACTGATAGCTTATTGGGGCTGTATCACAGAAACTTCCTGTCTTAATTCTTGTTTGAATATTTAAAAAAAGTTCCCAAGTAAAATGACCACGATTAGTAAACAGATAAGCTTTTAAGTTAGGATGCTTCTGTAATACAGCCCTGGCCTCCACGTGACATTTATTTACTGTGTACTTGTAAGGACTCAATCTTTATAGAGACTCTGTAACACTTATTACAGGATGACATCTTGAGTACATGGCACAGTATAGTGCAATGTTGCACTACGTTCTTCTTCTTCACTTGACTTTGATCTGTACCTCCATCACTGCTTAGATGTGTTTGTCGTTTCCCAAATCTCACCTTGTACAACTTGCTAGCCCTGTGAATTGTGTATATCTGCTGATCTCAAAAGAGTATGTCGTCACTCAAAATTTGGGTGACACTCTGTTATGAGAGTCTTGATTAGGATTACATATATGCAAGGTTATGACAGAATGACATTAAATACATTGCTTACCATGGGAACTCTCAAAATGCTGTTTATCTCTGGGACTTTATTATGGTTACACACATTTATTATAAACTTTACACTTGTCTTGATTTTTTTACACACATGACTTAATAATATTGGTTTGCTTATAGTCAATACTAATCTGCATTCACAACACAATTGCATGACTTTCACATTTTGGTTAATTTTTTTCTACTCAAACTTTTATGTTTTTGTACGACCTGCCTACATTAAGAGTTTAGTTCAAAAGTAACAGGTTAATACTTACATTATTTTATTACAAAACTTAAATTTTCCTATGAATCACTTTGTAGGTATTTGTACAAAATTACAGCAAAATACTTAAATTTTCTCATGAAATTGAGTGAGCAAATGAAGCCGAATAAAAATTCACTTTAATATGAAGTAAAAAATGTCAGAGTAGTTCAACTATGCTGATATCATAATAAATAAGCCTCATTAAAAGAAAGAAATCCTTGATGAGAAAATCTTAATTAGTTTGTTTCTTTACTATTTATAATACTAATAAAATAATATTTTAACAAAATGTCTTATTAATATCTGAAAGATCATGTGGTCCAACCAACATGTAGGAAAAAACAACAGGAAATTACATCATAGATAATTATCTGTGGAGCCTCATGACTAGCATCAAGGTCAATAAGCCTTTTAAAATAACAGATAATTTGAGCTTTTATGACAAGCCAAAAATATTTTAGGGTATAAAATGTCATGTGGTGCAACTCCCAAAAAACGTCATGATATTAATCAATTAATAATTCATGATATTTGTTAATGCATATATATATATATATATATATATATATATATATATATACTAGCCTAAAGGATTATTAGGAACACCTGTTAAATTAATGCATTAATGCAATTATCTAATCAACCAATCACATGGCAATTGCTTCAATGCATTTAGGGGTGTGGTCCTGGTCAAGAAACTCTCCTGAACTCCAAACTGAATGTCAGAATGGGAAAGAAAGGTGATTTAAGCAATTTTGAGCGTGGCATGGTTGTTGATGCCAGACGGGCCAGTCTGAGTATTTCACAATCTGCTCAGTTACTGGGACTGTCACACAAACATTTCTAGGGTTCACAAAAAATGGTGTGAAAAGGGAAAAACATCCAGTAAACAGCAGTCCTGTGGGCGAAAATGCCTTGTTGATGCTAGAGGTCAGTGGAGAATGTGCCGACTGATTCAAGCTGATAGAACAACAACTTAGACTGAAATAACCACTCGTTACAACAGAGGTATGCAGTAAAGCATTTGTGAAGCCACAACACACACAACCTTGAGGCGGATGGGCTACAACAGCAGAAGACCCCACCGGGTACCACTCATCTCCACTACAAATAGGAAAAAGAGGCTACGATTTGCACAAACTCACCAAAATTGGACAGTTGAAGACTGGAAAAATGTTGCCTGTCTCGATTTCTGTTGAGACATTCAGATGATAGAGTCAGAATTTGCCGTAAACAGAATGAGAACATGGATCCGTCATGCCTTATTACCAATGTGCAGGTGGTGGTGGTGGTGTAATGGTGTGGGGGATGTTTTCTTGGCACACTTCAGGCCCCTTAGTGCCAATTGGGCATCGTTTAAATGCCACGGCCTACCTGAGCATTGTTTCTGACCATTTATGACCACCATGTACCCATCCTCTGATGGCTACTTCCAGCAGGATAATGCACCATGTCACAAAGTTCGAATTTCAAATTGGTTTCTCGAACATGACAATGAGTTCACTGTACTAAAATGGCCCCCACAGTCACCAGATCTCAACCCAATAGAGCATCTTTGGGATGTGGTGGAATGGGAGCTTTGTGCCCTGGATGTGCATCACACAAATCTCCATCAACTGCAAGAGGCTATCCTATCAATATGGGCCAACATTTCTAAAGAATGCCATCAGAACCTTGTTGAATCAATGCTACGTAGAATTAAAGCAGTTCTGAAGGTGAAAGGGGTCAAACATCAAACAGTATTAGTATGGTGTTCCTAATAATCCTTTAGGTGAGTGTATACCGGTCAGGAATAACATTATGACCACCTTCCTAATATTGTGTTGGTCCCCCTGACACGTCGAGGCATGGACTCCACTAGACCCCTGAAGGTGTGCTGTGGTATCTGGCACCAAGATGTTAGCAGCACATCCTTTAAGTCCTGTAAGTTACGAGGTGGTTCCTCCATGGATCGGACTTGTTTTTTCCGCACATCACACAGATGCTCGATTGGATTGAGATCTGGGGAATATGCAGGCCAAGTCAACACCTCAAACTCGTTGTGCTCCTCAAACCATTCCTGAACCATTTTTGCTTTGTGGCGGGGCGCATTATCCTGCTGAAAGAGGCAACAGCCACCAGGAAATACCGTTTCCATGAAAGAGTGTACATGGTGTGCAACAATGCTAAGGTAGGTGGTATGTGTCAAAGTAACATCCACATGGATGGCAGGACCCAAGTTTTCCCAGAAGAGCATTGCCCAAATTATCACGCTTCTGCTGGCTTGCCTTTTTCCCATAGTACATCCTGTTGCCATGTGTTCCCTAAGTAAGCAACGCACACGCACCCAGCCATCCAAGTGATGTAAAAAAAACCATGATTCATCCGACTAGACCACCTTCCATTGCTCTGTGGTCCAGTTCTGATGCACACTTGTCTACTTTTGGAGCTTTCGTCGGTGGACAGGGGTCAGCATGAGCACCCTGACTGGTCTGTGGCTATGCAGCCCCATACGCAACAAACTGCCAGAGGTGGAAAGAGTAACAAAATATTCTACTCAAGTAAAAGTACTGTTACTTCAATGAAATTTTACTTAAGTACAAGTAAAATTACTGGTCTAAAAATTTACTCAAGTAAAAGTAAAAAGTAGCTCATTTAAAATGTACTCAGAGTAAAAGTTACATAGTTACTTTTTTAACAGTGGGGGTGGGGGACTCTCCCCTGTAGGGTTGTGATAGAATGAGATTTTCACGATATGACAACTATCTCAGAAAACATCACGGTATTAAACAATTATTTAATAAATAAACTGTACCTATTATTAAATTATGGTTAGTTAAAATTATGTTAAATGAATGAAGATGATTGGTCTTTTTTTGGTTGAACAAATGCTTTATCATAAACTTAAAACCATTTGTTTGTTTTGTTTATTAAAAATTCAATAAAACATGTCTAATAAACTAAATTCAATAAATGATTATGAATTAGATTAACAACTTAATTTTATTATTAATTCATTAAAATGTTTAAGAATAATAGAGTCCTGTATGTAGTAGACGGAGCAGCTCATTCACAGAGACAGAACAAGCAGATCATATATTCATATGGCAATGTTTTGTGCTTTAATATTTACAGACCATGTCGCGATTTGATTTATTATTTCGAGTTATTCGTTCATCCATCAGTTTGTGTATATTGCGTGAATCCTACGTTATAATGTAAAGGTAATGTTAATGACTGGATACCGGGATTCCCTCTGCGTCACAGAAATCATCAGAATCAGAATCAGAATCAGAAAGAGCTTTATTGCCAAGTGTGCTTTCACACACAAGGAATTTTTTGGTGCTGAAGCTTCCAGTGCACATATACAATACAAATACAACAGTAATAAATAAATCATTCGGCCTTAAGTTATAAACATACCTTTATCTGCACAGAGGATGTGTGAACATGTTTTATGTGTTTCTTCATTTGCATCCACATTTTGTGCACATTTGATATCCTCCAAGACAACAGCACGTTATTTTTTTCAATATCCAAAGTATTTCCATACTGGCCAGCGGCTCACGGCGGCGTTTTGCTTTCAGCTGGGTCTGCGTCACTGAAGTCTGTCTTGTTCGTCTCCATCTGATATTTGGGCGCTTGTTCTCTTCCGCTTCCCGCGCCTTCTATTCAATATAGTCGTTTCCGGATCGTGTTTTTTTCCTCCTCTTTGCATTAATGATTTATTTTTACTCAGTAACGGATGTGGTTAAAAATGTAGCGAAGTACAATACTTCAATCAAAATGTACTTCAGTAAAAGTAAAATTACAGCTTTTTAAAACTACTTAAAAAAGTAGAAGTACACAGAAAAACTACTCAATTACAGTAACGCGAGTAAATGTAATTCGTTACTTTCCACCTCTGCATACTGCAATACACTGTATTCTGACACCTTTCTATCAGAACCAGCATGAACTTCTTGAGCAATTTGAGCTACAGTTGCTTGTCTGTTTGATTGGACCACACGGCCAGCCTTTGCTCCCCACGTGCATCAATGAGCCTTGGCCGCCCATGATCCTGTCGTCGGTTCACCACTGTTCCTTCCTTGCACTACTTTTGATAGTTACTGACCACTGCAGACCGGGCACACCCCACAAGAGCTGCAGTTTTGGAGATGCTCTGACCCTGTTGTCTAGCCATCACAATTTGTCCCTTGTCAAACTTGTTCAAATCCTTACATTTAACCAATTTTCCTGCTTCTAACACATCAACTTTGAGAACAAAATGTTCACTTGCTGCCTAATATATCCCACCCACTAAAAGGTGTCGTGATGAAGAGATGTTCACAGTGTTATTCACTTCACCTGTCAGTGGTCATTATGTTATGGCTCATCTGTGTATTTATCTATACACACACACACACACACACACACACACACACACACACACACACACACACACACACACACATACACACACACACACACACACACACACACACACACACACACACACACACACACACACACACACACACACACACACACACACACACACACACACACACACACACACACAATAATAAATACACTTTTTAAAATGTAAATGTTTACCTTTTTTAAGATGTGTACACTAAGGAAGGAAAGAAATATTGAAATATTTCTGGGATGGAGCAAGTTGACATATATTACGAATTGCCTACTTTATTGCCTAAATCTTGGTGCTGTTTCTGAGAAACCCATTGTAATCTTGCTCTTTTTGATTACGTAAACATTCTGGCAGAGATGCCTTTAACAGCCCATAAATAGTGATATGCAGGAGTTACATCGTATGATTGATTTATAATACTACAATAATAGTGAATAAGATGAAGGCCGCACAGAAGGTCGAGCGTTTATAACTATAAGACCTTACATCTTAAAGATAAAATCATGGCTGTGATGAGATATAATTGTATTTCAAAGGGATTGCTGAGAAAAGCATAAGATGTCTTTTTGATAAAGCAAAAGATGTCTTTGTCAATCCAATGATCTGTTTTTAACCTAAATCTGTGAAGCTAAACCATCATTGTCTGGACCAAAAGAGAGCATACTATAATTGTCCTGTTAGATTTCCAAAACAATCAGGCTAGATCATAGACACTGAGATTTGTTTGCTCACCAAATGGTATCATGATATAACCAACAAGACACACAGTATATTCATATACTATCTGAACCTGAAAATGTGAACCTAAAACCTGAAAAAAAGGCATCATTAGTTAATGATTGATCCTGCAGTCAGAGTGTTGTAGCAGGTTTCTAAGGAAAATGTGGTTATCTAATGAACTAAAAGATAGTGGCAAAAAAAATAAAATAATAATAATTCACACAGTTTCCTTGTTGATACACCCAAGATTGGTGTTCTACAGTATCAATGGCTATTGCTCCATTATAGTCATATCTTACATTTAAGCTGTAGGTTACAGTTAAGGATAAATGCATGATCCTGTTAGTTTCTGCAAATAAAGTTTGTAAAGACAGTAGTTGCTAGTAAAGATCTTGAGATTGAGCGTTCTTGCAGTGTATTCAGCCGATTGGTGCGTCACATTTATCATTGCGTGGCTGGGTCTAGTCATTTCAATAGAAATAGCTACAAGCAATTTGGAATTTCGAATAAGGGCGAAATATATCCCTATGCAGATTTCACTTTGTTTTTCACACTGATTTACACAGTGAACAACAGAAAGCTTCTTCGGGTTGAACGTGACTTCTGTGTGAGCTGTGCTTTGTGCATCAGTACACTATTGACATTGGACAATTGACCATTTTTGCTAATGTGACCCCACTTTTTTACTTTTATGTAACACGCATGGTTTAAAACTTTCCACACATGCCAGGATGACGAAACTTTGTGCATTTGCCATATCAACATTATTTAGAGGAAAAAAATACGCCAAAATTAAAAAAACATTTGGAAGATATTACTGAACATTTATTTTACCACAGCAAAAATTACTTAAGTTTATTTTTAATCTATGTTTTTTTGTGTGTTTATTTAAAATAAGACTATGATATTATTGTAATCTTATATTTGTTATTTAACAGTTAATATCTTGCTGATCTAACAGCAGAAGATCGAGCCGGGGTTTAAATCCTAGTTGATGTTTTATATTATTTATTATTGACTAAATATTTTAGTTTGTCTTTGATCTTTTTTGGATTATTTCAGGTAACAATTTAAACTGTAATTTGGTCATGTTACAATGTGCCCCTCATATGTTACAATGTAGACTACCCCACCTATTCCATTCTTTCGGGGTAAATTAAGAAAAAAGTATACAATGTATTAGTGAAACAAAACCACATAATTGTACTAGACATATGTGAAATGAATGTGGGGAAAAATAAAAACACTGAACCCCAAGTGGATTTACACAAACTGAGAAAGTCAAAAAGCGTTAGATTGTTCCCCACTCTCCCCCGGCTCATGCACTGTCATGTAAGATCCCCTTCCTCAATCAAAAATGAAGAATGATATCTTGTTCTAGCTCACCTAAAAAATTATCCACTAAAATGTCTACTTCCATACTATATATAGGCGAAAAAGGGAGCTGGCCTATGGGTAGTATGCGATTTCGGATGCTGCATATGTTCCCATAACATATAGGCCTACTCTAATGTGCGAAACAGAAATCACGTGAGCCAGCTCACTACACATAATGACACGCGATATATGTTTTTTAAAATACCAGTAGGCTAATATTGTACAATGAGGATGTTGTCATGTCGCCAGAAATAGAGTCCCAACCCACTCAGCAAAAACTCGTTGAAAAGACGTCGAAAAGACGACATTGCCAGTCGTTTAAACAACGTTAAAATTTGGTTGAAAATTGAAAGGTGAAAAGACGTCTATACAAGGACGTCCCACTTATGCCTAAATTTGGTTGTAAAGTGAAAGTTAAAAAGACGTCTTTTTCAGGCCTAATTTCAACCGTGAATGCATGCTTATATTTAATATTCATAATTACTGTCAAAATAAGACAATTCACAAAAGAGTACCATTTATTGACACATCAAAAACACTTTCCTGATCACCTATTAAGCCTGCATTTGAGCAAGCATACTGTAAAAACAGTAATATTGTGAAATATTGTGAAATATTACTACATAAACAACTTTTCTATATGAATAAAATGTAAAAATGTAATTTATTCCTGTGATCAAAACTTAACTCTCCAGTGTCATATGATCCTTCAGAAATCATTCTTGAGTTGATGCTCAAGATTCATTTATGATTATTATAAATGTTGAAAACATTGTGCTGCTTCATATTTTTGTGGAATGACACGCGATACATATGTTTTTTAAAATACCAGTAGGCTAATAGTGTACAATGAGGATGTTGTCATGTCGCCAGAAAGTCCCAAGTTTTTTGTATGTGACATAGTATTCATAAAATCGTTGGCGAAAAATACCTCCTACTACTGGCGAGATTCTGAAGTGTCCAATGAACACTTTACTGTCCCATGAGGATGAAATGTCAGTGAAGAAGCACAACTGATGGCGTAGATCACATGACAGTGACAACACGTGGTAGTATTTCCAAATGTCATTCATACTACACACATTGATACTATATAGAATATATTTTTTAACAGTCACAAGGCAAGTTTCAAACAAAATGTAGGCCTACTGTGATTTTGTACACGTCTTTCTTAACTTGTTAATGCTATGCTAAGATAGTAGCTAAACGTTTAGCTTGCAAACTAAATGTTAACTGAAAACACATAGGAAAATATTTATTTTTAGCTTTGGTGGTAATTAAATGTAGTGTGTAGGCCTAATTAGATTATACAAATTATAAATGGTATGAATTAACATAATTTCATAATTAGGAATAAATACACTGTAAAGCAGTTTTCAGTCAGGTGCTGAGCAGCTAACTTACCCATTAAAACTTTCTCAGTAGAACAGAATAGATATTGCCAATTGTATAGCTTCAGGATGGAATTGTGATTCATATCCATTAAATGTTCCGTCTGTAGTGTTGGAGCCCAGTGTGGAAAATTTAGTTTGATATTTCACCAGGCATTTTTCATTTCTTTTGTCTTTAAGCTGCAATGCCACTTTGGACCTCAGGGTGTCCTTATAACCAATGTTACAGTATGTACACTAATGTCTGGACAATAAACTGCAGTAGATGATCTTTAGCTGAATCAATGAAACCCATTAATTATCATGCAGGTGATGTGGTTGATGAAATGTGCTTTTATGCTTCACAGGAACCCAGTATCACATACAAGTTGATCATTAATGATTCTCAATCTTGGATTTTTGACAGGTGTAAGTCACAAACACACTTTTATAATTAACTCTAAGAAGGTCACACCCATCTGTAGACGCACACATATAAGTGAAATAAGCGTCCGCACGCACACACAGTCACACACACCTGCAGGTGAACGTCTGTGTCAGGTGTGTTTACCATCCTGTCAGAGAGGGACGCAGTGTGGTGCTCCACTTGCCCTGCTCAAACACCATCAAAATGGGGGCAGATTATTTTGGATTCTCTTATCTCCGCAGTGAGAGCAGAAGAAATGTCACCATTTATATTAACAATCCAGCAGACATCTCAGTGATTGTTATATATTTTCTGGTGGTTCTCGCTGTGGGAATATGGGTAAGTGGCCAGTAGTTTATATCCAACAACATTTATCTACCATTTGCAGACTTGTGAATTGTTAAACTTGCGTGAATATAAATGTACAATGACTTTGTGAGATATGTCTGAAGAAAGAATGAGTATTCTGACCGATTATGGAAAAAGTTTATAATATAATATTTGCAATGCAACAAATGTTTGTGTGTGTGTGTGTCAAGATTTCCACAAATCTTTTAGGAAAATGAATTGTTATGATGGTCTTTTTTGTTATAATTCTTAATATGCAGTAAATATTAATGATACTTCTATCCATTTAACACTAAAACTGTTTTTTACCTAAATTATTACCTAAACCTACAATATTCTCAAATCAACTAATGAATTTTTGTAACTTAATTGAGGCCATTGATATTACTGGCATTATATCTTTCCACCTGTATTTGGACATTGGAAATCCGTATCATTTTAAAACCTCTTGTGAAAATTAAAACATATTTAATCAAACAACAAACAAGGCCATTGAATGCTAATTCATCAACACACTTTTAGACTGCAAATGTGATATGTTATTGTGAAATGTTTCTGCAGGTATGATGTCAAGTCATATGAGATATTGTCTAAAATGTTTAGTGTCTGGAACTCTTTATATGCTGAATTTAATGCTTCTTTCTGTTCAAAGGCAATGGTACGGACCAATCGATCCACAGTAGGAGGCTTTTTCCTGGCTGGCAGAAGTATGGTGTGGTGGCCGGTAAGGACATTGACTTATATGGTGGATGACCAATCTTAAAAGCATTTTGTTTTGTGCTCCAAATGTGATGGACATTTCACATTGCCTGATCATTTACTACACCAATAGTGATCAATCAGTGTGAAAAATGCAGTGATTATTTTTTTTGTAATGTTCTACGCAAGACTGAAACGGCCATAAAATTAGGATTATGTATCTATCAATAGCATGACCAGTGATTTCACTTTATCACAGATATGGCATGATAATGACCCTATAACTGCCCCTCCATTTCAGAACCTTGATATCATGGTAGGGTGAATGAAATCTTTTTATTGGGCCATAATGCACTGATGCCAGATGTGACCCGCAATTAGTTTCAGCTGATATGCTTTGTTCATGCAGTTTGTATGGAGCTGTCATGCTGTGGTCCATGCTAAAGTTATCACTTTACACAAAAGTTTTAAGATTTTTATTTGTTATTACAAAGTTCATTGCAATCGTTATTGTTAAAGTTACACCTTAAGTTGTGCACAAGAAGCAGTTTTTATAGCTTATCATTATGGTGATTGAATTGCCAAATATAGTCAAACAGTAGACAGAGTTAATATATTCTGAAGCAAGACACTTCCTGTACAGTCCCCGCAATCTTATGCTAATGACTCTTGTAACCATTCTGACAAGGAAGATCACTTAAATATGGATTTCTGTTGAGTTTAACCGCTCACACTGAATATCAAATGTGTGTTTATTAGTAAATATAATATGAAGCACAACTAAAGTATCTTAATCTTTTTTTCAGATTGGAGCCTCTCTCTTTGCAAGTAACATTGGAAGTGGGCATTTTGTGGGAATAGCAGGAACTGGAGCAGCTGCTGGTATCGCCATCGGAGGCTTTGAGTGGAATGTATGTTTAAAAAAAAAAGACTAATAATTGCATTTATGATATTTAATAATTATGTGTCATTATGTTTTAGCCTACTAATGACTATATGGATAATTAAAATGTAAAAAATTATGTTTTATAAGTATTTTGCATATAAGTTAATTATAATATTATTATATAATACATATATTATTATAATATTGCATTTTTATAAATAATATTTTATTAATATTTAAGGAATTATTTACAATTAATAATTTGTCAAGATAAAAATTCCCTATCAGTCATGTTCAATGTCACGCCAGAACTGACTGACAGAACCGTTTGTGGCCCCTGCGTCCAGAGTTTGGAACCTCCACATGGACGGGCTGACTCTCATTTAATCCTGAGACCCCGGCCTAGATATGTGCCCAAAGTTTCCACCACACCATTCCGGGACAAGGTGGTGAACTTGCAAATGATGCTCCTGGAGGAGACAGACCCAGCCCTTGCGTTGCCATTCGCGCACTGCGTTTATATGGACTGGACACAGAGCTGAAGTTCTAAGCAACTCTTTGTTTGCTTTGGAGGTCAGCAGAAGAGAAAGGCTGTCTCCAAACAGAGGTTGGCCCGCTGGATAGTGGATGCCATCGTCTTGGTATATTAATCCCAAGGCGAGCCGTGCCCCCTTAGGGTGACCACTCATTACATTCAAATTGCATTGGCATTGGTCAGCCCCTGTACTTGGCTAGATGCCCCATATGTTGTAATTCCCCCTTGGTAATATATTGTTATAGTATTTATTCATATTTTAAATGCATTTTTATATTTTCAGTTTTTTTTAACCACTATTAACTATGGCTTTTGCCTCAATATACTCCAAAAGTACTGCCTATTAATAGTTAGCAAATACTTTATAAGTACTATTAAACAGCCAATATTCTAGTAATATGCATGCTAATAAGCAACTAGTTAATAGTGAGAATTGGACCCTAAAGTGTTACTCTTTTTTGTTTAAGTTAACAATAACAACCAAATACCTGTAATTACAATCTGTTGTTAACCCCCCTCTCAGGCTCTTGTTGTTGTGATTATTCTGGGATGGCTCTTCGTGCCCATCTACATAAAGGCTGGGGTATGCTTACATTTCATCCTCTCCAAGCAGCATTACAGAACAAATCTGTCAAATATTGCTTACTTACACAACATGAATGTGTACTTTATCTCTGTGGTATGTTTTTTATGGTCCTTTGTTGACGTTATCTGCAGGTCGTGACCATGCCGGAGTACCTGAAGAAACGCTTTGGTGGGCAGCGTATCCGTATCTACCTTTCCGTGCTGTCCCTGTTTCTCTACGTTTTCACCAAAATCTCTGTGAGTCCAAAAGCCCTTACAGAAAAGTACAGGTATCAAATTGTAATAGCATGGTACTTTGAGAGGAAGTTGTCATGCAATACTTTAACATACTATCAGCGGTGTAACATGCGAAACTCAATCGAAAATACAACATTTTGCTATTTCGTTAATTATTATGAACGCAGCTTTTTTGACCAATTATGAGACATGCACACATCAAGTACAAGGACATTTGAAATTAACTACTGAAGGCTTAAAATAAATTGTAACCAGTTGGAGTATCAGTTAAAATACCAAAAATATAAAAAATACATTTATATTAAGTTTTACCTTATATTAGAATTTTCCTCCTTATTTTTCTATTGACAATGATTAATTAAAAAATAATTTGGAACTTGCCAACATTTTCACAATAGCCTATACTGCTGTCTGTCCAGCCTCTGTAGTCTTCATTAACACAGACTGTTGTCTGAAACGGCAGGGCTTTCCATGTGGAAATATCTTTTATCAGACTAAAATGGGTTTGGATTATAAAGATAAAGACCTTGTTTTGAAACGGACAGTTCAAACAATTTCACCACACAATTTCCCCCCTTTTCCACCTCTCAGGCGGACATGTTTGCAGGAGCCATTTTCATCAACCAGGCTCTGGGATTGAACATTTACCTGGCCGTGATTATTCTGCTGATGATTACAGCGCTTTATACAGTAACAGGTCTGTTGACATACTTTACACACTGACATCTTGCATATATATATATAAATATATAGTGGTCATTTATCATTTACATACAGTATATTTGCAAATACCCAAATTCCCTGCGTTCCATTTAAAAAAAAAAAATAATGGAAAAATTCAGGGAAGCAAAATTTATTTTTATATGGTCCCTGAAGTTTATACTACAACAGAGAGTAAAGTCCAGGGTTGTAGGACCATGCGGTGGGATGCTTATTGTAGCGTGATGTGTATGTGTTATGAGTAATTGCCCATTCTGACAATGGATGATAAGCCTGTGCAAGCTGCATTGTGACTTTAAACTTCTGTCAACCCAATGATTGTATAATGGGTTTATCTCAGGAACAAACCATCCCACCAATAAACTGTAAGAAATCCAACCCGATCTCACGGCAATTCGTACATTATTTACGAGGTGGCTAATTCGTACGAATTTGTACGACCTCACTCGTACGAATTCATACGATTTTTACTAAATCGTACATATTTGACGAGTTGGCAAATTCGTATGAATTTGTACGAATGACCTACCTCAACCCCGCCCCTAAACCTACCCATCACTGGGGTTTAGGCAAAACGTACGAATTCGTACGAGTGAGGTCGTACAAATTCGTACGAAATAGCCACCTCGTAAAATATGTACGAATTGGTCGTGAGATAGCGTTGAAGAAATCAGACATAACCCTGCCAGCTATACATGTTTACATGAGCTGTGACAGCGAGTGTTTGGATGGTCCTGAAGCATTTATTCGACCAACATGTAAAAATGTGCATTTAAAAGCAATAGCAGAAATTATAGCATAGAGAGGACCCCAGCAGACAATCATTAATTTGGGTGAAGGTTAATATGTCTTTTAAAATATCAGATAATTTGATATTTTAAGATAAGGCAAGGATCGTTTGTAGAACCTGATTTCACCACGTTCTATAATCAACCATATTTGAGGAACGTGATTTATGTCAAGTTTAGGCTTAAAACCAGGATTAGGTGCTTGTACATCAGTGTTATTCACCTATCATTTCCCTCTGATTTTAGGGATAACTTATAGGTAGGGTTAGCTTTAGGGGTAGGGATAAGGTTAGGATTCAATTGTCAGGCAGGAATGTTGTTCCAGGATCAATTAAACTTGTAGTTCCCCCGTATGAAAAAGAAGTACACTTCAGCATCCTTTTAAAAAGAGTATTTGTTATGGAAATAATATACTTTAGTGTGAAAAGAATACACTTAAGTGCAAATTAAAGGTAATGTTTTTGGCCATGTATTTGAATATATTTGTAATTAGTAGTAATGAAGCTGCAACTTAATACATTTAAAATATATTATAAATATATTAATTACACATGCTTTATGTTAGTCAACACTTTGAAATAAAGTACAACAAAAATGTATTAGAGCATGATTTAAAATGTACTTTAAAGTAAAACTTTTGATAACACTTTATTTTAGTGTCCTTCTTACACATCTTACATGTACAGTAGCGACTTACCATATTAATAACAGTAAATCATGCATAGTTACAAGGAACAAACCTAAACCAACCCCTAACCCAAATTACACTAACACTAATTATAACAAGGACACCTTAAAATAAAGTGTAACAAAACTTTTAATGCGGCATTATTACAAAGTGTACTTAAGTGTGTTAGGAAACATAATCATGAAAGTGTACTCTCTTTCAGTGCACTTACAGTAAGAGGACTTTTAATTTATATATATATATATATATATATATATATATATATATATATATATATATATATATATATATATATATATATATATATATATATATAGGATAAGTACACTACAAGTACACACAATGTAAAATTCCAAATAAATATATTTTTTTTCATTTTGAAAATAATAATTAGCATATGTACACTCACTTATTCAAGGTGTAACGATGGTCAACTTTAGATATTCTACTAACTATACATGTAAGTACATTTGCAACGACATGTCAACTAACTCTTATTAGAGTATTAGTAGACTGTAGTAGAATGTTAGATCAGGGTTAGGTTAGTAGAATAAGTTATAATAGTCAGTAGAATGTCTGTTGGTGGACCATCAAAATAAAATGTTAGTAGATATTAAGCAGACAATCTAATACTCTAATAAATGGTAGTTGATAGTTGCAACGTGGACCATCTAAATAAAGTGTTACCGAATATGTTATTACTTTTTACTAGACAAGACACAAGACATTTATAAAGTCATTCAATTTAAAGTACATTTCTAAGAACTTTTTTCAATTGCTGATTTTCTTTGAAAAACCTTCACTGTTTCTCCTACAGGTGGTCTAGCTGCAGTCATCTACACAGACACCCTGCAGACCATCATCATGGTTGTGGGATCATTCATTCTCATGGGCTTTGGTACGTCTGTTCACTTTTTTTTTGTACTTTAAACGTTTTGGATTTAATAAAAAGTCTGCTAAATGACTACTTGCTTCAACATCAACTGTTTTCTTTCAGCGTTCAATAAGGTCGGAGGCTACGAGAACTTCAAGGAAAGTTATATGAATGCGATCCCGTCAGTTGTGAGTGCAAACATCAGTAAATCGTGCTACACCCCTCGTGCGGACTCTTTCCACATTTTCAGAGACCCCCTTAGTGGTGATCTGCCCTGGCCCGGACTGGTCTTTGGTCTTACTATCCAGGCTGCCTGGTATTGGTGCACTGATCAGGTACTGTATTCACATGTTGCTTTATTCTGTGCGTACAAAAGGTTTTTTGGACATAAGAAGCATTGTTTGAAAAAATAAGAAGTCTATATGTCCTACACGTGCTAAGACATTTACACATGTACAACTGACAAATGTCTTCTGTGTCCACTTGGACAACAAACTGCACTTTTATCTTGAGTTTCCCAGGATGAACAGAGTGTTTCTTGTTTTAGCCAGAGCGAGTCTAAGCTTGAACAGATATGCTTTTAGTTAGACCTTTGATTAGTCCCCACTAAATAAGATAAGATACACAAACAGCCAAAGAGAAGCAGATATAGACTCACCCCGGTTACGTTAGTTCAACAGTCCATTAACAAGACTTAAAGCTTAAATGTTTCAGATGTCCCACGTTTGGTTGCACTGTAATTGTGTGATTTAGGAACATTAGCAAAAAACAATCAATATTTGAGCTTTAAAAGACTCATGGAGACATAAACAGACTCACTCATGTGATGGGGATGTTCTTCCTGAGGGGATTTTATTGTTTGGTAAAGATTTTTCCCACACAAAAAAAGTCATATCAGTCACATCGGCAGATGTTTATGTTTTCACAAACAGTATTCAGTATTCTTTGTTTGTACTCTGGCACTATAGCGAAAAATATAGCCATAAAAGTTTATTATAGTTCATGACGTACATTACCTGCACCTCAACAAATGGTTTATTTGTGTCTGTTTTTATTTCTCTATGCAGTTTTAGGAGGGAAATTATGATACCTTATATGAAATGTATAAGTATAATTTTGAATAAAATGACAAGCTGAAAACATCAAGAAGAAGAAGAATGAAATAAGTTTGGGTCAGTAAGGTTTTTTTGGTGTTTTTTATCAATACTTTCATTCAGAAAAGACCATTAAATAGTCAAAAATTATAGTAAAGACTTTTGCATTGTCGAAAAAAAATTATTTTTCAAATAAATTATGTTCTTTCTATTCATCAAAGAATGCTAAAAAAATATGATTTATGCAAAAAATATTTTTTTCTTGAGCATCATATATTAGAATGATTTCTGAAGGATCGTGCGAACTGAAGACTGGAGGAATGATGCTGAAAATACAACTTTGCATCACAGGAATAAATTACATTTATATATATATATATATATATATATATATATATATATATATATATATATATATATATATATATATACATAAAACATTTTTTAAAAATCTTACTGAACTCAAACCTTTGAATAGCTATCCTTGTAAATTATTTTAAACGGTCCTAAACAGCCAATAACTGCACTAAACGATTCTGAGCACTAAAATGTTCCTCAGGGTTATTCACACAAACACTCCATCTTGTTTTAGGTGATTGTGCAGCGTTGTCTGTCTGCCAAGAGCCTGTCTCATGTGAAAGCTGGCTGCATCCTGTGTGGTTATCTCAAACTTCTGCCCATGTTCCTCATGGTTTTCCCTGGCATGATCAGCAGAGTGCTGTACACAGGTGAGAAAGATTGGCAGCATCCTGGCTGAGATGGGTGATAAATGGATTAACTATTTTATAAGCCTGTTGTTAGCAAATGTTAACTGAATCCTGACTGAGTGATATATTATATGGCAACTTTAATGTTCGAGGGGATGTATATGGCCAAATATGTTTTGTTAGTCTCACAGAACTAGACTTTTCTAGTCTGGTCCATGTATTTCTCACAGAATATACTTACTAGCATCTTATTCTGGCAAACAACTGCCTAATTGTTTCCCGCACGCATTGTTTTATGACATATGGACCTAATTAATCCTTAACTTAAACAAAATGAGCAAGCTGACATTCAGTAAAATCTATCTTTTATTTCCAATATATACATTGTAATTTACAACTTTTAGTTTGTCAAGAGATTTAAAGTTTTCTTTGATGGACTATTACAAACCTTAGACCATGTGGACATTGTGACAAGAAATTCTGTCAATCCAAAAGGAATGCGCACCCACGTTTTTGTATGAAATGTGCATCAGAAGGTCAGTGAATAGTGAAAGACTATTAGTGAAACTAATATTTGTGTATATTCTCATGTTTGTGTTAGATGAGATTGCATGTGTGGATCCAAAAGAGTGTGACCTCCACTGTGGAACCAGTGTGGGCTGCAGTAATATTGCTTATCCCAAACTAGTGGTGGACCTGATGCCAAACGGTATTATCCAGACATTTCTGTTTCTGTCTCTTTACATGCTTTGATTGATCTGTCTGGTGTTATGGGTCTAAACTGCTGTGTGTGTTTCTGAAGGTCTCAGAGGCTTGATGTTGTCCGTCATGCTGGCCTCTCTGATGAGTTCACTCACTTCCATCTTTAACAGCGCTAGCACGCTCTTCACCATGGACATCTACACCAAGATCCGTCCCAAAGCCAAAGAAAAGGAGCTCATGATTGCTGGGAGGTGCGTTCTCGTGTCTGTTTGTATGTGTTGGATATTGAATTTCTGACCTTGTGAGCATAAATGTATGTGAATTGGATCTGAGATGCTCGTGTTCTTGCGTGCAGGTTGTTCATGCTGTTTCTGATCGGTGTGAGTATTGCATGGATCCCCATCGTTCAGTCAGCTCAGAGCGGCCAGCTCTTCGACTACATTCAGTCCATAACCAGTTATCTGGCTCCGCCCATCGCTGCTGTCTTTACCCTTGCCATTTTCTGCAAGAGAGTCAATGAACCAGTGAGTCAGTCCTTCACATTTTAGTTTCCATTTAGCTTGTTAAATTCAGCTTAAGTTTCTTCTCTCAAAACTGATCAAAATCCTGCTGTTTATTTTATCTATTGACACATAATGCTGATATTCCCTCACAGGGCGCTTTCTACGGGTTGTGTATTGGTCTGTTGGTGGGTCTGGCACGTATGATAACCGAGTTTGCCTATGGCACGGGAAGCTGCGTGAGCCCCAGTAACTGTCCCACGATCATCTGCGGTGTGCACTACCTCTATTTTGCACTCATCCTGTTCAGCCTGTCCTGTATATTGATACTGGTCATCTCCCTCATGACCAAACCCATTGAAGACAAACATGTAAGCTCTTCTAATAACAAAACTACTACAACTCTTCAGTATTATATGGTACCACCATATTTTACATTTATTTATTTTTTTACAAATATGAAATGTTCTTATTTCACTTGAAATACACATTATATACACTATAACATTATACTACAGTTAAATAAAATGGGATGAAAAGATTTTTTCTTTTTAAATAATTGAATACTTTTATTCAGAAAGGATGCATTAAGTTTAGATAGATAGATAGATAGATAGATAGATAGATAGATAGATAGATAGATAGATAGATAGATAGATAGATAGATAGATAGATAGATATAGATAGATAGATGTCACGGCACCTCATTCTGTGGCCCTTGTTGTTGAGCAGCTGTACAGGCTCTGCTGGAGTTTGAGGAACAACACTGAGGAGAGGATAGATCTGGAATTAGAAGACTGGACTGAAGACCAGGATTCCAACTCTATGGACGGTATGTACCGTCTGCACAAGCCACTAAATACATAATCATTGACAGGTAGCACTCACGATTTTTGTGTGAAAAACAAAGGATGTTGATCCAGGCACGTCTTATTTGAGTAAATCTCATTGCACATTGCACATGTAACCTATTCGTTTTTAATAACCAATAACAACTGTTTGTCTTTTGACCCTGAAGAGGTGCGTGAGGAACCAGGCTGTTGTAAGAAGGCCTACAACTGGTTCTGTGGCTTTGATCAAGGCAATGCCCCGAAACTGACTAAAGAACAGGAGGCGGAGATGAAGCTGAAGCTTACCGACACCTCTGAGAAACCTCTATGGAGAAACGTGGTCAACGCTAACGCTATTATCCTCCTCACCGTCTGCGTCTTTTTCCATGGTTTCTTTGGTTAAAGATCACACCAGTGTCACCTCAGTTAAGGATACCAGACCTGTATTCTGCAGACAGAAATGTTACCTTGTTATCAGTAACTTCAAATGTGATTAATCAGACTGTAAGAGGTTCCAAATTCCTCTTGAAATACTCAATACTTCCTTATAATATCTTCAGCAAAAACCCTTTTCTTCCTTATAGCTGCCTACTGTACTTTGATTTGATGACAGGAAATACAATATTTTTTTTTCTTTACTTTTAAATTAGTGTACATTGTTTTTAGTACCTACACTGACTTTCATTGTAAACCCAAGACCAAAACTCATCATTCATATAATCATGTGCTTACAGTCTCTCATTTAACACATGCCTGGCAGTTTTTACTGTACATTCAACAAAGTTTACTTGTCCAAAACCGCACGTTCTTCCTTTATACATATTGCAGAGTAACAGTTTCAACTAATTATACAAAGTTCTAGTCCACTTTATTGTATGTTTCCTGTAAAGTCTTCTGATGTATTATGATCAAATCAATGAAGTCTTTTTAAGTGCCATTTTAAGCCATATTTCATCTACCAAAGTCCAAAGATAAGTTTTATATATGGTATTACTATTTGGTAAGATTTGATTTTCTTGTAAGTTAAAATATATATATATATTTTTGTCTGGGACAAGGTAAGATATTTTATTTAATAATATTAATATTGTTGCCATGGTATGTAATATATTAATTTAATGTTTTCCGTCTTCATTGTCATAAAAATTTGTGAACTTGAGTATGTATGTGTTTATTAAGATGCAGAGGTGTAAGAAGCCAGAATCATGTTCAAAATTGCACAAAATTACCACTGAAAACAATGCTATAAACACTGATATAAAGTGACATGAGCAGACCCGTTCAAAGGCCTGCACAGGAGGAAAGTTAATATTTAATTTAGCATGAAGATTCTATCAATACATCTGAAATCAAAGTCCAGGACCATTGTGGTTTCCTTCAGCAACTCAAGACACAATGAGTGATCTATTAGTGTGATTCAGTGATGAACTTCCCTGAAGACGACAAAGGAAACATTCTTTTGGTGAATGAGTTTCACATTTTAGATATTTGAAAACAATTCCACACGTGTAGCAGATATGTTGAAAATTATTTTAATTTGCAAAACTGTTTACTAGCGAGTCTTGGATCCAGCACACCTATCAAAACTGTTTCAAAGAGAGGGTCAAAAATGTATTAATTCAATCAGTTTTAAATAAATCCTGTAGTAGAATCAACACATTTAAGTTGGTTTGGGTCAAATTTATTGATTCTAGTAGTCTTCAACTTAACTTTATTTAAAAAAATTATGTTAGTCCAATTTAATATTTGTATTAAATTACAGAGGCTTAATTTTATTATGTTCAATCAAGAAATTTAGACTATGGGGCTGTTGAATGCTTGAATATGATTGGTTGGCGGATGTTCTAATAACGTTTTACATAACTTTTTTTATGTTTACCATTTTACAGAAAGCGTTTACAGAATAATGTTTAAGTGTTAAAATATTGGTAACATTAATTCTAACTTCGCGCTCATAGTTTTGATTAAAATACATCACATACGGTCTAGCCGCAGAAGTTTAAATATTTCCACGCATCCAAATGCTTAAATTAGAGGTCTGCATTCCCGCAGGAATCGATCAGTTTTCTTGCGCAGCGCGGGAGTAAATGACCAAATCAAAGAAGGTAGCGGTCGGTAACTCTGGTGTACTTTTGGACGTGTATCTACTTTCTGATAATAGCCCGGCCGCTCCCGACATCAGTGTATCCGCGCTTGAACTTGAAGTGAACGAAACTTTCTGCAATGGAGGCGTTCACAAAGTTCCCAGTTCCCTGCCCTGAACCTGACAATATATGTTCTTTGCCTCCCGTCCACGAGAGCGCCTTCAGAGTGAACTCAGCCTTTGCGGTTGGATTTTAGAGGACGTCAGTCATCGACATTCTGTTATTGCATGGATGTTAAAAAGATATATATTAAAGCAGTAGGCCTAGCATTGGCTAGTAAGTCAACAGTTTTCGTTTATTTGCATTTTTACTAATCTCAATTGGAAATTAATGACTTCCGGTCCACCGGCTGTTGTCTTTTGTCGTGAGCAGTGGAAAGGCGGCAGGGAAATGGACGGCTAAATTAGTTCCAGGCAGGTCCTGACAACATTACAGTTCCATATCACTTCGCCAAATGATTTCAGTTATTTCAAAGGTCCTTACAGCCTGCTACAACAGCAAAAGAACCAAATCCCACAATGACACTAAACAAATAAATATAGTAAACAACTATATAAAAACGACAAATTATTATATTATGTTCTTTTTGTGCAGGAAAAAATAAGTTTTATTATGTACGGAAAGCATATAGGCTCACTTCTGCTCTCCCACTCAAATGCACACACATACAGGGACACACACTCGCGCAGTGTTGTCAGCCCGGTTCTGAATATTTTATCAGTAAAACAGTGTAGCAACTTAAAAGCTACATGACATTTCTCACTAGCGAGGTTCTTACAGTTTCATTTTAGTAGACGCTGCTGCTGAACACTTGAAAAAGACACAGACTGAGGTAGTGTAATTCACATCTCTCTCTCTCTCTCTTTCTCATACAAGCTTTATTAGCATGACTTGTACAGTATTGCCAAAGCATTGGCCATTACATAAGCAATAAATCAGTAAACAAACCCATGAATACATTTTATAATCAAGAAAATAATTACCACAATAAAATAAATAATTAAATAATAATAATAAGCTTTATACATTTGTACACATTCAGACGCGATAAGAATATTTCTGACTTTAGTTTTGTCCACTGGCTGACTAGCTTGTGGCAGGTTGTCACATATTTTGCTGCTGTGACAATCAGGCTAGATTTTTCTCCCAGAATATGAATACATTTTTCTGAATTTGGTAATGCTTGGTAATTTGGTTCTAGTTTTTGGAATTTAGCGAAATAGTCCGATCTGATGTTGTGATAGTATCAACACAGTCTCTGCTCTCGCGGCTGCCATCTCTGTCTGTGCCGTCCTCTCTCTATGACCAGGCTGTAAAACGGTGGCTGTGGCTCGGTGACGCACTGGAGCACCTGTGCATATGGCCCCTCCCCCTTGGAGACTGACTGAGCCTGGCTCCTTCCCTCCCCATAACTAGAGTACATTCGCATCAGTTCACCCGCTCGATCGCGAGTTACTGTCAGTACCGTTAGTTACTAGTACAGTTTACAACTTAAAAACAGTTTACACAACAACAACAACGATGATATCAAGAAGAGGTGGATTCATTTTGTGAACAGATACCTTGATGGAGTGCTGAGGATCACCACCAACACCTGCCTCTGCAGTGAAAACCGGAGAGTTTTACAAACTTTCATCGGCGACAACTGGGATTCACTGATAATCCGCTGCAGAATGGGGCCAAACCTACGATCTCCCGTCCCGCCGACATGTGGTGCCGTCGTGAACAGTACGTGATCCTCATCTTGTGTGCACGAGCCTCGTCTTGTGTCCTTATGGCAGCTTTCCCGCGAGTGGGCGTGGTTTTGGCGCGGACACGCCCCAGCGTTTTAAGGGCAATTAATCACAGTTTAAATATATAAGTTAATATAAACAAGCTTTAGAATAAAAAATAAAGCTATAAAAATGACTGCATGTGAGTTTAAATGTGCAATTCTCTCTATATCAATTATATAAACATAATTTTTACTTGCACTGATATAGCAAGATTTTTCAATCTCGTAATATGTTGCAGAAGAGAGAAGTGAATCGCAGTTTCTACTACTTTTACTTCTTCTACTAGCTACTCTTCTGCAAATGGTAACCTCGAAATTCAAAAACATGCAACTCCTCTAAATGTGCGACGTAACGGAACACTAAAGAATAACATGAACTACCAACATCTTTTCTTTTGCTGAAAAACACATCAAATAACAATATTATTAAATTAAGTTGTGTCCAAATTAAAATAAAATCTTGTTATTTTAGGACATTTTAATTAATTAAACTGAACTGAACTGAACGAGGCAAAAAAATGAGTGGGTTTAACCTGAGTGAAAGGGTTAAAAATAGGCAGAAAATAGTATATTTCTTCTAAATTAGGATGTTTTTATTAAAAACTCTTGCAGTTCATGACCCCTTTATAATCAAATTTAGAATAATGGTAATAGAGTTCAACACATTGTAAACAGCAACTGCGAGGGCGTTACTGGCCTTTTCAAGTAGCCTAATCAGGTTAATAGTGATTAAATACATTTTCCCTCAAGCTGACAAGTAAAAGCTAGCATTTGTGGTAATGTAAGCTGCATCTTATAAATAAAGCACTACTCTTTCCTCTAAATTCCCGCATATAAAATCTGTTGAATGGTGTGTGTGTGTGTGTGTGTGTCTGCATGTTTTTCTAAAACATTGGACTGCATGACTAGTGATGTGCTGCAGGGGGAGCAAGGCTAGCTTGAGCTGCTATCTGCTACAAATACAGCTTCCAGAAAAACCTTGTATGAGGGGATGTTTTTATTCTGTGAAACCATATGCACATGACCTCAAACTACAGATTTCTCTGTATAACTCAGATATGAATGAAATATTGAACTACGCAGCTTTATTAGGAGAGTATACACGTTTCACCATGTGGATGCTAAAAAAAGGCAGGAAGAAAATCTTTAGCTATGTTATAGCTAGAGACCAGAGACCGGGAATGAGACTAATTTGACCCAGCACACCCTAGCGACCACCTAGCAACCTACCAGAGCACCCTAGCAACTGCTCATGACATAAATGTGCCATGTTTGCACCACATGTTCTGTAGACACAAAATCTTCTTGCTGTTGTTTTTGCTGTCATGCATACATAGATGATTCCCCTCTTAGTGCTGCGGATTATCTGTAAGTCAGCACAAGGACATGTGTAAAGATAAAACTGATGAAAATCTTAGTCTGTTATATAAATTATATAATCCTAGTCCCAGCATCCCCCATGTTGTTCCCGCTCCACACAGATAAATAATGCACTACCGCAGACCTACTACCCTCTTCAAACATCTTACGCCTGTACGTTTGCGTACCACTTTTAATGCTGTTTTACTAAACGAGGTTCAGGAGGAACATGTCAGATAATTGACACAGGTGGAGAGTACTCAGCCAATCAACAAAAGAGGTATAAATACGAAGCCGTCTTACCTCCATTTTGTTGACAGTTTTTCCAGCATCCCTCCACCACCCCTTCTCCACATTTTGCTATTTTTTCCTTTTTAAGTTCTAAACCACTTACATACGGGGGGTACTCTGGGTTCGGGCCAAAGTCCGAGCTCGAAGCCCTCCCCCCGGACAGCACACCACATACGCAATTAAATTTACTCTATAAATTATATGTAAGTGTGAACTAGTGAAATTACATATTATGAGCTGACTGTCAGCCTTTCAGCATCATCATTTGTATTGTATGTTTTTGTATTGCATCTCTCAACCTGTCACCTGGTTGTTTACAACATCTCCCCTGTTGGCTTAAAGCGTGAGAATGATCCAGAGCGAATTCAATGACAAAACACAAATGCTCTATGACCGCATGTGTGTAGTTGCATCTGAACGCTGTTAGTCAGAGTAAAACAAAGAGATGGATGGAGACTGAGAGAAAGAGAGCTTGCAAAGGGAGGTGGGGGTGGGGGGGTGTTAGGGTCTCTGATTGGCTGGATTTTTTTCCTGGTGAAAACATGATCCAGCCTGCAGAGGCACTGCAGCAGAGAGAGATAGAGAAAGAGAGGGAGTCTGTGAGATACGAGATACTCACAGAAACAGAGGCAAAGCATGCACTTGTGAGTCAGAGAGTGTGTGTGCGGGTGTGTATGAGTGTTTGTAAGAGAGAGAGAGAGAGAGAGAGAGAGAGAGAGAGAGTGGAAGACAGGGAAAGACATGTGGCTTCACTGAAAGATATTGCAGAGAAATAGTATACAAGTGAGAATTCTCAGTAAGAAGAGGACGAACAGAGCGTGAGAACGCTGAAAAGGAGGAGAGTGGACGCAGAGAGCCACAAATCCTCTTACACAACTGACTGACTGGGTAAATGAATGAATGAGTGAGTGAGTGAGTGAATAACCAGGACCATCACTGGACAAAAAGAGCCCATCGTGGACAAGAAGAAGAACAGAACGGTGCTTTGTGACGCATCTGACATCTTGTCCTCCATCTTTCCCGTCCTACACCCTTCCATCCATCCTTCTTGGAGACAGGCAGGGAAGTCTTTCCTCCATCCTCCCGCATGCAACAGGAGCATCTGATGCCATTGGCTGTGCTCAGAGGGACGAGGTAGCCTGAGACCGCAGCAGAATTACAGGAACTTTGTGTCCCCATGTGAGAAAGACGTTGAGATCTTATGAATTGACCACACCACTCATCCAAATCCAGAGACTCACCAATAAATGCGCACTAGAGGCAACAACATACAGGTAAGCATGCTTTAAATGATTATTTTTATTGTAGTATGCTCAAATGAGTTGGAACCTTTGCATGAACATATTAACAGAAATTAAATTTTAATGTTGTACATTGTAAAACGTGCAGTGCAGTGTTTCCTTGAGGTATTTCTACTTAATAACAAAAAATATGTAGGTTTAATATTGGTGTACAGTCAGATTAAAACATTGAATTATAACATACACACATTAAATATGTATATATAATATATATATATGTATACTTGAATATATATAGTAATTATATATATATTTTGTTAGATGTTATAGGTTTATGAAAGTAATAATATATTCTAATATATAATCTGCATGATATATATATATATATATATATATATATATATATATATATATATATATATATATATATATATATATATATATATCAATTTAGTATTTTTTAGATTATACATAATCTAAAAATATGCATATCAGATTCATATACATAATCTAATAATCAACATTACTCAAAAAAATCACTGAAACAAATAAAGAACAAAACTACTGAATGCATTTTAACATTATATATAAATATATTTTGAGTGCAGAGATTATGAAGGTGTAGGTGTTCTGTAGTATTATTATTTATTTGTCAATGTGAATTTTTCCGTAGCATGTGGGCTTGTGCATCTCTGTGCATTTGTGTGTAACAGCAGTGTGTCATATTTCTGCATTTATGGGTCCCACATCCTCACGCAGGACTTGCACTTCAGTTCTTGTGTGGCCGTATTGATCGTGTTGTGGAATAGGGCAGGTTGCAATTCACTATTGCATGAACACACAAACACAGATTCCATCAATGACTCACATTATCCGAGTGGGCTTCTGATCACATGGGGCTACTACACACCGACACACGTATACTAACCAATATGTGTGGTTAAGACAGGGATGGACCTGTGCTTGAGAGCGTTAGTATGTGTGTGTGTGTGTGTGTGTGTGTGTGTGTTGCAAGCACGGGCGCTGCAGTCCGTGTGCTGCGTATGCTGCTCTGGTTGCATAACCGCCGCTGCTGGCACACCCCTCCCACGACACTGCACTAAAAACTGCTAACACAGATGCACACACTCTCAGAATACTAATAAGCACCAAAAACTCAAACCAAACACCCAGAAGTCCCTGTCTGCTTCCTGAAGTGTACATTCAGCCCCGTCACAATGAAGATTCAGCAATCGATACTGTCCGTCAATATCTCAAAGCAGTTAAAGATGTGTCTGTGCACCTGAGGTCATGCCAACATCAGCCGGAAATAATGGCTTTGTATTGGTAAATGTTATTGATAATGCTACTTGTTGTTGGTGTCACTATTTAGTGATGACGGCAAATTGTTTACCCTGATTGATAACATCAAATATTACAAGATTTTTGTTTTAATTCAAGACGTATGGCGTGCTCAATCCTTTTCCAGTTTGGTTTGGGTGCTCTTCTTGGTCCAAGATGAAATATTATAAGAGCAGTGTAGAAATCTCTGATAGCCAGGCACTCCTTTAAAATGTCTTTATTAAAGATAAATCATGACATGTCCTAAAGGACAACTTGGGACCTTCTTTTTGATATTAGGATTGATTTGGAATAATCTTACAAATTGGTGTGTCTATTTTAATTATATTATGAAGTGGCAAATTGTGGTACAAATTCCAATGGCATCCCTTTAGGATTTGGATGGAAGCTGAAATTGGATGGAAGGAGATAAATCATTAGCATTCTATGTGTATGTTTTGACAAACATTGTTAATTTTGCATAGCTATGTAGAAAAATCCATGTTATAGTGGTAAGAAAAGTTCAAGTTAATGATTGGCTATTTTGAGACGATTAGGATTCATTTATAGCTTGTTTGTCACTTTGCTAATACTAACCTTTCGAAGCGAATTGGTTGTTGTTTTCTCACGATTGGCCGGTTTCTAACATTTTTAGTTATGATATTTGCGACATGTCCTGTGAAACGGACTAGGTGATCTATGTCAACAGAATCTAAGAGAACAAACAGTCTCTCTCGTGAATGAACTGTGGGTAAAATGGCTGACGCCAGCTCTGAATGACAGCCATTGAATTATTAAACACTGCCTCCTCCTCGCTAAAACTAGCATGACCTGCGTTCTCTACTACAGCTCAGCAAACACAAAACAGCCATTTCATTGAGGATGCTAACATAGTCTGACAAAAACTTAATAATAATTATCGTACAGTACCAGAAAAAAACAACATCGGTCCATAATTTCTTCATCCAGAATAATTTCACAGCTTCATCTCCATCTTGATCTGATGTTTACAACATGATTTCTCACAGAAAATTGTGCTTGTTCTTGTATATTTATAATACAGCCAAAAGACTCATTAAATGTGATTGCGATCTGATTAAGTAGGTACACTGGGGCTCTAACACGTGCATTTTAATATGTAGAGTAGTTTACATCATCTAACACATATTAACAATTTTAGAGGTGCATATTTGTTACAAACTCTTTAGTTTGTAGAATTCATAGGTTTATTTTAATTTACCAATTGTATGCACTAATACATTATCTATCACCATGTTCTCAACAAAGATAAATCAGGATTATTCTTTTTACAGTTATTATTCTAAAACTCAAGATCAGACATATTCACCATTGAACCCAATCTTCATGCTCTGTAATTTAATGTCTTGAAAAAAGGTAAGGATTTGATATTGAAATGGTCTTGGACAGCTTTTGTTAACTTCGCTTGCATTTTCAATCATGGTTGTGTTTCTAAGTCAGTTAAAGTATTAAAATCTCAGGGCAAGTATTTAGCGATAAATTTAATGACTAGGACCTGACAAACATTTGTCAAGTTTAAGTATGCTAGAGAGAGTTTCTTTAAGCTTTCAAATTTGCATACTAGTGGTTCATGCGATCCCATTGGTAGACTTGGAAACCGATGGTATTTTCACTTTTTTATTTGTGTATAACATTAAGCAACTATAAAACCAATGCAATATTACACATTTCCATAAAGCCTTCCAATTATATAACCAATTAATACACAACATTTTCCTTAAATGGTTGTAAAGCCTCAAAATCAGATAGGATTGTCAGGGTTGTCAGCCCTGAACATACATGGAATGTAATCGTATGTTCAGATAATCTAATTCTGAAATCTTATTGTTAAAAAAACAGGTAAGCATAATTCTCACTGATGTGATAATGAAAAGGTCTCGGACAGCTTTTGTAAACCGTGCGTGCATTTTCAATCATGGTTGTTTCTAATTCAGTTAAATTATTAAAATCTCAGGGCAAGTATTTGGTTTTTTGGTATATTTAGAAATATATTTAATAACTAGCACCAGACAAACATTTGTGGTTTATTTTAAGTACGCTAGAGATTCTTTAAAATCAGTTTCTTTTAGATCTTAAATTTGCATATTAGTGGATCCTGGGTCCCTTTGGTGAATTTTGAGATTTATTGTATTTTCACTATTTATTTATGTATAACTTTAAGCAATTTAGAACGTGTACAAGATTGAATATCTCAGATAAAAAGAAAAACCTCATTATGTTTGTAATAACTGTATGACTACAATCAAAAACAAGTTCTTGTTTTCATTAGCAATTGTAAAACTTCCAAATCAGACAAGACTCATGAAGGGGTTGCAAGCCCTAAATGAATATGGAGTTTAATCACATATTCATCATAGAATCCAAACATCATATGCTGTAATCTTATTTCTAAGAAAACAGGTAAGGATGAACCTCACTGATGTGGTTATGAAATGGTCTTGGACAGCTTTTGTAAACTGTGCGTGCATTTTCAATCATGGTTGTGTTTCTAACTCAATTAAAGTATTAAAATCTCAGGGCAAGTACTTAGCGATACATTTTATGACTATGACCAGACAAACATTTGTGAAGTTTTTTAAAGTATGCTAGAGAGAATTTAAATTCAGTTTCTTTCAGCTTTCAGCATGAGCATACCAATGGTTCCTGTGATCCCATTGGTGGAATTTGAAACCAATGGTATTTTTGTTATTTATTTGTGTATAACATTGAGCAATAACAAAATATACACAATATCACTCATTTCCATTAAATCTATCACACTGTAATCAACAATTATTCACCAGCAAATACACTACATTTTTCTTATACAGTTTATAATTTTTGGATCAGACAGGATTCATTAAGGAGTTGCAAGTCCTTTACAAATATGGAATGTAATCACATATTCATCATAGAATCCAATCATCATATACTGTAATCTTATTTCTAAGATAACAGGTAAGGATGAACCTCACTGACGTGACTATTATCAGGTCTTGGACAACTTTTGTAAACCGTGTGTGCATTTTCAATCATGGTTGTGTTTCTAACTCAGTTAAAGTATTCAAATCTCAGGGCAAGTATTTAGCAATAAATGTAATGACTAGGACAAGACAAACATTAGTGAAGTTTATTTTAAGTACGCTAGAGAGAGTTTAAATTCAGTTTCTTTTAGCACTCAAGTTTGCACTATAGTGGTTCCTGCGATCTCATTGGTGGATTTAGAGACCAATGTTTTTTTTTGCAAATGATTTGTATAGAATTTTTAGCAACTTTAAAATAAATAAAACATTTGCACAATTCTATGAAATTCATCATTATGTTTATATTAACTATAAATCAACTAACAACAGCAGCTTTTGTTTACTTTAGCAATTGTAAAATCAAGATCAGAAAAAATTCATAAAGGGTTTGCAAACCTTATACAATTATGAAAAATAATCACATATTTATCATATATTCCAAATATCATATACTGTGATCTTATTTCTTAGATAACAGGTAAAAATGAGCCTCACTGATGTAGCTTTAAAAAGGGCTTGGACAGTTTTTGTAAACTGTGCTTGCATTTTCAACCATGGTTGTGTTTCTAACTCATTTACCCCCAGTCTCACAGACAAGGTTTAAGATAGTCATAGACTAAAATGCAAGTTTGAACTGATTTAAATGAAAGCAACTTGCGCTGACATATCTTAAAATATGTCAATGCCATTGTTTTGTCTCAAAATACAAACCAGTTATGTTTTTTTTTTTTGGGCACGTTTATAAAGGTACTTAAATGTCCTAATTGAAATAAGGCCTAATCCTGGCTTAATCTAAGCCCTGTCTGTGAAACCGGGCCTTAATGTATTAAAATCTCAAGGCAAGTATTTTGTGATACATTTACATTTATTGAATATAGGACCTGAAAAACAGTTGTAAAACTTATTAGAGAGTTTAAACTCTTTCTTTCAGCTCACAAATTAGCATACCGATAGTTCCTGCAATATCATTGGTGGATTTTGAAACCAATGGTATTTTAACTATTTATTTGTGTATAACATTGAGCGATTATGAAATAAACACAACATTGCAGAATTCCATAAAATTCATCACCATGATTCTAACAATTACAACTCAACAATTAACAACATTTTTTTTTGTAACTCAAGATCAGATAGAACTCATAATGGGGGATTAGCCTTAAACAAATAGAGTATATAACCTTATTCTGCAATCATATTTCTAAGATTATAGGTAAGGATGAACCTCACTGATGGGACTTTGAAGTGGTCTTGGAAAGCTTTTGTAAACCGTGTTTGCATTTTCAATCATGGTTCTGTTCCTAACTCAGTTATTGTATTACCATCTCAAGGCAAATATTGTTATAAATGTAATGACTTGAACCAGTCATTTAAGTACACTGGACAGAGTTTAAATTCAGTTTCTTTCAGCTCTCAAATTAGCATACTGGTGGTTCCTGCAATCCCAGATTTTGAAGCCGATGTTATTTTCACTATTTATGTGTATAACATCTGTGTGATGTGCATATATAAAATTAATACAACATTGCTCAACTCCATAGAATCCACGACCAAGTTTCTAATTGTGAATTGCATCTGTGGATTTTGATTGGTTATAATCATAATAACACACTACATTATACAGTTTTATAATATCTTAACAATTATCTATCAGTAAGCACTAGCATTTTTTTTTAACAGTTGCATAAATTTGAAATCAGACAGGATTGTCAGGGTTGTCAGCCCAGTACAAATATGGAATATAATCACACATTCATAAAATCCAATCATCATATACTGTTATCTTATTTCTAAGAAAACAGGTAAGGATAAACCTTACTGATGTGACTATGAATGAGTCTCGGATAGCTTTTGTAAACTGTGATTGCATTTTCAATCATGGTTGTGTTTCTAACTCAGTTAAAGTTTAAAAACTCAAGCCAGGTACTTAACATTAAATTTAATGACTAGGACCTAACATTTGTCAAGTTTATTTTAGGTATGCTAGTGAGACTTTAAATTCAGTTTCTTTTAGCTCTCAAATTAGTATACTGGTGGTTCCTGCGATCCCATTGGTGGATTTTGAAACCAATTGCATTTTTACTATTTGTGCCTAACATATAAAATAAATACAATATTACACATTTCCATAAAATACTATACTAAAACACTTAAAATGTGTCTGTTTAATTAACATGAAGGGTTTTCAGTGTGAAGTTTCAAACATACTGAAGCACAAAGAAAGCAGAAAAGTCGTGATGTAATGGAAGTAACAACAGATCCTCTTTTCTGTATTAAAAGTAGGGACATTCTTCGGTTCTTGATTGGATGGAGGCAGATCTGAAGAAAGGGGTGGGGTTTATGTGGATGAAATGATTGGAGAAGTCCAGCATACATCAAATACCTCAAAGTTACTACATTTTGTTTATAAATTATGAGGTCAAATATTTTTTTAAAACATGAAAGCTATGCATGTATAATTAATTCACAATAAGATCAATAACATGCATTTCGAAATGTGATGTGATGTAGACTTTAATACATTTTAAATCAAATTATGGTTAAAGGTTCAAACCGAATTTAGTTTAAATTACTATTCTATAAATGGTCATACAAAAGTTTCTAGCATAAATGACCAGTAACAAACTTTTTGGAGAGTATGAAGCAGCATAGTTCAATTCCATTACATGATGATGAAAATATTTATAATAATATTCCTAACAATACACAGCGAAATCAGTAAATTACAAAAAAAAACCTGACAGTTTGTAACATAGCTGATGTTGAAGAGAACCCAAGTGCATTTTATTTACAGTGTTCAAAGATCCAAAACATGAAACAAAGTATAAACAAAATCCAAAACATGAAACGAACCATGAACAAAACTTGACTATGACCGAACCTTGCTCATGGACACATGAAACAGCATACATACTACAACAACCAACCAAGTAACGTTGCACACAAACAGTTTTAAATACAGGACTATAGGGATCACATGAATATGACAACCAATGAGAACAATGTCACCTGCGGGGTTCCTCAGGGCTCTGTGCTGGGTCCCACACTTTTCTCTGTTTACATGCTCCCCCTTGGCAAAATCATTAGCAGACATGGTATATCGTTCCATTGTTGATGACACACAGCTGTATATTAAGACAACTTCCACTGCTCCCTTTCCAACATCTACACTGACCACCTGCATGGAGGAGAAAGAGACGTGGATGAAGCTCAACTTCCTTCAGTTAAACAGCTCCAAAACAGATGCTATCTTGATTGGTAGACCACATCAGCTTCACTCTTCACCCATCACCAGTATCACTTTCTCTGGCCACAATATCTCCATTTCCACATCTGTCAATAATTTGGTTGTCAAAATGGATTCAAACCTTACCTTTGACAACCATCTCAATCACCTTTGTAAGACATCATTCTTCTACCTCAAGAACATCGCCAAACTCCGTCCAACACTCAGCCTGGCAGATGCAGAGAAGCTTGTCCATGCCTTTGTCTCCTCCAGGCTGGACTACTGTAATGCACTCCTCACTGGGATCTCTGGCAAAAGCATACAGCGACTGCAGTACATCCAAAACAGTGCGGCCAGGCTCTTGATGAGGGTGCGCAAGCATGAAAACATCACCCCATCCTTAAATCTCTTCACTGGCTCCTGTCCCGCTCAGAGTGGAATATAAAGTCTCCTCCTCACCCACCAGTGTATTAACGGACATGCCCCCTTTACCTACAGAAACTTTTCACCCACTCAACATCCCTACGCACACTTCGTTCTGCTAACACAAACACCATCCAAGTTCCCAGAACAAAACTTTGCAGCATGGGCGGTAGGGCCTTTTCATCGGCTGCTCCGAGGCTGTGGAATACCCTCCCGGACAACCCGAGGCCCCACAGACTACAGATGTTTTTAAACGAAACCTAAAAACATTTCTTTTTACTAAAGCTTTCCACTGAATGTGTTTTAAATAGATGTTCTTGAATAGTTTTAAATAGTTTTTCTTATTTTTTGTATTTAATTAACTGTTTTTTTATTGTACTTCTAGATGCTCTGTAGCACTTTGAGATTGCAGAAATGTAAAGTGCATTACAAATAAAATTCATTATTATTTATTATTAACAAGACACATGAAACAAGGGAACCAATCAGGATATGACACATAACTAAACCAACCAATAGGAAAATAACACATGAGAGTAGGGAATCACATGACAATGGAGAACATGGTAGGATCGCATGACAAACAGGAACTGAAACATGACTATAAGATTACAAAATAAGAGACATGGAAAAATAACCGTAAAACACGAAACCAACTGTGACACAGTTTCACTTACATTTCATATTTGTTAAGGTTTGATGATAATACAAAGAGTGTAAATGACAACTTTTATTTATAATATTTTTTATAATTTATAATACTCTGATTTTATTTGTGATTGTGGTTGTATAGTTCTTGCATATCTTATAGTCACATTTAGCAGATTACAGCTGGACGATAATATTTTTAAAATTTTGTGATGATAAACAATAAAGCAGTTAACATTTAACCTAGTATATATCACTTTACACTTAACATATTATATAACATGTTATATTTAGTGCATAAAGGAATGTAAAAGTTTATTTATTTAAAAAAATAAGGCCTTTAAAAAAATATTTCTCTGACTGTTTTTTTTATTCACTAATCCCACATGAAAAAATACTATAGTATATTATAGTAAAATTACTCTAGTAAATATTATAGTGTTTTTGAACCGTACTGTAGTAAATATACTACAGTAAATTAACAAAGTGTAGTAAATACTATAATATACTACAATATACTACATTGTATTGTAGTATCTTTACTATAGTATGGTTCAAAAACACTATAGTATTTAATAGAGTAATTTTACTATAATATACTATAGTAAACTATAGTATTTTTTCATGTGGGATAAATGCACATAAGTGGGTTTACATTTTAAATTCTGTTGATATCGTGTTTCAAAAACATGCACTTTATGTACAAACAAGAATGAGATTTCCGTGTGACTGTATGTGTGAGATTCACTTTGGCCGTAAGGGCAGGGCTCAGGACAGGCTTTGAGAGACAGAGGTGAAACGCTGATAGCATCGCTGGCACAGGACATGATGGCCTCTTGCCGACTGTCTCACTGCACAGGTGGAATGTATCCAGAGATAGAGAGACAGAGACGGGCGTCAGGGAGAGATGTGCCTGTGGAATGTGCTGGGTGGTACCTGTGTGTATTTTTGTTGTGTGTTGTATTTGTGGGAGTGAGTGGGGTATGAGGACTGGAATGTTCTAGATATTTTGATGACTGTGCGTCCATCTGTCTGCTTGCTTTCACTGTTGTTTAACACATTCTGTTCATGATGGAAGCTAGTGGAGATTTTGCGTGATGTTTACTTCTATAAGGTGACATTTTTGAGTAAAACAGGGCATTCAATGAGACAAAATGAAGGCAGGGCTTGATTTTATCCATCGATTGAATCATGAAAAGCAGACGGTATTTATCAGAATGAATCCAGATCAAATGTGAGTTTGCTATAACCATAAGATAACTATCCCGCTGCCTAAATGTGGTCTTTGTTGATTTCATGTTTTGTTTAGATGTGAAGTGTTTCATTTACACCTCTAGAGTCAACAAACAGAATTGTAAATTGAATGACATTTTCAAACAGTTTTCCTAAACGCTCCCCCTTCTCTGCCATTGGTCACCCAAACAGATACCCTCACGCTATTGGTTGAGCTGTTGCTGTGTCAGGCTGATTCTCAAACAAACAGAGCAATGTTTTGATAGTGTGTAAACTTCCCAGACAAAAATGAGCCTACAAATGCTTTACTTTATAGTTGTCTCTGCATGTTAAACTAGGATAGAAGAAAGTATTATAACCTTAAAAAGAAAAAAAGAGAAAAAAAACACGGTAAGGTAAATTGTGTGTGTGTATTTGTGTCATGGTGGCGCCAGAACGTACTGGAATGTGATGTCTTGACAATGTGATGAGGTGATGAACTCAAGAATGCTGTTGACTGTTACTCAATGCATTCAGTTATTGAGCCTGTCAATGTGTCTTCTTTAAAAAAACACATATTTCTGTATTTAGTACTTTAGAGGGAAACGTAAGTAAATGGAACTCATTAATGAACATTACAGAGTAATATTAACTCCACATTATTAATATGTGAAGAAGCAATGAAAATTCACTCAAATATAGCGCGACACCACAGGAATATAAATCAAGTGACCAACAAAATGTCACATGGTACATGTAAAAACCTGCGTATAATAATCATTTAGTACTATAATATATATCAAAAATAGTATAACAATCTGATATCATCAGTAGATCGTAGAGACCACTGGATCACAATGCTTTTGAGAAACGCAGCCCAGCTCATCAGTTATTCGCTGTCTCTTCATCAACCTCTCTGCCTCTCTTCATCATGTTTTGTGCTGACAGGGTCGAACACACACATGATTTCATTAAGTGCAGCAGTGCCGTGCTGACCTGCTTTAATATGTTATCTGCTGTCTGTCTCTCTCATGAGCCTCTTACATAACGGAGGAGCTTGTCTTATCAAAAATGAAATGCTGTGTGAGATGGTAGCGGAAAGACTGTACTGCTCCTGTCAAACAAAAAAATTAATAGCAGTTCATCGGTTCACAAGTGTTTCGGACACTGTTGACTGAAATTTTATTTTTGTTAACAAATTTCACAGCTATCACTATACTCAATACAGTATCAGCCATCCAATTTCTATCTTGTCACATAATACATAATCCCAACTCAAATCCAAATTTCGCATATTTGGAAGGATAATGTACAGTTTGCTTTGTGTTGGTGCCCTGATTACCCTGTTGTGGTTTATTTTGCGATAATGGATATTAATTATATGTTTGAGGATCTCTAAACAGAAATGTCTGTAGGCTTGACAATCATTTCACCCATCACATCTCACGGTTTCCAACGCCCATGCACCAGCTGACTATGATGATGACAGAAAGCTTATTCGCACCTTTGTGTGTGTGCATGTGTGTGAACCAGTGAGAGCGCCTGGTTATTTTTGGCTCTGCCTCACAGCTCTGCGGTGCCGTGGCAACTCGAATGAATGTGACTGACAGTTGCTGGCTGATCAGTGCCTCTGTGACCTCCAGAAAATGGAGGACGGTTTGGAGCCATATCCTGTCTTCACATCCTAATTAAATCATTGTTAACAACTAAACCAATGAGAGAGATGGGAAATAGAATAAACAATGGTTATGCTGATGAGTTATTAGGTCTGACTGGTCACAACAGTGTCAAGAAGCGGGAGCAAAACAAGCGTGTTTTTGTGCGCTCGCCTGCGCATGTTCCAGTGTGTGGGTGTGTGTGTGTGTGGAGGGCTACGTCTGTGGATGTTCAAAAAAAGATGGATAGGGGAGGAAAGAAGAATGCAGATGGAGAGACGCCATAAATAGACAATGGTGGTAATTGCTGATGATGAGTAGTTTTTGATTAGATCATTTGAACGTGCTCCTCTCGAAATTTAATAAAACATCACAAAATTATGGGTCCCATATCAAATCAAAACAGAAAGCGGTTTGTTTATGTATTTTACATAGGTCAACATTTGGATTGGGCCTTTCTATTAAAATAATATTTCCATACATTATTGGTGCTTGGTAGACAGATAATTATTATATTTTTTTATATTAGGCCTATTAGACAGATTATTAATGAATGGATAATTTTTTTTTATTTTATTCTTTATAAGCCTATATAAATAATGCTATCTGTCATATACAATTTATGGCATTTAAAAAAATAGTTAATTTAGTTAAAAATAGGATAAATAATGAAATAATAAAGTAGCCGTAATTGAGGTAAACGAATTAAAATGTGTAAAAAAAATCATCCCATCAAGGTAACAGCTGCAGAATTGTCTAAAAAGTGATTGCGTAAATAGGTGTCCTTTTTTTGCCACACTTAAGGTGGCAACCCTAGTCACGCCGCGCGTTTGAGGCGTAAATGTCAACAAAACAAATTGTGATGGAAAACGCATCAATTGGAGAAAGGAGAATTTTATTCTTACCTTTATAGTCGAAAAGCCCATTCACGATAAACTTAATAGTACAGTCTGCAATATACTGAGGATGCGCAATGCTAAAGCTTTTATGTAAACATATCGTGTCGACACTGCAAATATACAAATAGAAAACTCATTTTGGGTGAAATAAGGCCTATCCCTTTAAGTGTTGATGTCACTACCATGTTGGATGTTTTTTTTATGATAACACAGCAGGCTTTCATTAATTTCAGAGTTTCCAGCATGTAATTACAAGTCCAAACACTGTTTTTTACTTATCAGAAACCGGTTATTATAGTAATTCCAACATGACATTAACATACTATTTCCCTCTTTGCCTTTACTAGCGAGCAGAGCACTGTGATGCGACAAAGATGCTCTTGTGATAATCATTAAAGTGCTGTCACGCGTTTGCAGTGTAAGCAGCTTTGTTCATTTAATGGGAGCGTTTTATTTTATCACATAAGATGGCTAGCATGGTGTGGATGTGGAGTAATAGCGTGTTCTCTCTCTACCTTTTCTGCTGCATGTAGGTCAGCTTCCTTTCTCTGCTTCTTTCTCCCTCCCTCTCTTTTTTTTCGTTCTCTACATTCTCATCACAGCTTGCAGCGCCTGCAGAGAACTATTACAGATGTGTCAATGTGCTCACCACTGTTGATAAAGCACACACACATTCACAAACCACACCTAACCACAACATTATTTTCTCAGACGATAACTCTTAAAATGGTTTCACATGTAAAAAAACTAATGAGATATTACCACCAAAATTGATTGTTCCTGGATGCTGACTGGTAAATACAGCATATGAAACTGAAAACACTATCAGTGTCCTTAATATTATAATAAAAAAGCAGTAAGAAACTCATGCTAATACTGTGAATATATCACTACTCAAGAGGTTACAGGGGCTCTGCAACTCCCTTTAGCTGTGATTATATTCACAAACTATTCCCAAATATGTCACAATACAAATGTGAATCAAAGTCACTGGATAAGAATGTCTACTAAATGCAAATATAGCACAGTGTTTCATACATTATTGCTTTAAGTCAACGTGAAATCAAAACATGTAAAAAATTTTACTTAATAAATGCAAATGACTTTATTATTATAAGCAATTTACTGTTAGCCTAAATGTTTCTCTCCATAATCTTTCTGGTATGGCACACCCACTTTTCACCATACAATCAGTTTTTGCTAAATAAAATCAAGTCCCATCCTATATTATTTCCTGCTGACCATCCTTTTCAATTGGAAATATGTCACATTATGGAAGTAAAATGGACTGTGAATGCGAACAGCAATTCTCATTGACTTTAAACAAGCACTGGCAGCCATTTTAGAGGTGTGGGCTTCTGAAGTGTTATTATAGGTAGTGTTATGTATAGGTTTATAGCAGTAGGACAGATTGTTCTGTGGTCAGGCCCTCAGTCTCTTCCTCCACAGTGCCCATGCCCCACAGGGCCCCAGATGGCCCTGGCAGATAGAGCAAGGGAGTTTTTTAGACTGGAAAAGATGCTGCGGGGTTCCAGATATCTGCTGTGAATGGACATGCTGCGCAGATCACAGTCTTTTACACAGAATCAGCTCTTAAATTTTCTTCATCCAAATTTGCCCATTGCTGTTTTTTTAGCTTTAGGTGACAGGACACTTTTTAGACACTGTTCCCAAGAACGCAGGCAAATGGCCTGGAAAAGGCTGAGTTGTGTCCTTGCAATAGCATCACCTGAACTGTTTTATTTTTTTTCTCCAGGAAATGAAACAACACTACCTATGAGTCTGCATATCTGTGCCACCCTGGGAAAAGTGCTAGAAGCAAGTAAGGTCTGGCAAGACTCCTGAGACACTCTCTGACCTGTCACGGCATTAAAGAGTGGACGCACAATCTGTCAAGCTCAACGCAAACCCCTTAAGGTATTCTGGTCTTTTATGGACAGGGAGAACGCCTTCCAGATCTTTCCGATGCCACATGAGCACCTCCCTGAAAAGACTTTGCTTATCAAAACAAAGGTCAGGGAGGTGTAAGTGCAGTCGATCACAAGAAGAAGCAAGAACAGTGCGGGGCCATACCACAACAGGGACCTGAAACAGGAAGAAGGTTGTGACATTGAGGTGGATGTCGTTTCTGTTACGGTGCTTGCATCAGTTCCTTTCTGAAACTCATACGGACGTTTGGCTAACAGCAGTATTAAACTAAACCGTATTTCTTAGTAAGATCTTAAGATTCTCTTCAAGGTACTCTGTGTTTAGGTCCTTCTTGTATTTATGTCCAAATAAATGTGCTGTAACAGTGAAAACACTGAAACAATTGCCAACATATCTTCTGATATTGAGTGTGATACACTTTGTAGTATTCAGCCATTTATTTGTAAGAAATAATATCATTGAATATCGCATTACATCAAACACTCAATTGTGCAATATCAGTAAACAGGGTGTAAGTCATTGCCTCAAAACTTTGTAAACCACTGGAGCCACAAGCTGCAACTTCTTGTGACATCTGAAGCTAGACACAGTCGTCTGTGGTCCTTCAGGGCTTTTTATACTGTGCACTGGCTGTAAGTCTTTGTCCATCTGTGCCACATAAAGACTCAGGGTGAAGCAGCCTGTGACCAAGGAGGGACTTTGAGACAGCAATGGACAAACCCATCCGTCCTCACGTCCCCTGCAATGGCTGAGTGTCCTCCTCCAGTGCACTGAAGACGTTCTCTGCAGGACTGTACGCTACACCCAGTTCCTCTAGCCAAGAACACCACGCCTAGGAGTGAATGTCCTGCCTCCGGCGCCAACCTGTGACCATCCCTATGGACACCGTCAAGATCATCCAGTCGGAGAAGTTCCCTCGGGAGTGTCCGGTCCCCGTGACCCAGCCTCGCTACGCACCACCTCCCCGCGTGGCCTGGGATGGAGGAGGCGAGGGCGAGGTTATTGTTAACCAGGCATGTGGCGACCTGACCATGGAGGTCAATGGAAACACTGTGGTCTCACCCAGACCCTTAGTGTCTCCTCCTGCCCCCGTCCTCCGCCGTGAAGCCAGTTATCTTGCCCAGCGCAAGGCCAGCACATCCGACATCTGCTACCATCAGTTCCACTACAAGATGGACAACGTAATCGTCAACCAACACGTGCTCCGCTCTTCCTCCACCTCTTCCTCCTCCTCCTCCACCTCCTCAGGCCCAGTAATGCCATGTGAACCACTGGACTGCCCAACGTGTGGACACACCTATAACTTTGCCGGCAAGCGGCCACGCATCCTGTCCTGTTTGCACTCGGTGTGTGAGGAGTGCCTGCAGATCTTATATGAGTCCTGTCCCAAGTACAAGTTCATCTCCTGCCCCACTTGTCGCCGCGAGACCGTGCTCTTTACCGACTACGGGCTAGCCGCGCTGGCCATCAACACCAGCATTCTCAGCCGGCTGCCACCCGACCCGGCGGGGACCGTGCAGTGGGGCAGCGATGCTGACCGCAGCTGCTATCAGACGGTCCGCCAGTACTGTCAGTCGGCTTGCACTTGCCACATTGCCAACCCTCTTTCCTCCTGTGGCATCATGTAGACCGGAGAGGGCTGATGACCGGCACAACTCATCCCAACAGCTATTCACCTGTGGCCACCATCTGAAAACCTTGAGTCACTCACATTCACCTTCTCCGAAGGGTCACAGATCTGTATATTTAATAGCACAGGATGCTATGTGGACTTGAAGTGAAAAGGACACTTGTCTGCAAAGACAAAGATATGAAATATCAGAGTAAATGTATTTTATGTATGAAATGATTTCCCTATAGCCCTCGATCTCTTGTTTGGATGTGTTCGTCATTGACATCTCTTTACATGGGAATGCCAAGGGAAGTCTATCTCCCCCATACTGGGTATAATAAAGACTAATAAAGAATTTAAAGTCAAACTTTTTGTTTGGTCTAAACTCTAAGTAGCTCATTTAGGTGCTATAAGCAATTCAGCGATTTTGCTAACATTTTCTAAACCTTGGCTGCATCCAAAATCACATACTCTAGAGTAGATACTATATTGAATAAGTAATTATTGTGACCATTAAAAAATATGTTCTTTATAGCTTTTGAATGCATGCTTGCTTTTCACTTTTGTTTTCCAATTTGCAATCATGAGTACTGTGTATAGATAAGATATTTGTCAGGATCTGTTGCGCACCAAATCCTCTACCATCTTCCTGTCAGTCATCTCTCCTTACTAACTTCAGTGAATCAGTGAAATCTGATGTACCACCGACTACCGCAGCAAGCCTAACCATGTCCCTTTAGGGGCTCTGTAGAATGCGTTACTCATTTTCTGTGCCTTTCCGAATTCAGATTTAGGCTTCAGGCACATCTATGGTGTCCATTGAATGTGCACTTCAGAATCTCGGCATCTCAAATCTCTTTTTTAGGAACTTGTCGCCTACTACATATACTGTGAATTCGGACATCCTACTCTTTTCACATTCTGTTTTCCACCTACTATATAGTAGAGAAGTATGCAATTTAGGATGCAGCCTTAGTCACTGAATTAGGCTGCACTCACTCCTACAACCACACGCCCCCTCTATCCAAAACCACACCTTCCTCAGACATGCAAGCCAACCAGATGTCAAGAAACCCCAAAATTTATATTTTTTAAATGTAAACTCATAAAAAAAACATCTGAAAAATTTGTTTATCACTGACCTGATGGAGATAACAGACATTACAAATACATTACATATGCACATATTTGCATATATTCTACAAGCTGAGAAAATGAGCCTTTTCAAAAGTTTACAAGCTAAAGTTCTTAATATCATGTGTTACCTCATCAAGCATCATTGACTGTTTGCAGCCTTTTGTGATAGTTGTGTATAAATTCATATTGTGGATAAATTAAGTAATTATTTTGTATTGTGGAATATATTAAAAAATGTATCTCTCTTTTTAAAAATATGCAAAATATCAAATTCTGCTAGGAGAATGTAATCTTACTGTTTGCGACAGGATGTAAACTTGATAACACAGCTGTATATTGTATATTTTATTACATTAAACAATTATTATTAAAACACTTTACACTTACAAAATAAGGTGAAAGAAAAACTGTTTTAGCAGCAAAGGCTGTTGTACTGAGATTGACCATGATCAATGATAATATACTAAAGTAAAATGAAAGGATCCAGCAATGAAAATTAAACATTTGCAATGATTTGCAGAGCAAATATAACAAATACAAAGTGCACTGGCAGTTCTACAGAACAATTTAGTACATGATTATTAGTACTACTCAGTACTTTATATAAGTGCTTTATATTAACTAGAACACAAAGGCCTGGTTTTCATAGACAGGGTTTAGGCCAGGATAGGCTTTTGTTCATTTAGGGCCTTTAAGTAACTTTTATAAACGTGCCTTAAAAAAGCATTGCCGGTGTTCATCTTGAGATAAAACAATGGCACTGACATTTTAACATACGTCAGTGCAAGTTGCTTTCAGTTAAAACAGCTCAAAAATGCATTTTAGTCTGGGACTATAGGCTTAAACCTGGTCTATGAAACCGGGACATAGTTACACATGATAGTGCCATAATCATCAGTTAAATGGGAGGTGTATGACTACTTTGAAACACCATCACTATGCATCAGTGTGACCTGAATGTCAGAGACGTGTGCTCATCGCTCTGCTCCTGAAAATATTTGGCAGTTTTGTTTTCTTCTTAGGCTGAAAGCTTTGAGTAAAGAACATTTATGAAGATACACAATAAATCAACATTAGCAAATGATAAAATGATACATAATCATTAAAACAGGGATCATTTAAAAATGTTTTTAATTTGAATTCTTACCTTTTACTGTCCCTGTCAGACTGTTGTGTTCCCTGCCTTCTAAATGATGTAAATTTCAGCTTTTGGATCGTACTTAGCTTTTTGTGTCCATTTTCTGGTAGCTGGTTTAACAAATAGAGGAACAGTGATATTCTAATAGCTTTAAACATCCACATTTTCATGTTGCTTATACCTTTATTATTAAAGGGATAGTTCACCCTAAAATGAAAGCATTATACACACTCATGTTGTTCCAAACCTGTATTTCTATGCTTGATAAGCTTTCTATGAGGAAATGACAAAAATGAAAGTCATTATTCAATTACAATATCTATCGTGGTCAACATTCCCTTTATTGCATCGACACAATTATCTATTTTTTAACAACAGTCAGTTATAAATAACTCCTTTCATAATCATACAGGTCTGCGAAAGACATCAGTGTGAGTAAATGAAAGAGTTTTCATTTTAGGTCATAATGTTTTGGTTCCCTCACGGTTCACTTACTGGATCTTTATCATCAGGCTCCTCGACTAAGATATCTGCAATAGGTTCGTCACGAGCAAACCTTGTTCTCCCTGTAGGACAGACATTTCTTTTTAACACACATCCACTAATGCCAGAATGTCTCTTTTTAACATATTTATACTAGCACTGAGTTCATCTGTCAAAAACAATTGAGACTCACTGTGACGGCTGACGGCTGCCTGAGTGTCAGATACTGATCTGTGCCGAAACTCCATGGGTTCCTTTAGGCGAGACCATCCACTGTCTGGATCATGACCCAGAATCTGAAAACTTTGACTGGCAGGAAAGCTTGTTTCCTCCTTGTGCATGCTTACACGCTGAAAAGATTCAGTTAGAGAGTTAATGTGCTGGAAACACGAGGCTTCGGTTTACAGGAAACAATAAGAAATCATTTGACACCCCTTTTAACAAGCCAAATTGATAGAACTGGAATGTCTTCTGAGAGTTACATGACCTAAAACAGCAACTGTATGATATATCAGTGTCTCTAACCTCTATTTCAGCATGCCGACTCTTCAGGATCTCCACCTCCTTCTGCAGGCTGTGGCTTTGCTGCTGTAGCTTTGCGATGTTCTCCAGCATCCTGCACACCTGCTCCAGGTACAGCAACCCTGGAGAGAGCTTGTCCAGCCTGTATTGATCACCGTCTGCAAACTGCTGAAACAGAGAGATCAAGACCTGTATTCATCAAGATTCCCAGTGTTGGGAGCAGTACAGCTTTTATTGTCTATATAAAAGGCAAAAACTAATCAAAGAACATTATTTGTATGTTACTGTATAAATGTACAACACAATCTCCGTTCTAGATTCAGATTGCGCTGATCTACTAAATAGTTTATAGATTAGGCTCTAGATATGAACTTCTATTTGGAGTTGCTCTGAGCTGTTTGAACAAATAAAAATCTCAACATAGAGAAGCTGAGCTTATGAAGTCCCTTTAACGGAAGTGAATGCAAATAAAAATGTTAAAGCAGAAGTGTGTGATTTCGGTACTACTCGCATCACCAACCGGATTTTGTAAAATAATGACTGACTGTTGTTAATCATGTTTTCCGAACACTCCTTTCTTTCAGACCCCTAGTGTCCCACCTCTTTCAGCTATTGTTTAAATAAACAGATAGTCCCACCCCAAAAATTATGCAAATGTCTGTGATAATATTGCTGATTAAACAGAGTGATGTTTTGATAACGCCACAGTGTTGGCACATTGCAGGGAAATCAACCGACAACTGGCTTGTAATTGACTCTTCATATTAAGCTGAGATAGAAAAAACCCCACAAAAAACACACAAATCACCATTAATAAAGAGCAGTATGCAAATTAGGGTATGTTTACACTATGTACTAAAACAGACGTTGATAATGTTGTAAAAACTATCCCTGTTCACACGAATCTGCTAAAATGATTAAACAGGCTGTATTACGCATACCAGGCCAGTAGTTGGAGACTACTGGCGAACACTTAACGCATGCGTGAACAACATAATACATGCGCATATGCTTTTGTTGTTTACATGGAGACGGTAAAAGTATCGTTTTCAAAACCTTGCACTTTGAAACCTGTTTTCAAAAGCTTACATTTACAGGCCCCCAAAATGCTGTTGTTGTGTAAACGAGCTATAAAAAAATTATGATTTTAAATTTGAAGGCTAGAGTTCATGAAAATTATTCTTCCATACAAATCCTACATAGTTTACGTTTAAAAAATAAAAATAAAAAAAAAACGTTTGACTCAAAAACTGAGATAATGAGTTACTGAGTTACTACTCACCACTGGCTCCCTCAAGATTTTTCTATGGGGTTTCATAATGGGGTTTTTCAGTTTATTACAATAAAGCCTGTGGTAAACTTAACTTGACGATACTTTGAAATTTTGTTCTGCAACGTAAACTGCAAACCATATTGAAAAAAATAAGAATAAGTTGTTTAGTCTACCAGGTTTTGACATCATCCCATGCACCACTCTATAACCTTTGTGACCTATTCCTCTTGTGACAACTAGCCCCTCTAGACCCCTCTATTAAAAAAAAAAAATGCTATAACTACATTATAAAAACGTTTTAAAGGGACAGTTTACCCACAAATTTAAATGAGAGACCAAAATTTGAAGCCCAAAAAAGTGCATCCATCCATTATAAAAGTAATCCACACGGTTCTGGGGGGTTAATAAATGCCTTCTGAAGTAAATCGATGGGTTTGTGTAAGAAAAATATCCATTTTTAAAACTTTATAAAGTAAAATATCTACCTTCTGCCTTACGCCTTCCTTGGGCTTCCATTCACTGCCATTATAAAGCTTGGAAGAGCCAGGGCATTTTTTTGTTTTTTATATAACTATTATATAATATTTTGTATTTGTCTGAATAATGTCATATACACCTAGGATGGCTTGATCGGGTGAGCAATTTTTGAGTTAACTATCCCTTTAACACCCAATTTCTTTAGAAATTATACAAGGAAGACAATTGTTATTTCCTTATTAGAATGAAAAGATTATTTTGGTTATGGTTCTATAAAGTTTTCTTTCTCCTGTCCAAGCGATAACGTTCAGACATGTCCCGCACAAATCTCTATCATTCCTCTCAGCCTGCTGGCACCATTCCAGTCATTCCTCTCTCACCTGAACCGTCCGGTTCCCAGTCTTAGAGCGCTTGTTTAATGTCTCACGACACAGATCCACAACAGAGAACATAAAAAGGGTGTCTAGACTGTGCATGTGCATTGTGTGTGTTCAAGAAATATTCAAACGCGTGCTTTTAGTGTGGTTAAATATGTAAGGGGTAACCTGCTCATTATGTACTATATTATGATGCATTACGTACCTGAGCTAGTCATAAAAGGTTATGCAACTTAAGGACTGCTTGTCATTTCATGACCATGAAGACTCACATGACAGGCAACGTGCATTCAGAGCTCTATGCTTTTGACCTTGACCATTTCATCAAAAAAAGCATATTTTTAAATAATATAAAAAATCATAATCAAATAAATGCTTTGAACCTTTCTTAAAACAATCTATGTTGAAAATGGCTCCGTACATTTTTCTTGTCTCATCACAATCAACTATGAATTACATGTATCACTTAACATATTTATTTAATTTATTAAATAAACGCAGTCTTGGCAAGCAATTCAAACTTTTTATTGTAGTATGCGTGTATATCAGTCAATTTAGTTTTAATGGTAGATTATTTGATATAATTGTAAAACAATTTCCCAAGACATGCAACAGTACAGTATGAAGCCTATGATGCATATGACAAAAATGTGTGAAAACATCAGGTAAGTCATTTTGGAGTGTGAGGAACATGAGGAGTGTCTGATGTCAAGTGTGTGACGTGAAAAATTAGCACATATGTAATTCGTGTCAAGTGTATCTGAAGCAGCTCACAATAAGGTAAGCACGTGTTCACAGGTGGAGCAGCATGATTACATTAGTCATTAAGTGAATTATTTTATGACAGAGATATGCAAACCAGAGTTCCTTATAATAGCTAAATGGTTTCAATGAAAAGTAAACACAAACACAAGTTAACACCGTGAGGTATTAAAAACAAACATCTTTAAAGTAAGTAGATTTTTGACTGCTTACCTCCAACTGGCTGTCTACTGGTTGGTAATGTTGGTCGTATTTAAGAGTTTTTCTGTAGAGCTCAGCTTTCTTGGGATCTGGAGGTTGTGAACGTGTTCTCCTTGGGCGCGCAAACCTATGTGGTCTGTAGATGGTTGGGTGACAATTGGTTGGAAAAGAGGCCGTGTTACAGCGATAACGTGAGCCAGTGCCCCCCTTTTCCATCTGGTGCGAAGGTTCTCTCCATGAGGTTGGTTCTGTCCTTCTCAAGGCTTGCTCCACCTTTAGACATGTCGTTTTTGGAGCCACAGAGCTGAGAGAGACACATGAGGATGAGGAGGAGCAAATAGAATGAGACGGGGATGAAGGTCGAACATCATCCACTGTAGAAACAAAATCTGGGTGTGATGCTTCAGATGTCAGTGCACTACACTGGTGAGAATGACAGGGACTAGTTGTACTAACCGTCTCAAATCCTGAGTCCTCAGATTCTGATTTTACATTGGATAATGGAACAGAGTCCCTAGACACAGAGTCTAATCTGTCCAAACCAGCTCCTGAGTGATAGTGTAAATCCGGGTAGCCTTCGGTCACCCAACTCTCAAGAAGATTCCCAAAATTTCTATATAGGTTCATTGATAATGAATTTCTCTCTTCCAGTACTCCGTTTCTATTCCTAGACTCTCGTAGTCAGTCAGGACACGTGATTCTCCTCGCAGCACCTTGACTTTCTCACAGCTGACTAGAAACTTGCAGGTCGGTTTTTGTCACTTTGAACTAAAAACACCTTTCAAGGGCCGCCCACATTCCGACTCCTATGATTCTCAATTAGCTTCTGACAACTGCTCCACTTCCGGTGCCGTTCCTAAAAATCCTGAGCTCATGTTCTTGGCAGATCTGTTAAGACATGTTGTGAGGGTGTCGAAACTTTCACAAAGCCCTTAAACAAAGAAACTGCTGGTATGCATTCTGAGAAGAATAAGCAAAGGTCTCCATAGCATTAAAAGGATCATATCCAACCCATGTAGGGGCACATTATGGGGAAGAAGTACACCAATGATACTCAGATAAGGGCAATATGTTATACTATTGCTACATTTAATTATGCAGTTTTGTTTGTTGTTAGGATGATTAAAAAAAAGTTTTCAAAGTTTTAGAATGGTCTTCAGTGATCTACCAGTGTCAAAATGACTGAAATGGCCATTCAAATCAAAGAAGAATGCCACTGCGATACTTCAGTTTTACTGGTAAAGTGCAAGGCAAGATTTAAGAAGCCAAACATTTAATATTTGTTAATAAAAGTGTATTACTGTAGAAATGTTAAATGGTCGATATATTATGTGATGCAATCTACCTCACTGTTTGTGTCAAATAGGCCTAAAATAGGCCTTTTAAGTGATTCATGTAATTTATAATTGAATGTGATAAGACAAGAAACATATTAGACAAAAAATGAGTTTGGTCCCTCACTGTTCAAGACAATGTTATGTTCTTGATCCAGCATAATAGGATGGTACTTTGCAAATTCAAAAATATACAGTACACACAAGAAATTAATGAAGTGTATTTGTAACAATTTAATGTTAAGATTGGTTCATTTGGTAACCGTCATTACTGGTCAAAAGAACCAACTCAAGTTTGGAGAAATGGTACTTCAGAGTCATTTTTTTCACAAAGGATATAATTTATTAAAAAAGAATGCATTGATAGGACCATAGAGTTTAATTCATTTTGCAGGAGCCGCACAGAGGACTAGACATTCCTTTCTAATGATAACATCAGCATTCCTCTCTGTGTAGGAAAAATGAAAATATGCAACATCAGAGAAAAACGGTCAAACTGTTAAACACTAATAACGATACAAATGTACAGTGCACTTCAATTAAGAAATTTAATTCAGGGTGAATAGGTTTATGGAATTATGTCAATATTCTGTGTTATTATGTCAATATTCTGTGTTATAAACTTCATGCCATTATGATTGCACATCATAAAACTGAGTTATAGCCCACAGTACCTAAATAGGCCTATTTATTCGCACATGTTAAGGTGTCAAGAAGAAACTGGCCACGTCAATGCATTTCTTTGCAGGTCCATTGATTAAGAGGATACAGACCTCAGGCCTCCTGCACTGAGAACAATGGTTAATACATTTTTGAGCAAGTACATAACCAGCCAGTGTTCAAAACTATATCCTTACCTTAGCCCGATTTACAACAGTAAGCTTGTAATAATGTGTTGTAATTTGAGTTGTACTGGTGGATTTTTGCAGGAGATTCGAACATGCTTTGCGTCATTGCGTCAAGTCTGTATACTGGCTCGCATGTGAGGATGCTGCGGGTGGTGGATCATTTATAGCCTTTTCTCACAGCAGCTGGAATAATTTAATTTATTGTAGGGTAATCTATAAAAGTCCAAATGACAATCATAAGTGACAACTGGAGATTCACCAGCTAAGCGATCGTTAGATTTAATCACTGTTGGTAGTGCCGTTTATTGTAATGCTTTTTTTCTCAGTTGGTCAGAACAGAAGTGGCAGACATGTTGCTTTTTTATTTTTATTTTATTTAACCTTTATTTAACCAGGAGAGTCCCATTGAGATTAAGAACCTCTTTTTCAAGGCAGTCCTGGCCAAGAGGCAGCAAAGTTACACAATTAAAAACAGTCACAACAGTTACAACGTACACAAAACATTAAAAATAACACAGTTTATGAGAAACAATAACAAACAATTGAGGCAGTCTCTACTGTTTTAAGCTTGGTTTTAAAAGCATTGAAGACATAAACGCAGTCAGTTTCCAGTCTTTCTGCAACATATTCCAAGCATAAGGAGCCGAGTGTACAAAGGCTTTCTTTCCCAACTCCATGCGAGCGGAAGGAACATTAAGCAACAACTGTTCGTTTGATTGCAAGGAGTAAGATTTATCACTTCTCTGTGTGAGCAAAACACAGATGTACGGAGGTAATAATCCTACCAGAACCTTGTAAATAAAAGTGTACCAATGTCCCTGCCTCCTAATGGCCAGAGAAGGCCATTGCACACGTGTGTACAAATCACAGTGATGCGTCATGGCTCTACAGTTCGTAATGAACCTCACAGAAGCATGATAAACAGAGTCCACCATTTTAAGACATGAAGATGAAGCATTCATATAAGAAAGATCGCCATAATATAGCACAGTTAAAAATGTAGCAGTGACAAGGCGCTTTTTCACTTCAAAAGAAAAGCATCGTTTATTACGGTAAAAAAAACAGTTTAAGTTTTAATTTCTTCACAAGTTTATCTATGTGTGGTTTAAAAGTGATGGAGTCATCAATCAAGACACTGAGGTACTTATATTCATGAACTACTTCTATGAAAAACTTCCCTCTTCCCTTCAAGAGTCGACACTACTGGGACAGTTTGAGGCATCTTCTTAGAGTTTGTAAAGAACATTAGCTTTGTTTTGTCAGCATTAATGACTAGTTTTAACTGATGAAGTGATTGCTGGATGATAGCAAACACTTTCTGCAGGTTTTCAATTGCCTGAGCAAGAGATGCTCCAAAACAGTAAATTACTGTGTCATCAGCATACAAATGCATGTTAGCATTAGTGACATTTTGACCCAAGTCATTGATGTACAAAATAAATAGAAGGGGCCCCAAAATTGAACCTTGTGGAACTCCTTTGTGGACAGTAACAAATTGAGAATAGAGACCTTCATATTTAATGCACTGAGTCCTATTATTTAGATAATTTGAAAACCATTTGACTGCCTGCTCTGACAAGCCAAGACTAAATAGTCTGTTTTTTAAAACCACATGGTCGACGGTGTCAAAAGCTTTTGACAGATCAATAAAAAGTGAAGCACAATGCTGTCCTATCAAGTGCCACAATAATACCAGCTTTAAAAAATAAGGCTCCATAAAATCTGGTCCAGGGGGTTTTCGGTGATCTAATATTTTTAGAGCCTTCTGCACTTCATCTACAGTAAAAGGTGTAAAATAAAAAGAATCTCCAGAAAACATTGAGTATTCTGTGCAGGGATTCACCGAGGCATTCTGTCATAAACTGGGACTGAATCTTTAAAAACAAATGTAGGAAGAGCCTGAGAAATTTTACTCACAGAAAGAGACTTAATCACTTTCCAGAATTTCTGTGGGTCATTGAGATTCTCAGTGGTGACAGAAAAAAATATTCAGAAGTGCATTTATTCCTAAGTTGTTTGAAAACAGACCAATCAGTGGCAGTTTGACATCATTTTGACATCATTTGCATCATTTGTTCTTGCCTTATCCCATGCTCTGTTACGCTCATGTATGGTATCTGCAAGTTCTGATGAAAACCATGGATTTTCTCGACCCTTCACTCTGCATTTCCTAAAAGGGTCATTTTTATTTACAATTTACATAAAACTGCCCACAGCAGAGAACTTATGTGGCACGTTTGTTAAAATCAAATCAATCAAAGTAGACTTTTCTGGACTTTTGAGATTAGGCCTGGTGGATAGGTTGACTAATTGGGTACGATTAATTGAGTCACAAAATCTCTTAAATTCATCAGAAGTTACATTTAGCCAATCCCAGTTCAAATCTCCAGCCATAAGTAGTTCAGTGTTATTTAATTTAGCCAAAAGATGCTTTAATGAATATAATGCCTCTTTTGAAGCAGATGGAGGCCTGTAACACCCAACAAAAGTAATAGCAAAAGACTTTGCCACTTCTACATTCAAGGCCAGAAATTCCATTTGTTTGCATATTGATTGTGACACAACAACAGAGGCATTAAATCTTGAATTAACATAAATAGCTACACCACCACCTTTTTTTGGTCTGTCGATGCGATAAACATTGTACCCAACTATATTAATGTCCTCATTAGTAATAGATTTAATCAAACCAAGTTTGAGAAATTATAACAACATCTGCACCAGTTGATTTAACCCAAATTCTGACCATGTCTATCTTTAGCAGTATACTGCGCACATTAAGATGAACATATTTAAGACCAGACAGAGATTTAAAATCAGAAGGAGTCTGGGAACAATGCAGCTCAGGGCCAGGGTTTGGATGCACATTTCCAGACAAAAGCAGAAGTAAGACAATCAACAATCTCTGTTTCACCTTTGATTTAGATTCTGATTTAATTATATGATTAGAAGCCAAGCAGAGCCCCCCATTGAGTGAACAAGTGAGATAATTATACAAGCAAAAATATATTGAAGTTTAGGTAGGTCTCTGGGCAAAGCTGGCGACAAGTTTATATCATGATCCAACAGAAGTGGCAATTGCTCTGAAATCAGAAAAGCCATAGAGCATGTGCCTCTGAAACAGACACTTTTCAATATGAGGTGATTGTCAGAAACATGTGTCCGATTACTTGTTCCAAGATACCAAAAGCCAAATAGGCATATAACAGTAATAAGTAATGCCATCATCCACTACTTATAGCCAGTGTTGGGCACGTTACTTAAAAAAAGTAATTAGTTATAGTTACTAGTTATTTCTTACAAATAGTAACTGAGTTAGTAACTGAGATACATCATTATAAAAGTAACTAATTACCAGGGAAATTAACTACTGAGTTACTTTTTTTTTCAAAACTTGGATGCCCTCAATATTAAATATGTTAAATAAATGAGTTGAACATAAAATAGAATAAATTGTTATTATAAAACATTTTACATTAATGTACACTATATATTGTAATGTTGCTGTGGGACAATGTGAGAGACAACTATCAAATTCAATACAATTTTGTAAATATTAGGCTATCAGTAGGCCTATAGTGTAAATATTATCAGTAGGCCTACTATAGTGTAAATATTATCAGTACTATACTAAGTTACTCCTTAAGTAGTGGAGCGTTATCAACTGGGTTTTTAGCCACTTATTTTGTGGCGGCATGTGATGATGTGAGGTGCTTCGTTAGATTAGAATAACTTTCATTAGATTAGAATTACTAGAATTAGGCTCTGGGCATAAATTTCACGTTACATAAACGTTCTTACCTTTCACCTCAACGACGGAAAAGTTGCGCTTATACTTCCAGTTTGCTAAAGCTACCTTTGAAGTCGATGACTTGCCATCGCTGACTGTGCATGTGTGTCATAGGTGTGTGTGTTTGTGTGTGTGTGTGTGAACTCAACCTATCAACCTCAACCTTGTCTCCCATCCACCAATCATCATTAGGTATGTGTTAATATACAAAACCTACCCACCCCCCAACAAGCATGCACGCCCACCCGCACACACACACACACACCAACCAGAGAAAGAGAAACGTGACAGGTCCGACTGACAGAGCCTGTTCGGATGCAAACCGCTTCAGTGAGCTCAATTATAGTAACGCTGCTTTTTTTCTCAGTAACGCTAACGGCGTTGTAACGGGAGAAACAGTAATTCGTTTGATTACTCGTTACTGAAAAAAGAATTCCGTTAGTAACGCCGTTTATTTATAACGCCGTTATTCCCATCACTGCTTATAGCACATGAGAGAAGTGAATAGTACAGACCTCAGAATGGAAAAAACTTAGCAGGTAGTCAAGCCGATTAACTCCAGGAGAAGCTCCAGGAGAATGCAGCAGGCTCAGGCCAGTTAGCTCCAGGAAAATGCAGCAGGTTCATGCCTGTTAGCTCCAGGAGAATGCAGCAGGCTCAGGCCTGTTAGCTCCAGGAGAATGCAGCAGGCTCAGCCTCCAGGAGAATGCACCAGGCTCAGGCCTGTTAGTTCCAGGAGAATGCAACAGACTCAGGCCTGTTAGCTCCAGGAGAATGCAGCAGGCTCAGGCCTGTTAGTTCCAGGAGAATGCAGCAGACTCAGGCCTGTTAGCTCCAGGAGAATGCAGCAGACTCAGGCCTGTTAACTCCAGGAAAATGCAGCAGGTTCATGCCTGTTAGCTCCAGGAGAATGCAGCAGGCTCAGGCCTGTTAGTTCCAGGAGAATGCAGCAGACTCAGGCCTGTTAGCTCCAGGAGAATGCACCAGGCTCAGGCCTGTTAGATCCAGGGGAATGCAGCAGGCTCAGACCTGTTAGCTCCAGGAGAATGCAGGAGGCTCAGGCCTGTTAGATCCAGGGGAATGCAGCAGGCTCAGGCCTGTTAGCTCCAGGAGAATGCAGCAGGCTCAGGCCTGTTAGCTCCAGGAGAATGCAGCAGGCTCAGGCCTGTTAGCTCCAGGGGAATGCAGCAGGCTCAGGCCTGTTAGCTCCAGGAGAATGCAGCAGGCTCAGACCTGTTAGCTCCAGGAGAATGCAGCAGACTCAGGCCTGTTAGCTCCAGGAGAATGCAGCAGGCTCAGGCCTGTTAGTTCCAGGAGAATGCAACAGACACAGGCCTGTTAGCTCCAGGAGAATGCAGCAGGCTCAGGCCTGTTAGTTCCAGGAGAATACAGCAGACTCAGGCCTGTTAGTTCCAGGAGAATGCAGCAGACTCAGGCCTGTTAGATCCAGGGAATGCAGCAGGCTCAGGTCTGTTAGCTCCAGGAGAATGCAGCGGCTCAGGCCTGTTAGCTCCAGGAGAATGCAGCAGGCTCAGGCCTGTTAGCTCCAGGGGAATGCAGCAGGCTCAGGCCTGTTAGCTTCAGGAGAATGCAGCAGACTCAGGCCTGTTAACTCCAGGAAAATGCAGCAGGTTCGTGCCTGTTAGCTCCAGGAGAATGCAGCAGGCTCAGGCCTGTTAGCTCCAGGAGAATGCAGCAGACTCAGGCCTGTTAGCTCCAGGAGAATGCAGCAGGCTCAGGCCTGTTAGATCCAGGGGAATGCAGCAGGCTCAGGCCTGTTAGCTCCAGGAGAATGCAGCAGACTCAGGCCTGTTAGCTCCAGGAGAATGCAGCAGGCTCAGGCCTGTTAGATCCAGGGGAATGCAGCAGGCTCAGACCTGTTAGCTCCAGGAGAATGCAGCAGGCTCAGGTCTGTTAGATCCAGGGGAATGCAGCAGGCTCAGGCCTGTTAGCTCCAGGAGAATGCAGCAGGCTCAGGCCTGTTAGCTCCAGGAGAATGCAGCAGGCTCAGGCCTGTTAGCTCCAGGGGAATGCAGCAGGCTCAGGCCTGTTAGCTCCAGGAGAATGCAGCAGGCTCAGGCCTGTTAGCTCCAGGAGAATGCAGCAGACTCAGGCCTGTTAGCTCCAGGAGAATGCAGCAGGCTCAGGCCTGTTAGATCCAGGGGAATGCAGCAGGCTCAGGCCTGTTAGCTCCAGGTGAATGCAACAGACTCAGGCCTGTTAGCTCCAGGAGAATGCAGCAGGCTCAGGCCTGTTAGATCCAGGGAATGCAGCAGGCTCAGGCCTGTTAGTTCCAGGAGAATGCAACAGACTCAGGCCTGTTAGCTCCAGGAGAATGCAGCAGGCTCAGGCCTGTTAGATCCAGGGGAATGCAGCAGGCTCAGGCTTGTTAGCTCCAGGAGAATGCAGCAGGCTCAGGCTTGTTAGCTCCAGGAGAATGCAGCAGGCTCAGGCCTGTTAGATCCAGGGGAATGCAGCAGGCACAGGCCTGTTAGTTCCAGGAGAATGCAACAGACTCAGGCCTGTTAGCTCCAGGAGAATGCAGCAGACTCAGGCCTGTTAGCTCTAGGAGAATGCAGCAGACTCAGGCCTGTTAGCTCCAGGAGAATGCAGCAGGCTCAGGCCTGTTAGCTCCAGGAGAATGCAGCAGGCTCAGGCCTGTTCGCTCCAGGAGAATGCAGCAGGCTCAGGCCTGTTCGCTCCAGGAGAATGCAGCAGGCTCAGGCTTAGATCTGAAAACTGAAGCCAAAGTGCCTCGATCTCCCCCAGGTGGTTGGTCCCAGTATAGCTCATAACCTCCACCCCTCCATGTATTCTAATCAGACTGTAAAAAACATGGACGTAGTGTCCGTGACGTCACCCATAGGATTCTGAAGAGCAGTTTTGAAGTGTTAAGCTTCGGACGAGCTGGCCGTTGCCATCTTAGCAGCGCGTTATCGTGAGTCACTCCCGGGTAACAGAAAATGGGCAAAGAGGTGGGGCGTGGGTGGAGCTGAGGTGACGCGATGCCTAACAGACAGCAGATTAATGGCTACCCACCTGAGGGGCGGGCCAAGATGGCAGCTTGAGTAGACGCACATGTTCTAGCTCTTACAACAATTTAGGGTATATCTTACAAACGTTGATGTAAGAAACACGTCACACTTCTAAGGTGTTATGGAGATTCTTAGAAATAATCTAGAGTTAATTCATTCTAGTTCCACGTTTTTTTTTACGTGTACAGAGTCGAGAAATTATCATGGACGTGTCAGACTCAGCCCCTAAAGAGATGGATATTGATCTCCAGAGAACGACGGAAAAAAGACTTATCAGTGAAACTCATTCCTACACTTGTCAACAGAAAAAAGGAGGAGAATGTGATTCGACTCCAAATACGCCATCCAAAGCACCTCCGCCGAAAAAGCATGCAAAAAGGGATGCAACGGATGAACTAATGTTAAGTCAGGTAGAGCAAAGTATCATTCAAATAATTAGACAGTCATCCGAGGAAATAAAAGACATGGTAAAAGATCATTCGAACAGCATCAATCTGTTTAAAGAAGCGCTAGAAGTGGTGCATTCCGAAATTTTCGACATCCGGAAGGAGAACGAAGATTTGAAAAACAAGAACGAAACAAACCTGAAGCGCATCTCGGAATTGGAGGACCGAATTAATGACCATCGGTACGGTCGGAGATGGAATCTTCGATTAGAGGGGCTGACCGAACGTGCAGAGGATAATGTCAAGACTCGGGTATAATGGAAATCTGCAAAGCGGTGGTTATCGAAGAGACATTGCTCATCAAGTTGGAAGACCCGTTGCAGACAGCTGCAAGGAAAAGAAACCTAGGTTGGTGATAATACGATTCACTTGCAGAACAGCCAGGGACCTCACATGGAAAGAAGCAAAGGGAAATTACTTTTTTAAGAAGAAGAAGTACTTCAAGGAAGACCTAACGATAAAAGACAGTGCTACGCGGAATCTCCTTTGGCCTTCGATCGACAAAGCACGGAAAGAGGGCAAAAGGGCCTTCTTTGTTGGAATCAAGGCAATTGTAGATGGTAAAGAAATTAACGTAAACCAATGCTCTCTTAATATGGGGTCTGTATCCTAAATAACTGTGAAACGAAAGGCATGTTTGCTTTTTCAAAAAAGACAAAGACTAGATATTCAAATTATTTTTCATAATGTTTATCCTTTCCTAATGTGAAACTACAACGGTTATTCATCTTTGTTACTCAAATTGAAGCAAACAGGATCTCAGGATTGGTTACTGAACTGTGACTAATTTTCGAAAAGAGGAGATTAAGATTACCCTTTATTACACTCTCAACACTTTCAACTCTAATTTTCACACTGTTTACTTAATTGTTCTATTAAGGTTTTGTTTTTTGTTCGAATCTATGTCAATATCGATATTTTCAGTAAATGCTAGGGGTATACAAGACATACTAAAAAGAAAAGCTCTGTTTTTGTTTTGTAAAGGTAAAGAAGCAGATTTTTGTTTTATTCAAGAAACTCATGCCTGCAAAGATGATGTACTTTTTTGGAAGAACCAGTGGGGTTGTGACATTTGGTTTTCTTTTGATGACTTTCTTTTTGTAACTATTGAACCATCAGTTTTAACAGATCATAAAGGCATATCTATTAAGATTAATGTGGTAATTTCTCAATCAAGTAGAGGTAAGCATGCATATTGGAATTTAAATAATAGTCTATTGAAACATAATGAGTTTTGTGACCAAATTAAGAATTTAATTGTTAAATACATGGCAACAAGCTTCTTTGATTCAATCTTATGGGAAATTATGGGAACAAACTAAATTTGAAATAAGGAAATTTGCGATATCGTATGGAAAATCTATTAAAAAAATAAAAAAATAAAATGAAAACAAAATAATTAATGAAAAAATATCCCTCACTTGTAGAAATAACCAAAATATGCCCAACACTGAAATATTAAAGCTTGATACATTGCAGGATGAGCTGGATAATATTTATGAAGAGAAAGCAAGGGGTGCTTTTGTTAGGTCTAGACAAAAATGGATGGAAGCAGGAGAAAAAAACACTAAATATTTTTTTTGGTTTAGAAAAAAGAAATAGAGAAATAAATTCTGTAAACAAATTAATAATAAATGGAATTATTAATGATAATTTCAAGGATATTTTTTGTTTTGTTAGTCAATTTTATAGTAAATTGTATAGTTCAAGTAGTATTAATAAGATTTCGTCAGATTATAAAAATTCATGTGATAAAAAAATAAATATTGAGGAAATCACAAATTGTATAAATAGTCTTAAAGAAAATAAGTCTCCTGGAAATGATGGCTTAACAGGGGAGTTTTATAAAACTTTTTATAATGACCTTTCACCCTTTTTACTTGCAGTATTTAATGAAGCAGTTGATTTGGGAGAAATGCCCACATCACTAAAACAAGGTGTAATTACACTTATACCCAAGCCTAACAAAGATAAATTGTATTTAGAAAATTGGAGACCAATTAGTTTGTTACATAATGATACTAACATCTTTTCGTTAATATTTGCAAAAAGACTTAAGAATACAATAATTGATGAAGAACAGTCAGGTTTTCTGAAAGGCCATTATATTGGAAATAGTATTAGGTTAATTTTGGATTTAATTGATTATAGACACTTTGTCTCAGATGATTCTTTTATATTATTTATTGATTTCTATAAAGCGTTTGACACCATTGAACATTCTTTTATGTTCAAAGTTATTGATTTCTTTGGTTTTGGTGATTTGTTTCAAAAAGCAATTTGTACACTTTATAAAGGTTTGAATAGTTCAGTCAAATTATCTAACGGTACCTGTCAGAGATTTGATATGGGCCGTGGGATTAGACAAGGATGTCCTATATCACCTTTTCTCTTCATATTGGTTACTCAGGTCATGGCTGCTCATATCAAAAAAGCTCATTTTCAAGGAATTTCAGTGTTTGGAAAAGAGATTAAATTTAGCCAATTAGCAGATGATACCACAATTTTTGTCAAAAATAGTAACAAATTGGATGAAGTTATTAAATGTATTGGAACATTATCTGAAATTTCTGGATTAAAAATGAATAAAAATAAGTCCACTTTATTCTCTCTTAAAGACTGTACGTTGAAAGAAATTTGTGGTATACCAATTAAAGATAATATCACATACCTTGGGATAATGGTATGCAAAGATTTGAATCAAAGAAGCAGGTTAAATTTTGAGCCTATTATAGAGAAAATTAAAAACAGATTCAATATGTGGCTCATGAGAGATCTGTCCCAATGAACGTATTCTACTTTCAAAAGCAGAAGGGATTTCCAGGTCTGTTTATATATCTATGTCAGCAGATGTTCCAAATAATGTTGTTAGGGAATTAGATAAGGTTCTTTATGATTTCATTTGGAGGAAAGATACTAAAGGAAAGATATTCTAAATAATAATAGAGACTTTGGTGGCCTTGAAGTTTTAAATTTTACAGATCTTAATAATGTGTTTAAGATAAAATGGTTAATATAATTTATTAAAAATAAAGATAGTATATGGAATGTTTTCCCAAATTACATATTTAATTATTTGGGTGGCATTAGTTTCCTTTTGAAATGTAACTTTTCTTTAGAAAAAATCCCAGTTAAACTGGCAAACTTTCATAAGCAGGCACTGCTGGCTTGGCAGTTAATTTATAAACATAATTTTTCACCGCATCGAAAAGTCAATCTTTAATAAGACTTGGTGTGACAATGGAATTCTTAATGTTAGTCAGTTACTTAATGAACTAGGTTTACTTTAACATATTCTGAATTTCTCAATACATTTATGATTCCTGTGAAGCCAAAAGAATATGCTATTATCTTTGATGCAATCCCGAGCAGAGTTGTTTCACTATTACGAAACCCTGGATTTTGTCCTATAAACGTTGATTGTCAAAACTGTTTTTCTAGTGATACAATATTTATTGGGGATATTAATATAATAATAGATAAATGCACTAACAAATATATTAGAAATATTTTAAAAACAAATTATTTGCCTTGTTCAACAGTGTTTTGGTCTACTAAATATGAAAATATTAACTGGAAAAGAGTATGGTTAATAACAAATAAGTTTTTTATTAATAATAAAATTAGAGAGGTATCATATAAAATTTTGCACAGAATTTACCCTGTCAAGGAGTTACTTAAACGTTTCCATGTGGATATTGAAAACTTGTGTGAATTCTGTGGTATTGCCAAAGAATCTGTGACTCATCTTTTTTTTGATTGTATATATTCAAAAATGTTTTGGTTCGATGTCTTTAATTTCATATCTAGATTGTTTGGAACATGTATACAAATTGATTTATATGATGTAATATTTTCCTTTGTACAAGACAATATTGATTCCAAAAGTATGATGTGCTTCCTTATACAACTCTTTATTTTACTTGAAAATTTCACATCCATGTGAAAAAATGGGCTAAAGCTAAGCCAAGCTTTGAACATTTTATAAAATAAATTAAACAGTATGGCACCACATTAGATACAATTAAAAACAAAAAAGCAAGAAAGACCTCTTAAGCTTTTTGTTACTTTAAATTGTTGTAATCTTACCCCTGGCATGAATTACTGTAATTTAAAAAAATATATATGATTTTTTTTGTTTGTTTGCTTTTAAAAATATATATATATCCTTGTTTTGAGCTGCAATTGCATGTATAATTTGTTGTATATATTTTTTTGCATTAATTAAAAAAAAAAGAAGAAAAAAAAAAGCTACCCACCTGCCACTCAAAGTGGCCACGCCCTTAATTATGCAGAACTTTAAGGCTTTATATAATGTAAACGAATGAGTTATAAAAAAAAAGTTCACCCCCCTCACAGTTGTCATGAAGGGCAAAATTTGCCATTTAGACCAAAACTAGAATTTGTACCAGGCTGTAAACATGCATTTTAACATGGGGCTCAATGAGATTCCTCTCCCTTCTGAAGCCTGTGCTGCTCTAGTGGCCAGTTGATGAACTGCAGTTTAAATCACTTCCGTATTGAATTCAATAGAGACCGTGGGAGGTTGCCGCTTGATTCTAATGTACGTGACACAAACTTAACAACAAATTACACTTCAAATATTTTTTTTCCCAATTTTTTTTTTTTTGTCATTTTAGGCAGTTTTTATAACGCTGATTTCATTTCAAGTGTTTGTTTTTTAAATAAGTTTGGTTTTAGGTAAGCCTAGTTATTTGATGCTATAAAAACGGGGGGTGTGGCGTCGATTGACAGCTGAGATTGTCGGCTTTTCTGAGTAAAGTTGTCACTGAGGCACCAACTGACTTTTTTGGAGGATTTTCGGGAGGAGATTTGAACTTTAGCTTTAATTTCTTTAGTTTCATACCGACATAATGAATTGTTCTGCATCTGCGAGAGTGTGGGCGGGCTTTTGGCATAGCGGCTCTACTTCCTGCTCTCTACTGCACAGACTCTGTCCCAAATCTGCGCAAGATGTCAACGCCACTCTTCAACTATATTTTTTTACGGATTATACAACACACATGTGTATAACACAGACGTGAATAACAGCAAGCCAAGCCACACATATTCCACAAAACATTACATTCATCCGTGCTGAGGCCGTGCCGATGCACAACCCACGTAAAGATGATAATTCTGCAAATAACTGCAATTGCAGGTTTTCAACAGAGATGGCTAAAGAGGCTAAACTCACGGACTGTAGCTTTATGCCATTATAAGAAAAATACATAAGAAACAACTTTAGTTGAGTTAACTTTGTAAAAAGGTTACCGCCTTTGATGACGCCTTTTCTGCTTCTGAACACAACGCATGCCCATGGCCAGAATATTTTCCCTAACTAGGCTAGCCTATATTCACATGAACTAATTTATTTGAATGCGACTAAATTGTTAGGTCACATAAACAGCGCTTTCGGAATCTGTAGTCTCTCTCTCTCTCTCTCTCTCTCTCTCTCTCTCTCTCTCTCTCTCTCTCTCTTTCTCGCTCAGAAGTTTCATTTCTGGAGAACTATCCCTTTAATATTCTAAAACTAATATATTTCCCATCAGTAAAATGGCAAGGTTTTGTCCTCTGGGTCAATTGAATAATTGTATGGATAACGATAACCTTTTTCATTAGAGCCCAAATAATTTTTGTGGCTATAAATAATCAAATATATCCGGGTGCATTTCTCCTAGTACCCACAAGAGGCTGCAGCATCACCAACTGACTGACTGGTGATGGTACGTTATTACCAGGTCAACATGTGCAGTGCAGTACCAGCCAAAATGCAGCGAGCCCATAAACCTGTCACTGTTCAATATCGACGATTAGAACAACTGCTGAGAGCAGAGTTTATATCAAACAATTTAAGTGGACTTAGAAAACGTGCTCTTTTCTGTTTATTTATGAAAATAATGGTTTTATTTCATGTAGGTGGCTGCACACTTCATCAAGTGGTTTATTCATTCTTCGCTATGACCAGAGACAGAACACCACACGTCACGTCTCTGACATAATATTGGCACGTGCACGCTCGCCTTGACTCCCTCACTAGCAACCGTTACACAACACACAACTGCTGCGGGTTTGAAATATGGAGCAGTTTCCTCCAAAATTTAGTAATGTTCTGGTGACACCTGACCCGCAATACATCCCAGGGTGAGTAGGCTACTAAGTTATTGCTATCAATTATTATTAAATTATGGTAACTTATTTTGTTTCAGAAGTTAGCAGCGGTTGGTTTTTTTTATGAAAAGGTGCACTTTCTTTATTTTGAATGATAGTTTATGTAACTTTATGGGTTTATGATTAAATAAAACCTACAAACCAATGTAAGTTACCTTCAAACGAGGCACAGACAAATTAATAATTTCTACTGCCATCTGTCACTCTTGACTTTCACTGGTGGTCATTGTAACGTTAACCTGTCTGTCCGCCTAAACGACTCAATCAATTTTCAGTATCATTCTAATATTGTATCAATAATTGCTTTGTCCCATCTTAAATCCCTCAGGGGATTTAAATTTCCATCCTTCATTTAGCTTTATTTTCCCCGAAAGTATTTTGAATGTATTGTTTGTGACCCCAAAAGCTGACACTTCATAAACCACACAAAGCGAACGTGATGATCATCCATACGACCCCATTTGATGAATCAATGTCTTCTCAATGATAAATTAGTTGTATGTATGTAAAATACGAATATTTAAAACGTTTTTAAAAGTAAACAATCGCGTCCGGCCAACTGTCATACACGGGTTCACGAGAGAGTTTTTAAGCACAACGTGAAGCAGAAACAATGTGCTGGTGACGTTTGTCATAAAACAGTGATGGTTTATAAATAATAATAATAAATATATATCGTTTCACATCAGAAGACATTGATTCATCAACTGGGGTCATATGGATAGCCATGTGTGAAGTGTGAAAATATAATGTAAGTTAATTGTAGTTGTGTGTATCAATGACACTATGCATTATGTACTCAACCATGTAATGTATGGATTTTAAATGGTTATTTTGTCATTCAAAATCCCCTCCCCCTCAGCTACATATAACGTGCATCATCCAGGTATTTGAAGTGCACTTTTTATTTTGGGAAATTTCAGTGTAAACACACTTCTCACATCAATTGTCCTAAAAAATGACATATAATAATGCTCATGTACGCAAATTGGGATGCATCTTGTGTGTATTTAGAATACATTATTAGCAAAATTAGACAGAAGAGTCAGACATTTTCCCCAAAAAAATATTTAAAATGTAATTTCTGTCGCAGAATACTTTTCAAAACAATACATTATTTGAGACATTGTGTAAATTACATTGTTGTGGAAATGTGTTTGTATGCATGTATTTTCACTTGAATTTGTATTTCTAAAACAAAATGGTTTGCAAATCCAATTTTATCCAAAACATAATCATCATTCCCAACATCTGCTGATGGTTGTGAGCAGGTATGCAGGCTACTGTCCTCAGCTGAAGTACCACATGGGCCAGACTTATGGTCAGTTAACAGCAAAGCTCCTGTCGTCCCCGGAGGTATCTCGCTCACAGAGGCTTGTGCTCCAGACCGGTCGCCTCCCATCCATAGAGAATGACACAGAGCCCCACGATGAGATCTGGATGAACCAGCATGGAAGCAGCAGGGAAGTGGAGAAAATGATACCGGGATACACAGGTTATAAGCAGCTTGGGGGATTGCAGCACTTGGGTGTCTAGTTTGCAAATCTGTTAACATATCTGTCTGTGCTGAAAGGTTTTGTTCCATTGCGCCAAAACTACTTCTGCAAAACATATGCAGAAACCTGTCGAGATGCACTATCGGAGTTCAACCAGGAACAAAAGAAGAGACGTCGTACAGCTTCTGCTGACCTGTCTTTCACTGTCAACAACAGCGTCCCAGACTTCAAAGTAAGCTGTCACAGTCGGTTTGCTCCTCTTTCACAGCTCCCCTGTGAGGGTCACCCTGTTAAATTATACATGCTAAATATCCAGTATCAAAGCAGGTCGAGTGTCACATGCCTTTAAAAGAAAGGAAGTACTGTTACTAAACAAGCTCTCCAATTAGGACACCACATGATTTCAGGCAATTATCACCCCATTGTGATGAAACAAGCTGTGAAAATCCCCTCCCCTGATAGATAGATAGACAGACAGACAGACAGTTAGTTAGATAGATAGATAGATAGATAGATAGACAGACAGATAGATAGATAGATAGATAGATAGATAGACAGACAGACAGAGACAGATAGATAGATAGATTTTCTTCTCAGCTTGCAATATCTAGTTTTAAAATCAAAATTGAATATAATGGTTGTCATTTGTTGTAGCCTAGAAGATTGAGCAGCCCTCTGATAGCAATTTCTAAAGATCCTGCCCCCTACGAGGCCCCGGACCCCTGGAAGCCACAAGGCTCCCCGTACCTCATGGAGGATAGCAGCCCACATAAGTATTTCATATCAGGTTAGCCAGAAATAGGTTTACCAAAAAGCAAATTACAGTATTTTAATGAATTTTGCACCAATGTCTAACAATTGTCATTTTGACAGGTTTTACTGGCTACGTCCCTAAAGCCCGGTTCCTCTTTGGCACTGGATATCCCATCATCACCAACAAGGCACTGATCCAGTTTGGCAAGAAAATTAAGGCAGGCCAGACCTCCTTCGACCTGCAGGAGGACGAGTCGTCCACCAGCTTGCCTCTGATACCCACAATATACCCCTCCAAAACAGGTCTCCTGCCCTGCTACACAGGCCACATACCAGGTATGTGAAGATGGTAATCACTGTATGTTTCTTTCCATAAATGATGCTGTCTTTTCCATTAGAAGAGCAATGGCAATTTGTCATTTTATGTCAACAGGGTACAGATTTCAATATGGCCATACATTTGGGCAGCTCACCCGTAATGCTCTGGGTCACACTGGTACACAGAGGAAGAGCACACGGGAAAACAGACTGAGCTGAAGACCCAACCGTGCAACTGAAATCAGTGATCACACATAACTCCTCTAAGGACAATTAAAGTCATGTGGGTCATCTAATAATCAACATGTAGCTGTGGAGTGAATGTTGTCATATTTAATAAGATTCACATATTCACTTATAGTATATAAAATCATTCTTATTAGTAATCATACTAGTATTAGTATGATCATACTTCTTATCATATTTCATGTGATCACTAACAAGCTTTTCATTTAATCCAGCAGAACACGCACATATACTGTATATGTGTTTATTTAAATATAAATATATATTTTCAAAATATATGCTTTTTACAAATACTTCCTAACTTCTTCTGTACACATACAAAAAAAAGCACACAATACAAACATTAATGAGTCAACAAACCTTTATTATCACATGGTTCCAATCAGGCACAACTTTAATATCAGGAAATAGAAAAAAAACTCACTCATAATCAAACCGCCCTCTTCAATGAGCTCTTGTCCATCTTTGCATCACTAACATCAGGGGTCACGCTTGAGCAAATGTGGTCATCAACAAATATCACTACTTAACTAGTCCTGCCGTTAAGTAATAAATAAGTAATACATGGCTACTCAGCATGCATATTTACCAAAGAAAATAGATATATTTAATAGTGCAAAAAATGCAATAAAACCAGCAGTTGTAATTCACTGAATACGAAAAAGTAAAACTACAGTATTAGTTTGTCATGTGTATACATTTATGCTCTCATGCATGGAAATGGCTAGGAAAGATGAATGATAGAATGAAAATAGAATGATCTATTTCGAAAAGATCATGAGGAAATTTACTTTTTATAAAGCAACATAGTTCAACAGCAGAAATTATATGACTAGATGACATGGCAGCTAATGACCTGAGACAGAGATAAAGTGCAGAGATTGGTTGGAAAAGACTTCTGGGACCTCAGTTCCAGTTTTGTGCTTGATTGCTGATACAATATGTCCATCATGTTATATACTCTGCACTATACTTTGTTATAAATGTATACTTTGTGTTATCTAAAAACTTTTATATCATAATGGCTTAAAGTTAGTGAATATTTTGATACCTTTCAAAGACCAAGTTATAATAGAAATTCTCCTGATTGGTAAATTACTAAGGCAACATTCTATCCAGGAACAGATATGGTGCGCTTGCATTGGGTTGTACAGGGTGCGTCAGTTCACTGTGTAAGGTGAAAATCTCATTCAAGTGATTTTTATTTTGGATTAATTGTGCTTCTACTCTGTCTAGCTGAAATCAGACTCCTTTTGGGGTCTTAAGAGTTAATGTTTCATCTTTATTGGCTGTGTCTCTGTCATAGTTACCACTTTGCCATTTCCCTGTCCACACTGACTGTGCTAGCAGATCCACTTTTGATGCACCAAGCTTCAACCATTCTGAGGGCCGCCTAGAAGGAAGACAAATGTTCTGACATAAATACAACCAAAGTTAACAAAGTGAATTTATCTGAGGCTTTGAGGAATCACAGCTACTGACCTACTTCTCAGAGATCCACTAATGCTCTTTTGTGGCCCAACTGGGGTTCCTACTCCAGAACCAAAGAGTCTGGCCCAACGCAGCTCACCGAAGTGTTTGTCTTCCAGTGGACTTGTTGAAGATTGTGGCATCTCAATGTTTTCCATTCCGGTTGCTTCATCTTCTTTCTTCTGTGTTCCACCTTCTGAGATGGTCCCAAATCCGTCAGTTACCCTTTTACTAAAATCACTGTTGCCTGTTGAACTTCTGTTGTTCGTCTGGATAGAGCTCATCTGAAGAAACTGAGCTGACTGGGCAAGAAGCCGATGAGGCAGAGGTGCTCTGTGCTTTTGCTTTTCCATACTTTGAGGTTCGGGTGGCAGATGGAGGTCAAAGGGGACCTGGGAGAGTGGCTGGAGCAAAAACAGGAGGTCTTGGAACAGTGGTTTATAAATTGGCCCCTGGGCCAGAGCCAAGAAACCCCATTGGTGATAGTGTTCCGTCACAACATCTTGGAAATAATTGAGTATAAATTGAGTTTAAATTTTGAAAGTATAAAATGTAATATTGTGACAATGGGTGTAATGTAATTTTACAGTTGTCTCTAAACATCATAATACTCACCTACGCAAGTGTATAAATGATGGATCCAAAATTCCAAAGCACGCAAGCTAAAGAGCAATATGTTCATTAGCAAACATTACTGAGTCATAACTTTAACGGATATGTTCAGCATTTGACCTACTTTAGCAGATCTATGATGAAGACGCTGAGTCGCATGCGACTTGATAACTGGGAACATTTTTTTACCACAGATACCAAGCTGTCTGGCAGTCGGGTAGATGAGCCTATGAAGAAAGAAACATTGGCAATCATAAAAAGTCAGCATCCAATCAGCTTTTGAAGGCACTTGAGAATGAAGGTGTTTCATTTGATTTTCATCTGACTGGCTCCCACAGACCTGGTTGTGCCGTGGCCTCTACGATGTTCCATAGTTTGTTGCGTCGCTTTCCAATAATCAAGTCCAATTTATACGTTTTCAAACCATCTTGAAGGATGGTCTGGATTGCGGGGTAGAGCTGTTTAAGGACAAGGACACTGATTGTGGTGCACAGTGAACTGTTTCCCAGTCTGATCTGAAAACAAAATGAAAATAAAAACTGATTTAGACATCTTAATCTTCTAAAAGGACTTTATGTCTGTACATTAAACTATATATAAGACAATTTTGCCTGACAGTCTAATTAGAACCCATGGCTAATATTAGAAATTTCGGCCCCACTTTATATTAGGTGGCCTTAACTACTATGTACTTAAATAAAAAAATAAGTACAATGTACTTACTGTGTTCAAATTGTATTGCAAAACACCTTTGCTGATATTGAGGTGGATACGGGTAGGGTAAGGAACAGGTGTGGTGGGATGGGTAAGTTTAAGGGTAGGGTTAGGTGTAAGGGAAGTGTCAACTGTGTAATTACAAATGTAACTACAGAAATTAATTACAGATGTAATTACATGAAGGTATTTTTAAAAATGTAAGTACAATGTAAAAACATGTATGTACAGAATAAGTGCAATGTATCAAATTAGTAATTAAAATATTAGTACATTGTAGTTAAGGACACCTAATATAAAGTGGGTCCGAAATTTCTGTTATATTAGTTATACATAAATCCAAAATATTTTGCCCCAGCTTACTTTTTTAACATTCTTGAATTTCATTGACTCCTTATACTACCTTTTCCTCTGGGTCTTGTCTTGAGTTGAAATGAGCTATTATTAGACCAACTGCAAAACTCACAGCTTTCAACATACCTGCAGAAAAACAGAAAGAAATGAGAGGGATGGGAGTGAGCTAGAGATCTAAATGAATTCTGTAAAAACACATTTTGCTGATCAACAGTGTTTCTGATTCCTTAACATTCAAGCTGATGATTTGTAAAGGAATTGAAGACTTAATTTAAGAATAATTATTTACACAATGCAAATTTTAAATGCTGTACTTAAAGGTTATTTCTTTCAATCCCTATAACATACAAGAACAACTGCAAATGAAAGATATATGAAACCTACTAAAAAAGGAAAATAGTAGTACACACATTTGTGCTCACATAGAGGCACACATACAAACATGTCGAGTGTGTTAGCCAATCCAAGGCAGTGAGAGTTAAAAGTAGGTCACATTTTCCCCTTCAGGGAAGCAGAGGCAATGCTGCAGAGATCCACTCTGTATCTTTCTCTAGCAGAAGGGATTTTTGTCTTCAATGGCAGTCTGAGACAGAATTGTACTTCACTTTTATGAAGTGTGTTCTGCATTTGCTATTTCTATGCGGTACATGCTACTGTAGAAATGTTCACATTCCTATAGGTCTCCATACATATCATGGGCACATTGCTATACTGAATCACAAAAACAGAACATCATATATTGGCAAGTGATTATAATAATCATGTAAAAAAATTATGGAAATATGTGGGTTTTTATGCAGAATAGGATTTTTTATCATCTCACTTCTCTTGTGCAGCAGATCAATTGAAAGAATATCTGAAGGGGCTTCTGGGGAAAGACAGAACTCCTCAGGGGGTCCTTCAGTCATAGAGAATGAGTCACTGTGTTGACGTTCCCCCATAACACCTGCAGAGACGAGGAAGCATGCATAAAATTGGACTTAAATACATAACTTCTACCAGATTCACAAAACATACACAATTTGTCTTACCATTACACTGTACTCTAAAAGAGGGAGCATGTGCTCGCAATACTCACCCATATAGCCCAGGAAAAAAAAGTAGTATAAACTAGATAAAAAAGTAGTATAATTTAGGTGCAAAGTTGCACGTTTAACGCACAAACATCCACAACAGTAAAGTAACAGAACAGAAACAATAACATGATCAGTGACACTTACAAGCTGATCTCCTTGGGCCAAATATGTAGTAAGCATTGGTCTTGGGTTCTTCATTGGTGCAGACCTGTGATGCAGCTTCAAAAGGCCAAAGGGATTTCCATCCAGTGCCGGGTAGAGAGATGAGGGAGGAGATAGAGGTCAAGGAGGTGACTGAGGTAATGGCAGGGGAGGAGCTTTGATGTAAAGGGTGGGATACATCTAGAGGACCTGTAGCCTTTTCTGTATTTACTGGTGGAGTCCGAGTCCGAACAAGGGGCTCCTGCTCGAGAAGACAATTCTGAGAAGACCAAGATTGTTTTGGACTTTGAGTTGAGCAGGCCTTTGGACTCCCGTCTGTTTGCTCTGGGCTTTCACAGTTTCTTGGACTCATAAGTGGATTTCTGCTCATCAAGTTCTGGTGAATAACCTCTAACATTGTGTTGGGCTGGATACAATGGGGGCGGTTATGGAGCAAAACAGGGCTTGATGTGCAGGTGGAACAACTGTCTGAACTGGTCGCTGCCTCTAGGTGTATGTTAGAGGAACTCCCGAGAGGAGAGGGTTGTATATAGAGTGGATGTACCTTGCTTTTGCAGGTAGCTTTGGATGGAACAGGCTTGCTGTACTTGTGGCTGATGTACTGATTGAGAAGAGAACCAAGGGTCTTGCTCTGTTGTTTTCCTGAGGATGCCTGAAGCACAAAGGGCTGGATGGGGAGAAAGGTGGGCCTTTGTGCTTTTGTGTATCGCACAACTTCTGGGGATGAAGCACATACACCTGCAAACACAAGAAGACATTTGTGGAAAATCGGTTTCTTTATAAAACAAAGAACTGAATGCACAATACTAGGGTTTTTTACCTTCTGTATTTGACTTATTACTGCTGTCAGCACTCATGGACTCTGCCGCCATTTCTGAGTCCTCCTGTTTCTGAATGGAGGAGAGTTTACAGATGAAGTGTGAGCCTGATGGATCCTCTATGCTCTTTTTGATAGATAATTCTCCATTTCCCTTCTTATAACGGACAATTTCTGCAAAAGAGGTGGCGTGTTGCCTAGATAGAGGTGAAGATATGTTTGTGTCTAAATGGCTGGGACAGCTGTTTTGCAGGGCTCCCAGCTTCAATAAGGCAGAGCATTTCTGGCTGCCAGTCCAGCTCAGAGACTGAGGAGTCTTGATATTATTACAACTACCATCTTCTCTTGAAGCAGACTGACAAGTTTTTATGTGTGTCATTCTCTCTTTTGTTTCCTCAGATTGGTCCTTATCCTTCCCTTCTTTAACCTGGAAAAGTTGGAAAATTAGTAGTTTCACTATTGTGAATATCACTGTAGTTTTATATTATACATAAAGATCAAATCATTTGGCTATTCAAGGACAGTATATTTGTTACACATTAATCCCTAATCAAACATAGGTATAGTACGATAAAGGCTTAAATACCTGGTGTTCACTTTGGTCAACCTTTGGCTTCTCCCTTTCATCTCCCACTGAATGTCCAAAAAGGAAATATTCTGAAGGTGGAGAACAGCTTCCGTGGCTTTGCGTCTCAGAGAAACTGGTCAAAGATGACCAGGCTGGGCTGGGTGAAGACTGGGATGATAAGTCACATGTCACCAGCTTATAGTAATTCTGGGTGGAACCTGCTAACCGTGCCTGACTCTGCAGACACGTGGTGAGGTCAGAAATTTCCATTGATGGGAAGCCATCAGAGTTGGATGGATAGATGTTGCAGTTTGGATCAGTGCTGTGAGATGACCAGCTGGGCAAAGGGTTTGAACTGTCTTGTAACTTTGCACCTGATCCATGAACAGGACTATCTAGGCTAAGTGGAGTTGCAGGAACTGCATTGTTGGTTTTGTAGTATATTGCACTGAAATTAACTAGCACTCCATCTGAGCTATTAGAGGAAGAGTCAGTGATATAGTCTGTTTGGTTTTGAGTAAAGGATTCAATAAGATTTTCAGTTAGAGCCAAGCTTCCAGGTTCCTCTAAAGTTTGCTTGCTAAAGTCTTCCTCAACACCCCAATCCTGTTCATCACATTCCATTAATACAGGGGTTCCTTTGCTATCCCCACATGTACCATGCCCCCTCCTGTGTTGTTTGTTTTCTTTGGCTTGGCTAAAAGTATTCATATTACGTTGAGTCACATTTCCTTGTAGTTGAAGGGATGACCCCTCATGGTACTTATGCAAGTTGTCTCCCTCTTCATCCTCATCCTCTTCATCCTCATTCACTTCTGATTCAGGGATGAAGAGGTTTAGCCACCTGGGATTACCTCTGCGATGGGATGGCTCTTTATTTAGTTGAGGACTGGTCGATGGAGAGTTCTCTGACAAAACACAAAGCATTGGGAATGATTCATATCCTCTTGAATTTTCAGTCCTCTTCTTGTCTGCTGTTTCTGTTGAACTTGACTTGCTTTTGTGGCTTAGACTGCCATAGTCAAGTGCTTCCCTCGGTAGATCGCCTCTCTCAGGTAGGGATATACTGTGGGTTAAATTCAGAGAGCGTGGCTGTCTAGATGTCTGTACCGAGTTATATAGGTGCCACCCAACAGACTGGCCATGGATGTGGCACACAATCAGAGTTTCTCCTGACTTTGGGGAGACATCCATTTTCTAAGCACAGCAATTCAAAGCATCAGTCTTTGCAAGGCAGGCTGGTTAAGTGACAAACACAGTGAATGCAAAGCTCAGCGGAATCTCTTGTAATGTCAGCATTTTCAAGAATCTAAAGGAGAAAATAAGCATTCAGTGGATTAGCTATAATAATGCTTTCATATCAATCAATCATGACTCCATACTTTATCAACTTTAAAGGGTTAGCTCACCCAAAAATGAAATTTTTGTCATTAATTACTCGCCCTCATGTTCAAAACCCCGTAAGACTTTCGCTCATCTTCGGCGTTGAATCACTCGAGTCACTTGAATTACTTTTAAAATGTCTTTACCTTTCTGGGGCTTGAAAGTGGTTGTTGCATAGACTGTCAATGGGCGGACAGAAAGCGCTCGGATTTTATTAAAAAGATCTTCATTTGTGTTCTGAAGATGAACATATGTGAACGACATGAGGGTGAATAATTAATGACAGATTTTTTAATTTTTGGGTGAACTATCCCTTTAAATTCACTTTTGTATATAAACCATAAATCACAAAAATGTGTGCATCTAGTTTTAAATTAAACTTGTAATTGATTTACTCCAATCACTTCACTACTTCATTCCCATATATCCCAGATCGGTCAGAAACACAAATGCAAAAACAGAAGCATGTGTGTCTTTGTGAGGAGGACCATCTATTGAGTTCAGTTGTTATTATGCTAATTTTATTTTCTATTCCCTAACCCCAAATCTTATGATTGCAGAAATGTTCTTATTTTTTAAAACATTATTTAGTATGTTTATTATTCTGGTTTCCTCATGGGAACCATTGGCTAAACCTCATGTTAAACCTGAACACACATACACACATTTACTTACACTATATCTAAATGAAGACATAGTATAGATTTCTTATTTTGCAATTATAAATCATATACTGACTAACCCTTAATCTATTGAGATTCTAAAAACAGCATTATTTAACCTTTGATTTTTACCAACAAGACCATGTCATAATGTCTCAAAGAAAAATGTCATATTTTACTAACTTGTGGTGATACTTTTGTCCCCAAACAGCTTAGTAAAATAAACAGTGTTATTTAAAAGATACTGAACAATTTATTTGCCATTTTAGTAGATTAGTTAAGTTGTTAAATTCTTTTACCGCTTGCCTGGCTTTTCTTCAAATTCCAGCCCTGGAATTCTATGTTTAGTTAACAGTAAATTAGGACCCTGTGGTCAGGCTGTTAGCACGGGCAACTGCATCAACTCACCCAGCCGTAAAGCTCCATCAATCCGAGTGCCAGCACATAGTCACTCTCATTCTGTCTGCACAGTAACTGGAGCAAACACACCGCATGATCACAACCAAATGCTCTACATCCACTCAGCAGAGACTAAGCAAAGAAAATTTCAAAATGAAAAGATAGGAAACAGGTAACGTCCCTCTTGTAGTTCCTCACTGTAGTCACACTTCTTTCTGCTCTGCACTCCTCGCAGCTCATCTTTTCCTCATACCTCCCCTCCTCCCCCTGTACAGTGGTTCTGAGCCCCACAGTCCTATAGCAACAGCATCACAGACCCCACTGAGCATGCTCAGTGGTTTGTTGTTGAGGGATCATATTTGAGGGGATGGCAGATTTGCCTCTGCTCTCAGCATGGGGGGGATTGAACACTGACTCATAGAAGACTTGGAAAATTGAGATCCTCAATAAGAACCTAATGTTTTAAAATGACAGAAAATATGATGGAAGAAAGCCCATATCTTCCGAGAGGCTTAAAGGAATAGTTCACTTAGGAAAATCTGCCATTATTTACCCACTATGACCTATTTCCTCAATGGAACTTCAGAGATGTTTTGAAGACTGTGCCGGTTGTTCTTTTCCTTGTAATTACAAAGGCGACGGGAGCTTACAAGCTCAGGCGCTATATTCCAAATTGAGGACCAAGTCATTATTTATTGATAATCTTCCCAGCCATTGAGCTGTTAACTGCTGTGACTGGAGTTATTTATGAGTCTTAAACATTAATGAACTTTTTCTATTACATGAAGGATTTTTTCAATACAGAGGTAAGTTACAGAAAAACTGCCACAACAGTCATTTGTTTCGGGTTGTCCTCATCCACCCCTACGTCACTGAGTTAAAAGACTCTTGTCGTTGATGACGCATGGATATGGATAATCTCACAAACATCTGGTGTAGGCGCTGATGGAAAAGGTGGCTAAATCCCTTCGCCCGACTGCCTCTGTCTTTCAGTTCAACAACCCATTGGGGAAAAGCTCATATTTGTAGCCACTATACACATGGTAAACAATAACAAGCTCATCAGATTATATATCAAAAAGCTCACTGGCTTTTCTGTTAATCTACTGACCTAAATCAGTATAAGATGCCTCAAAAATATTTTGCATGCCACTGTCTCAAGAACAGCTGTAGATAATATAAACTAAATTATGCATGTACGCAAAAATCACATGGTAGAAGCTAAAGGAAAATCGTACACTTGATAGTATTTTAATGGTATGATAACTAACTGTACAGTAAATATAATTGTCTGCATTTGCATAGGTTGATGAGTACACATAATTCAGAGCTTCATTGGGACGAGTGACCTGTCACTCAAACGTCCTGTACATTTTCATCAAGCTCATCCAGTGCACTCAAGCAGAAAACAACGACGAAACGAGCCTTTTGGTCATTTTGTTTAGATATGGACATGAACACAACATGATGATAATCAGAGGACTGAGCTCAATCAAATCTCAATGTTTGTCAGTCTTTGTTCTCAAAACTATAGTAAGGACAATCATTACGAAGTGTTCTTACAGATGGAGTATCCAGACATGTTCTTGTAAACCTACAAAGAACAGCTATTTTATGTTTGGTATTTATTGGGTTATTGACTAATTATTAGATGTCTTTACTATGTACTTAAGTCAAAAAATTGTTTGGTACAATGTACTAATTGTGTTCATTTTCCCTCTGTACAGATAAAAACGCTATCAAACTTATCGGAAACAACTAAAAACGTTGTATTATGCATGCATATTTTGGCGTTTATTTTGTAACGAAAAACTAAGCACATGCCCACATACGTATTCAAACACGCTTGCCTAAAGACTAAACATGTAATGCTTACGTGCATACCATCACCGTTCTCACAGATTCACGTTTTTTTTTTTAAGTTTACACGAAGATACCGCGTTCTCTAGCTGCCGGGTGCTGTTGCCATGCGGATGAGCGGCCAGAACACATTGAGAGTTTTCTATTTTGGTTGAAAATGGTGTCAAAAGTGGCCCCTCAAAAAAGTGTTTTTTTGGATCACTTTTACTCGGGACATGCTAGCTGGCAAAATAGGATTCTATTCATTTTGCTAAGCTAACGGCGACCCTGCCAAACTAAAACTAAGACAAAAATGCATTTGCCCGCATATCTAAATGTAGGAAAGAAGTTGAATAAGCCCTATTTCTAAAAACGGGGGAGTGTTCCTTTAAAATTAAAAATGTTTTTGTGCTTCTGCACATCCCTGTGTGTATAACAAGCAGAGTGTGCATGCATTGTGACCCCGCCTATAGGTGCATATTACTAATATACGCCCTTTAAATTACACAAAAAAATGCTGTGCTATTGACTTTATACCAGGTTTTGTGGTCAATGGCGCAGTCGTTTTCAGTTTCTCAAATAGAAACATGCCAACAATGCGCCTAAACACACCAGCACGACCATGGGCGAAGAGATGGGCGCGAGTGTATTTGCTATTTATGTGACACTGGACGTGTAAATGATAACTGCGTCGGGCTGAAAGTAGCAAAAAACACTGCACCGTGATAGGGCCCAATAAGTGCATTGTATCAAATTATTAAATGTTATTACATAGTAGTTAATGAGTTAATGAGCAATTTGAATTGCTTAAAACTCATTGAGCTCAGTTCTGTGCATTTATTACTACAATACTAATAAAATAGATTTTATCTGATTCTTGGTAAATAAAACAATCAGACAAATACAAAGAAAATACAAAATAATTTTCTTAAAGTTTATTGTATATCACTAATCAAGGCACATTTGCTTCTTTGTACAAAACATGATAAAGTAGAATGTCAATTCAATGCATTTTGGAGACCATTACAAATATGAATTGATAAAAAAAAACATACAAAACATCTACAAAATTGTCATACAGCACTTGAATAATCTCTGGGCTTTATGTGTGGGCAGACTTAACAGCAATATGAAAGTTCTAATGTCCTAAAATTAGCTCCAATTTTGATGTCCTCTGGTCTTAATATGAACCATATGGGCGATTTGAAGTGTTTGTGTGTGTGCAAGTGTTGTTAATACAGCATCAAGAAACTTCAAGTTTTATGACATGATTTTCAGCTACTAATCACAGCTAAAAACAGCATCTTACTTATTCAAAGCTTTACTTTATCTCACTTATTCCTATGTGAAATATTCACACTAAGCCCTGCTAAGAATACTTCTCCAAATACTCCTTTATTACGCAATATCAACAATGCCGAAGCTTGACGGCAAGTCCTCGCAAGTAAATATACAATAGAATAAGGGCGTTTAGGGGCTCTGAGCATCCTCGAATATGGTTCGATATGTCTGCGGTGTGCTGTCAGCCACTGGCGACTGACTCTGGGGGAAAAGAGTCGGTCTGGTCTTAACTGGTAAACGCAGGAAGCGTCCAGAGGTGACAAGGTCTCCATAACCACGGGCATGAGAGAACGCGTAACCAGATCGCCGTGTGCTGATTCGTCTCCGGGGGAATTTGCGAGGCAGCGGTGGAGGGACAGCTTTGGCCTGTCTGACTTTATGTCGTACCTGTAGAGCGGAAGAAAGATATAAGAAGAAAATATACAGTGAGTAGGAAGGAAAGAATATCATTAGTAATGAAGAAGCAGAAAGAAGGAAAAATTAATGATTCCTGCTCATGAGATTATGACCCCACTGATTGTGGATTCCAGAAATAACCTTGACATTACGCCTCAGCGTGAAGCAGCCGTGCCACTGCATCCCACAGCTCTGACTCATTCTACATATGCGTTTTACTCATAAAGGGAGGAAGATCTCACATTGTCATCCTGTATTGAGTGCTGGCACATTGCCTGAGAGAGTTTGAATGTGCTTTTAGAACAGAACTACTTTAAATATTAACTATCAGGGCTTGATATTTTTTGCTTACCAGCCACTGTGCCTAGTGGTTTTCCAAAGTTTCTAGCCACTCAACATTTTCACTGGCCACAATTTTTACATAGCTACCATGGGATATCAGATATGTTCAATATTATCTTATAATTAGCAGCTTAATATACCTGCTGTCATGCGCGCTGGAAGCAGTTTCATTCGAGGGGGGCTGAGAGTTGGGTCGGAAAATGAGTGACGTCATTATGTTGTCGTTGGCGACCAGACAGGTGTTGTAGTAGTAGTATATCTGGTTTGCTTGTATGATTTCCTTTAAGTTTTTGTTATTTTATAGAAAAAAAGAATGTTTACAGCATGGATGCTAAATCCGTGTATCATTTCAGTCGTTTTTTTTTATATATTGAAAGCAGAAAAATGAGAAAACAGGGTAGGGCAGAGACTGACCTGCTCCTTTTTTTTAATATGAAAACCAAGAATTCAGCTTGATTGTTTTGTTTTTCATTCTGAGGTAGAAAAAGCTGGAATACAGCTGTTTCTGTTCATTAATTTTCTACCTCAGAACTAAAATCCTAGCTGAATTCTTGTTTTACGTATTTTCGAAAAAACAATGAAAAAGGAACCGTTTTCAAATTTTTCTGCTTTCAATGTTAAATTAAATAAAAAACGACTGAACGAATGATACACGGATTATGCTAGTAGAGATAGCGTGTAGCTTCATATAAAATGCTAAATATAACACATTTGAAAATCTTTTGTTGACTTAAAACCATTTTATACCGCGACCGGAATATAAATACTCGATGGTGTTGATGGCAACCATCCGATCATGTGTCCCGACCTCAGCAGACTGGTGAGCTCACAAACCTCAATGCTCACGGATGTCTGAACAGAGTTTATGTCGGCATCAAGGTCAGCATTTGGCGTGAATTCAGTCGCCGTTTCGTTGCCGTTGTTGTTTACATCCTTTATTTGAGAATAATTCTCAATTTTACTTTTCTTAACCGTGTTAGTAGTAACAATTTTTTTAAAAAAGTCTGAAATGCATTTCTGCTGCTTATCGCTAGCCATGACCAAACGAGTGTGAGCGAGGTGACGTGATGGTGATGAAAGCACTTCCTGAGGAATTATTAAAATAATGAATCATTAGTTTATATCTTATCAACTGCCCATTATTTTGAATCCCATATCAAACACAGTATGTTATGTCAGTATTTTAATTTATTTTATTTCATTTAATGTTTTTAAATACAATATAATTTTAGTCCACAACCCCCCACCAGGGAGGGCTGATGCTATAACGAGGGGGGCTGCAGCCCCCGCAGCACCCCCCTTCCCGCGCTACTGCCTGCTGTCACTTTAAGACCTGACGTGCGGATCCATTATACTGATACACGTGCGTTTTCTTTCTTAACTGTTTACATTCACTTAAAACATAACTGGCTTTTTAAGTGAATTTTCACCAAGACCGGCATTTTTTCTTTATTTTTTGTGTATTCGACCGCAATAAGCAGTGAAAAAGAACTAATTTTAGTACTCCGAGGCGGCTTTATGTGAATGCACTTTGGGTGTGAGTACAAGAGCTGCAGGAAAATTATGCTTATTACACGCAATCCCACACCGAAATTCACACCGTTTGAGAGATGAGAAAGCAAGAAAACGCAGCTGGTATCTATTCTATTCGTGTATCTATTCTGTAGAAAATCAGTATCGATAAAATCTATATTTTTGACGACACTACATTGTACTTGGTTTATTATTTCAGATGCCTTTTTAAAAGACTACAATTGAAACCCGCCAAAGTGGTAGGAGTGATTGCATTATTGTTGAAATCCACCTGCATTTGGCAGGTGTTAATGTCAAGCCCTGGTAAACGTAGTAAAAGCAGTGTGTGATGCCAGTCAAGGGCCATCACACAATCAATTTCATGTTTTTGAGGTTCATATGGTTATTTGGACTCAAGACCTTGAGAGATCTTGAGTCCAAATGTTTCAGAGCCCATGAAAACATGGTGTCGCACTATGGTCTTGAGTACACAACACTGATTACTGAAGGAACTGGTTGAATAACGCACCTTGTCGTTGATAGTAGGCTTGAGTTGAATGAAGAGGAACCGTTTCGCCACCACAGGCAGTGAGCACAATATGGTGGTCAGTAAGATGGTCAGCCATGCATTGGGCTGGTTTAGGGAGTTTCTTGCAGTGCCTGAGAAAGTCATTTGGAGCTGTTTAAAAGTTTGTAGCACACAAACAGCATGATGAGCTAATGGATGGAGGGACACTCACCAATGAAAGGAAAAGATGACGTGAAGATCAAGTACATGCCGTTGCTGTACATGGTAAAGGTGACAGCAAAATACACAGACAGACTGCCCCACAGGAAGAACTGATTCACTGCTGTCCAATAGTACGTGTCCAAACCCAGCTTAAACACACATAAACAGTGTTTGTATGCATGAGTACATTCAAAACTTGGGATCAATATGTTTTTTTTTATGGGGCTTAGAAATTAATACTTTTATTCAGCAAGATTGCATTAAATTTATCAATTTATGTTACAAAAGATTTCTATTTCACAACCTTCTACTCTTCAAGGACATTTTTATCATGGTTGGTTTCCACAAAAATATTAAGCAGCACAACTGTTTTCAACAGTGAGAATAAGAAATGTTTCTTGAGCATCAAAACATATTAGAACGCTTTCTGACGGATCCTGTGACACTGAAGACTGGAGGAATGATGCTGAAAATTCAGCTTTGCATCACAGAAATAAATTACATTTTAAAATATATTCAAATAGAAAAGTTATTTAAAATTGCTATCATATTTCACTTTTTTGTTGTATTTTTAAATAAACTAAATAATAAAGGCAGCCTTGTTGAGTAATACAGAACACTTTTTCAAAAACTTTTAAAAATCGTATATGGAGCCCAAACTTGAATGGTACAGTACATTGACCTCAAAACTATTTGGACGCTCAAGGCACACTAAAAATGTATAAATGATAAACACATTTTTCTGGTAAAACACTTCACAAAAAGTAGTTGTTAGGTTCCTAAAAATGTTGGTGTCACTGTACAGCATGTGTCTAATATGAACTTGGTGATGCAATGCATTGCAAAAATGTGTGACAATTACATTTTTCAATTATCACATTTTTTAGTATAATACATGAATATGCGTTAATAACTGTTGTGCTTTTTTGTATAGTTTTGAATGAGAATTTACCTGCACACTGACGGCAATGAGCAGGCAGGTCTGCGCCAGCAGGGCGAAGGACTGATAATCGGCGATGTCTTTGCCGTCGTCTCTGACGGTGTCACACATGGCTGCCCAAGGGACGAAGAAGAGGATGAGTGAGCTGTAGCAGCTGTGCAGCAGGATCCTCGCGAAGGCCATCTTACTGAAATACTGGTTCAGCTGTCCCGGAGCGTACAGCTGGGGGTACTGGAAACTCCAGCGGTCATTTACGTCCTGCACACGCACACATGTTCATGAATGAATTTACCTTCATGACGTTGAATGTAGCATGCTAATCCTGGGGTGGGGTATATTGATATGATATACTGTATGATAACATACTTGATCAAAGAGACTGAGTCCAATAACAGGTAAAGCCGTATACACCAGGTTGTAGAGCGTAATATACCACTCATCATACACCGTCTGCGGAGAGAGCACACAAAAAATATATAAGCAGCATTTCACTTGGACTGTACAATATATATAATATAATTTATAGATATGAAATATTGTACACAGGACTGCTGAACTGAAAATCTGTAGGTGGTAGGAAGAGTGTATATTTCGACAGAGTTACCAACCAATGGCAAGAATCCCAAGTGACCAAACATCATATATCACTGTAGTACAAACGAATTAATGTGATATGATTTCAAAGATTTCCATCTCACCTGCGCAGAGAAGCCACAGAAGAAGCCGTACCAGAAGTGGACGAAGGTGAAAGTGAAGTTCTTGTAGAAAAAGTAGCACAGGAACTTACACATGCGAAGATAGGACCAGCGGCCGTGTACCAACAGGAGGCGCTGGAGGTAACGGAACTGGGCGAAGGAGAAGTCACTGGAGAGAACCGCCTGCATGCCCTCCTGCCCACTAATGCCTACGCCAATATGGGCAGCTACAGAGGTCATGAGGAGTTGAAAGATTGGATATGTTTTTAAACAGGCAAGATTGGTAAGCGATTTTAGCAAACTAGTCTTTAGTTTATATATATATGCTGTTTATGTTGTAAAGTTTCCATTTTTGTCACTGACCCATTGTTTCTTATGAGCGCATATAATCTTATGCTTCTCAGATCACTTTCTGTGTCGTTCACACTCATGCCATATCTCTTTGTAAGAAACACTCACTTTTGATCATGCTGACGTCATTGGCTCCATCTCCAATAGCTAGAGTCACAGCTTTCTTGTGCTTCTTGACAAGTTCCACCACTTGAGCTTTCTGAAGAGGGGTAACCCTGCAACAGATGACCGCTTGGCACATACATGCGGTTCTCAAGAGCTCTAATTCCATGTCCTTCTGCAGAGCAAATGCCTGGGCACAGAACATTGGGAGAGACAATTTATTGAATTTATGAGGATTGGATCCTCTTTTCGATTAATAAACCAATGTTAGATTTCTCTTACCAGACTGTGGCCGTTAATTACCAGTCCGTACTCCCCATTTACCTTCTCGTCTTCCACCACCTGAGATTTTTTACCCAGAAATCTGCTCTTCTCAATGGGTGGCTCATCCCCTGATTCTGGTGACATCTTTTTCCTGGCATTTCTGAACATAGAGTATGGATCACTTAATTTCATATGTGATCCATCTGAAATGGTTTAAAGCAGGGATGTCCAAACCCAGTCCTAGAGGGTTTAGCTCCAACTTTCCTCAACACACCTGCCTGGAAGTTTCTAGTATGCATAGATTAGCTGATTGATTAGCTGGTTCGGATGTGTGTTTACGACAGTTGCCCTCCAGGAGCAAGATTGGACACCCCTGGTTTAGAGATAGAGAGATGAAACTCACACAAGCTCCTCTCGCACTTCCTCTGCTGTGTTGGCCGCCACTATGAAGATCTCTTTCATTTCCTCTCGGAGCATATTGCAAGCGTAACCAATGTTCTCAGCCGTCTCTGTGGAACATTGAAATGGTTTGCATGATGAGAGGCTGAAAACACCAACTAGACCAGCACCAAACCAGCTGGTCTTTTGAGAAGGTTTAAAAGGCAATCTTTAAAAACTACATTTGTGTTAAATGAATAAGGGAACTCACCCTGTTTGTCTCCTGTCAACACCCAGATTTTGATGTCAGCTTTGGCAAGTTGCTCAATGGTCTGAGGCACTCCATCTTGAAGTTTATCCTCAACTGCAGAAGCACCAAGGAGCTGAATGCACATATAAACATACTTCACATAAGAATAAATACTCAGAAATAAGAGAAATCCCACTGGCTTACATTGAAGGAGGAACATCTACAGGAGTAAACACCCTAGCTTTAGCATTCCATGTGATGGTAATTTTACCAGCATATCCTTCTCGAGCTCTTCATAAATAGCATCCAGTTTTGCCTCGCGGTCATCCAGTGCCGTGCTGGCCTCATGATGTCGCTTTCTCCATTCCTCAAACATGTCTTCATCTAAATCCTTATAGGCCAAAGCCAGTGTCCTCAGACCTTCTCCAGCATATTCCTTGAATTGTGATAGTCAAACATGAGTAACTCACACAGCACAATCTCATGGAATCACTCAGCACAATCTCATGGAAACACAAATTTAGCTCACGTTTAGGTGTTCTGTGGTGACCTCCGTGAGTTTGGAGGCTGATGGATGCAGCCTCTCGTAGATAATTGTGTCAGCTCCCTTACAGTACAGTGTCAACTTGCCCTCTGGATTACGAACTGAAGAAACACATACATACTTGATGATATTGTACTGGAGATTGTTGTAATTCAGAGTGTTTTAATGTACTGCTTAATTCAACTCATGGTCTCACCAATAACAGACATCCTCTTGCGGACGTTGTTGAAGTCCAGCACTGCCAGTAGCTCGTAGGTGGTGGGCACTCCCATCTCCACCACAGAAATGGTCTCTGGGGTACGAGAACGAAATACAAAGCCAAAATTCCTTGCTGCCGTGACCAGAGCCCCCTCATCTGGAGACTGGGCTTGGTAAAATAGCTCTCCTGTGGAGAAAGAGATGCCAGTCTTTATATATTTTTCAAAATAAATAATCTGAAAGGGATGTCCAGGTATCCAAAAAACATAAAACCACAGCTGCCTAACTCACTGCAGAATTAAATTTGCACCTTGAGTCTCCTGTTTCCACCAAAACAGTATTCAGCTACTTTAGCCAAGTCTTTGGTCACCAAATATCGGTTTGATTGGTGCCAACAGTGCCAATCTTGGGGCTGTGGACAATGTAAAACATTTATTCTTCTTTGATGAGTCTTACCATCCATGGGAGTTACGGTGTGGAAAAGTCCCAAAGAGTCTTAACCCCAGAGTGAAGCACAGGGGTGGATGACGGTTTGGGCTGCCATGGGATGCCATTCCCTAATGTGCATGATGGGCACATCACTGCCAAGGACTACCAAACCATTCTGCAAGACCATGTGCACCTAATAGTTCAAACATTGTACCCTGAACGGGGGGTGACGTTTATCAGCATGATAATGCACCAATACACACAGCAAGACTTGTGACAGAATGGTTTGATGAACATGAAGGTGTAGTTGAACATCTCCCATGGCCTGTACAGTCACAATATCTAAATATTTCTGAGCCACTTTGGGGTGTTTTGGAGGAGCAAGTCAGGAAACATTTTTCTCCACCAGCATCACATAGTAACCTGGCCACTGTTCTGGAAGAGGAATGTCTCAAAATCCCTCTGGCCACTGTAAAGGACTTGTATCTGTCATTCCCACGATTAATTGATGCTGTATTGGCCGCAAAAGGACACTCTACACCATACTAATTATTTATTGTGGTCTAAAACCAGGTTTCAGTTTCATTGTCCAACCCCTGTATATTGAAAACACTCTTCCAGATTTAGTTGAACTTATCCGTCTATAAATATGTTGAGAATCCATTGTGAATAGCTAATAGTGTTGTAGAGCATGCACTAGATGGCACTCACCTTCTGTTTTTTCCTCAGGCATGACAGTGTGGCAGAGCGCCAGCAGACGGAAGAAGGCCTGGACCTCTGGAGAGCCTAACTTCACCGCTTCCACCAGCTTATGGTCATGGAAAGAGAACTTTGGGTCGGCAAGCGAGTTCCAGGAGAAATCAACCTTCTCTGTCTTCTATAAATGAGGAGGAAAAGGGAAAGAATGTGTAAGGAAGAGAGATCTTTTTTTAATTCTTAGGGGAGTCACTAGAGTCACTATTTACTCAAGTGAATGTTTGTAACTTTGTAACCTCTAACCTCAGTGACTTCAACCCTCTGCCCGGCAAAGTCCACAACCTCGCCTGAGGAATGTAAAAACAGGTAAATGACTGTATACCTTGTAGTTGAAATTGTTACATGCATTGTGACAACTCAGAGTTCTTACCATATGATTTTCCATTGATGGAGCACCTGTTGAAGGTCATGATGTTCTGGGTCAACGTTCCTGTCTTATCAGAGAAGATATATTTGATCTGACCCAGCTCTTCATTGAGAGTGGTCGTCCTGGCTTGGGCTGGTGTGTCACTCTTGACATGGTACATTTTACGGTCCCAATCAATGAAATAGCTGTTCCCTAGACGAAGGATCTCAACACTATTGACAGGGAAAAAAGAGCAATAGCATTTTAGTCATACTTTTTATTAGGTGGCCTTAACTACTATGTACTAACATTAAATACTTACAAGACTATGAACTATTACTGTGTAACTACAAGATTTACGTGAATTTCAGAATTTTTGAGATGTAACTGTGATACACCTTTAATGTGATGTAATGAAGATATGCTTGCAAATAACCAAATCATTTCGATTCAATATAAATGAATACATGTTCTGACCTGACATAGAGAGAGATGGGCACTACAGTGTTAAGGATAATGACATAAGACCAGAAGGTGAGAAATGCTGAGAGAGCTGCATTCGTCCCATCATCCCTGGGGAGGAAGGCAATGAAAGAATTCCCTTCCTGGTATTCCCAAATGCCATTCCCAATGGACAAGATGGTGCACATGAAGGCCAGAAAACCAAAAATCTAACAAACAAAAGAACAAGATTTGAAAAATCACTCACAAACATAGACCAAAAATATTTTTTAAAGATATTACCATGAATCGACTTACAAATATCACCAGGACATTCATAAGATGATCAATGCTGGTTCTCTTGAAGATGGATTTGCCAGAGTTCTGCATGAGCTTTGTGTCAGGACCTAACCAGATTTGGACAGAGCTGTTAAACTATAGTGTAATCTGAGAAACTTTGGGCCAGATTTACTAACAGCTTGCTCCAGTGCAAAACCGTCTTTGGTGTTTAAAAACTACAGTCAGGATTTACTAAAAAATTAGCAATGAAAAGGCGCAGACATGTGGCTGACCTTATTGCATATGTAAGAGTTTCCTTTTCAGATGCAAAATTCATGGGAGGAGAATATTTAAATCAATCATGCAATGTGTTTAATCTTTTTTATACTGTTGTCTGAGGTCAACTTATGACGTTCAAATGGTTTTAACATTCAAAAACATCATAATGAATAAGTAATAGGCTATTTTGATTAAAAAAAATGATATATGAAGATATAACATTTTGCTGCTTTTGAGCCTAGCTCTTAAAACGCTTGTTTTTTTTTATGGGCGTGCGCATTGAACACTTGGACGTAAACACACACTGCTATGATTGGATAACAGCTTTGGATATTATTGTTTCGTATTACAGTTTTGACTCCCCTGTCAGTACATGTGGGGAATTGTTTTGAAAACTTCCAATGTAGAAAATGGCAACTGGAATGATTCTCCCATACATGTGCGATCCAGTCTGATCCCGAATTGCAGGACAATGAACCAACAACACCTCAAATACATAGGATACTCCAGCCTGTGACAGTGTAATAAGTTATTGTTAACTATGTTTAGTTAGACGCGTACACATAATCAATAGATCTAAACAATCTGTAACAATGCAATACTATCACATAAAAAACATGTTTTACTCACAAGTGTATTGCACCATTCCTGTCAGATCCAATATAGAAGGCACAGCATTGTTTTTTTAAATTATTTTTTTCTGCCTGCAAATCGAGTCTCAACCAGTCTTGTTTACAAAAGAATCCACGGTGAAATGAAGCGAACAAATATCTTCCCCACGTGAGCTGGGGAAGATATTTCATTAAAAATTTCATTAAAAATAAACTTAAACCGCATTCCTAACATTGGAATCCAAAAGAAGCTTATGAAGCGACTGTGTTCTTCCACAACCAGGCACTGGACAATATTTTGTAATATTCAATGGTATGTGTATTGCTTGGTAGATCGAGCTGGTTTAGCACCACATAAGCCTTTGTCATTTACCTATTACATGTAATGCTCAAATCGATCGTTTTGCTGCTCTCTGACGTCACAGGGAGGCATATTCCCAGATCCCTCGTTTGATGAGCCAGCTGTCAATAAAAGCTTTTATTTGACTAACAAGGAAGTTCTCAGTTCCGAAACTTAAAGGATATTCTTATATTATGATAATCGTTTATATATCAAAAGCTCAAGGCAAAGTTCTGAATTCTCTATTCATGACCCCTTTAAGGTTTGCAGTAGTCAATATACTGGGTATTTTGTACAATATTTAACGCCCCCAAAATCCCATTTGACGTGTTTAATAAATCTGGCCCTTTAAATATAAACACAAAACGCCCATTTTCAGTATGATTCCGCACCTCCAAACACCACCAAGCCGAAGCACCACTCTGTGTTTCTGAGAGTACATCCTCTGAGCAGAATCCTCTCATTATCCACAGCAAATGTCTCTCCTCCCACCGTCAGAGTTCCTGTGAACTTATCCAGACGGTTGTTTGGAGGCTCGCAGCGCATCTCACCTGAGACATACAGCATTTATTTAATATGCACAGCAAACATGGACACATTTTGTCTAAATATATGAAGTTATCCAAACTTAGAGCCCTGAATTAATAAACATTGTGACTCTAGTCTCTTTAATTGTGACTCTTTACCTCCTAGCAACCACTCAGAACATTTTAGAAACTACTTAACAATGTCTAACAACCTGACATCATGCGGTTACATTATGAGCATCTCTATTAGTGTCACTCACCATTAAATGCTGCTAGTCTCTGGATGTCATTGCCCAGTTCTCCTGTGACTGTCAGAGCTTGCTTCACCTTCAGGTTCGTCTCTCTGTGAGAGACAGGGAAAGAAAGACAGATGATGGCTCTGGTACACAATTATTACAGATGAAGTTTACATGCACATGCACATGCTCAGTTACTGACCCGTCCAGCTCAGCCGTCTCAATGTAGATGAGGTTGAGAGGTTCACTACTAGAGAGCAACAACAGATCAGCCTAGAGCACAGGAAAAACAGGCAAGTTCATTTTTTAAGTTGCTTACAGAGATGTAATGACTTATCAAATTGTTAATCATGTTTTTTGCACTGTACAAATGTCGCCAATTAATAGTTTTCACATGACATCCCAGCCTTATAGGAACACTCACCTGCGGGGCAAAACAAGGCTCCACTGCCTGCCAGTGATTTTGACCAGGTTTGTACCATGTACTGATTAAAGACCATATTCAATAAACACCTTACTGATGATGCATACTACATACAGGCAAGCAGATGAACCCAGAAATTATAAACACAAGTCACAGTTTATAATGAATCATTTTACCATAGAAACACTGAACCATTTAGCATGTTGTGTTCAAAATCTGAGCTCATCTGCTCGCCTATAAATAGTATGCATCATCAATAAGGTGTCTACTGAAATTGATCTTTTAGTACATTAAGGTTTAAGTGTTTTTCAAGTTAAGCGTTTTGGAATGTCTCCCTGTTTTCGGTAAGTGAAATAGTGCAGCAGGTGCTGTATATTGATCACAACAAGTGCCCGAAATGTGCATTTTATTCAGATATTTTAGTTTTTCTTCTTTAAAGATGGCATGAAAGGGATGTGATGAAACTGTGCTGCAGTTATATGGATGCAGTCACATGATTGAAAACTATTAATTAAATCGTGTTAAAATAACAGCTGTCACATGTTCATTTTGTTTATTGCTTGTGTTTGATTTGTTCAATATTCCGCCACTCCTTTGTTTCCATGGTCACTGTCATTGAGCTAAAAGTTGTTTCAGCTGTGTGTTGTTAATCATCTCATTTCTGTCGGTTATTTAACCTGCACTCTTTGTCCAGTTACTGGTTTGTATATGTTGTGTTTGCGTGTGTTTCCTTGCCCGTCTGCCTGTTCCTGAATATTATAATTAAAGGTTTTGTTTGGATTGGATCTTCTGATTCTTCGGTTTGCTCCTGAGATAACCACACACGTGAATAGCTATATTATATTATATTACATTATATGCATTAATGTTTTAATTATTAATTTTTCGCAAAGTTTTTTGGACAAGAATTCTGTTATTTTATCTAATTTTAGTATTATTTATATGCTAAATTCATATACTTGTTTACCATAAATGTTTTTTTTTATTGCATTTAAAATCAATACTATAAACTTACTGTGACAAACTCATTGTTTTCCAGCTTGATAATGTCACCCACTTGAACATTCATCCATTTTTCACTTTTCAACCTGTTTGAGTACATGACATTTAACATTTAATTTATCACCAAAGTCATAAAAAAATATATATGATAAAAGTCACATGCACAGATTTTGAACACTTACTCTCCATCAATAAGCACTTCCACTTTTCTGTTGTTCACATGATTGTCATTCCTGTGTCTGGTCTGTATTGTAGGGAGAACATGGAAAAGCAAGGCAACAGAGAGACCACATGAGCGGACAGTGACATAATTGTCTGTACTGGACATGGACAGGAAGTAGACTCACAATGTCATCAGATAGATCTTTGGCTAGAGTTATAGACAGCACCAGCAGAAGTGGAACTACAGTAGTGAACCAGGACAGAGACGAGATTTGAGGAATCAACTGTACAACACAAACACAGTCAAGTCAGTTAGAATTCCTCTCATTTTATAATATGCTTTTATTTGAAAAAACGTTTTTGTATTTCCAGAGCAAAATTTTAAGATAATCTATTAATCTGATAATTCATCTAGTTATGATCTATTTGACTGGTTACCTGTAAGATTAGAAGAAAGACAAAGTAGGCATTGGCCAGTCTCTGAAACTGCTCAAACAGATTGAGAGGGAGGAAAGTGAAGACATTGTACTTGGAGGTCTTGATAGCATTGTCCTGTAAGGATACAAATAAGAAATGCTCATGATATCCTTATTTAAAAATGTTTTTTCCTATTATGCTTTTTTTTATATATATGTAGAGTATAGCTGTTTGTGAATGTAAAAGGTCTGTAAAGTTTCAAAGATCAAAGTGCAGGAGTTGTTTCCTTAAAGAAAGAATCGATTCTGAACTGCCTGAAACAAGTCATCAGTAATACCAGTCTTAATTCCTGCTCAAACCTACAGTACGTAGATTTGTAACATTTGCATACTTGAAGCCTGTGGTCTTCATTGGCTAACCGTGAACAACATCTAATTTGACCCTCAAACTCTGTAGTTGTAGCTCAGGCCTGAAAGAGTTTGGTTTCGTGTTGTCTGTCAGCACGTCGAGAAGGCGCTGTTTTCTGCTCTGCAAAAGCAAATCCACTGATGCACTTCCAAAAGATTGTTATTGTTCATATGTATCATGGTAAGTGGTAGACCAATTACAACAGACTGGACCATCTGACCAATCAGAGCAGAGTAGACCAATTACAACAGACTGGACCATCTGACCAATCAGAGCAGAGTAGACCAATTACAACAGACAGCAGAGTAGGCTCTTAAGGAGGGGTTTAAAGAGACTAAATTCTTTATTGAACCCTTTCAGACACTGTGTGAAAAAGGTTGATGTTGAAATGTATATTATAAGAGAATTAAATTGTTTTTTGACCTCAGATCCAAGTAAACCTACGGTAGAAAACCTACAAAAATAGAATAATAGGGGCTCTTAAAGAAAAGTAAATAAATTCCTACTCACCGCGTACATAAACGACAGGTTGAATTCCCTGTCATTAGCTCGCAAATGCCTCTCCTCTGAGGAAAATAAAAAACATAAATAACATTAAAACAGGAAAAGAAACTATGAAGTTGTTTGATTTCAAGCTTCAATCTATGTGCATGTAGTTATGTTATACCTTCTACTTTCTTTTTCTTCACGTTAATTCCACACGCAGACAGCAGGGAGCCCATGTTTCTGTGATCAAATCATCACGCTGATAAAGAGAAACCAAACCATGAAAACACAAATGAAAAAACATGAAGAAAACAACTTGAAACATCATTTGTTTCAGAATCTTCTAGTATAGAATAAAGAGCTGTATAACGTCACATAGGGGCCGGTGGGTTATGTTTATTGTACTATGATCTACTGTGTCAATGTCATGATGATCTTTGATGGATTTGTTTGGCAACACTTTACAATAAGGTTCCATTTGTTAACATGACATGAACTAACAATAACAAAACTTCTATTTTTAATATATACTAATACATTATTAAAAACAAAAGTTGTGTCTGTTAATATTAAAATGGACTGCTGCTAATATGAACTAACAATCAACAATAAACTAACAAGATGAATAAATTTAGTAACAAATGTATTGCTTATTGTTAGTTAATGTTAGTTAATGCATTAACTAATGGAACCTTGTTGTAAAGTGTTATAGTACCGTTTAATTTAATAGATATTTGAATTTAGTCAAATTATTTATTTATTATTAATAATTATCTATCTATCCAACTGCTTGTCTATGTATGATCTTTATACATAATTTTTTTATTATAATGATTTATTCAACTGAAGTATTTCATTAATAAATTAATTTTATATTAAAAGAAAAATATGCCCTCATTCAAGTAAAAAGAGAACCCCCCTCAAGATGAATAAATACCATGTGACCATATTTACGTGTTCATTCTATAGGGGTTTTCTGTAGATATTCAGGTTCATTAGTCTTACAGCCTGTTTACTGCTCTACCAACAAAACTCATTGTAATGCATTATGATATCTTTCTGTTAGTGTCTAGCTGTGGTTAATGATAAACTGGCAGAAAGTTCAGTGTATTTTACAGCTCTCATCTTATCAGCGCAGGTTATTGATGAGAGGAGCATTACACATACAGGCCTCCACACACATGTACTGGAGCTGGGCTTCCTGAACTCACAGATGATTTACCTGATAGACATTTTCATAGATGTAAGCATTTGTTCATATAACTTTGGATAATACATAATAAATAATTACTGTAATTACTAGTAGATGCCTTCAGACGTTCGTATAAGACTGAAAATGGATACATCTTAAAAAGCCTATACTGTATCTAAAATGAGTTCTTTCCCCATCTAAAATGAAACGGGCCAAACTGAAACTAATGAAGAGTGTTGTATACAACCACTCACAACCCTGAACCAAACTCACATCCCTTCATATCACTCTTTATCTAATCTAATCTAATATTATATGGATGGCTCAAAAGTCAACACATCGCCAACGCCCGTGTAAAGAATTGCTGTGAAGTTTCAAAATGGACGACCATTTAAATTTGAATCATTTGTTCACAAGCAAAATAGGTTTAACACAGCAGCATCAGTCCTTTCAAACATAAGCTCTCAAAAGTTATTTTCCAAATGCATGTGATCAAATGATACGCTGTAACATTCGAAAATAACTGCAATATAAAGTTCCCTATTATTACACTATTGTTACATGTTGTTGAATTTGTTTTTATAAACTTGAAGCTGTGGTTGCTAGGACATTAACATAAAAAATGTTGATGTTTCAGGCATTATAGAAAACGGTATCATATATGATATGTTAATAAAGCTTAAGCTGAAATCATTTGCTTAATATTTTGAAATATAATCAGCCCCACATTGGAAAGGGCTACATTAATGCATAACTAAGTTAAAAAAGGCCTTTTAGCAACCATGTAAAAATGACTACTATGAAGAACACATTGTTACATGTGAATTACTGTGTTATATGAAATAATGCAGTGTAAATGCACTTCTGGGAATACATACTACTTTACACGAAATCACATGTATTGTCTTTTTAAATATGATTTCCTGGTAAGGTTACTTAAGGTTAACTAATTAACCGTTTTTTTCCATAGCAATTTATTTTCCTGTTTAACATTAACATCTAGAATTGTTATATTCTATCAGTGTGACTCGAGTGCCACATTGCCGAGGAAAGTTCAATGACCATAACTAATGTTGGCGGTAAATGGCGTTGGTCTAGAGACCGGTTTACCCTAGACACCAGAAAAACACTCAACCCTTCACCATAGAGTCAACAAGGAAAATCACACACCCTTAAATGCACTAAAAACTCGCCACCTTATCTCTTCGCTTTTGACAAATCTACATTCTTCTCTATGTATATACTGACATAGGTGTATGCCGTTTGTCTCTATTTTTTAAAATTAAGCACACTGCACTGCAAGTGCCTTAAGCTATGGTAAATAAGTAACTCACTGTACTTTGAGAGTAAAAACCTTCTCCTTGAAAAATAAAACCATCAACATACCCCCTCAAAAACTCACTAAACAACTATTAAATAATGAAGCTGCCCCAGCTGAAGGTGTCATACCTGAGTCACACGTCTGCCATCCAGGACCCCTAGAGAAACATCAGAGTTTCAGAGTAAACCACCACCCCATAAACATGCGTGGAAAAGGACATGCAGAACCTCACTACAGTTCCCATAATGCAACTGCAAACGAGTCCCCTACTTAGAGCTCAGGTAAAAGTTAAGGGTGTAACCTGACGTCAGAAAGAGGTTTCCAGGGCTGGGCGGAGCCACCGGCTGAAGTTGTGTCCCATAGAAAGGGTTAATGATTGGATGACTGGGTATGCTTGAAGGAAATGGAGGGATTTTACAGTGTAGCGTGTCCAGGGACAGACGGAGAGCAAACAGTGGATGATCTTTGGACTCTCCTGCCAGGGCTGGAAGAGGAAAGCTGGTAAAACAGTTAGGTGTGGGAGTGACGTGGGCCAGTTGCAAGAAACCGGCTGAGTTTTTAAACTAAGAAAAATCTTCCAATCTCATTTACGTAGTTTAGCTCGAATTTGGACAGCTCATTTTATTACTCATTATGAGCCTACATGGATATCTTTCCAGTTGGTACAGGCTATTAAAACTCTACAAAACAGGTCATGCTCATGTTTACGGCGTACTCTATCATGTCAGCCGAAGACATGCAGTAGTGAACAATAAACCCATGTGAATAACTGGCTGTTTCCACTGTGTTTTATTTACTGTTGGTAACTATGTTACCAATACCAACGTTATCCGCTCTAACAACTTCATGGAAACAGATCTAATTCGCATTCGTTTGTTTTTTGCGAACTTTGAAAAGATTCACTTTACGTTTGGATGGAAACCAAGTTATTGATACAGATGACAAAGACAAGGGAACCGTAAATGTTGTGAGCCGGATTAAAACGCCAATTTCTTACATGAGCGCCATATCAGCATCAGTGCATGTGCGCAAACCACTAGGACACGGCGTCAGCCTTTGTTGTGTGAGACTGCAAGGAATAGGCTAGTTCTCTCAGAAATTAAAACAATGGTATTTACTCGTCCTACTGTATGATCTGTGGACACAAAAGAAGATATACAGTGGGGAGTATTTGTATTTGATACACTGCCGATTTTCCTACTTACAAAGCATGTAGAAGTCTGTAATCTTTCTCATTGGTATACTTCAACCGTGAGGCGGAATCTAAAACAAAAATCCAGAAATCACAGTGTATGATTTTTAAATAATTAAATTAGCATTTTATTGCATGACATAAGTATTTGATCACCTACCAACCAGTAAGAATTCCAGCTCTCACAGACCTGTTAGTTTTTCTTTAAGAAACCCTCCTGTTCTGTACCTGTATTAACTGCACCGGTTTGAACTTGTTACCTGTATAAAAGACACCTTTCCACACATTCAATCAAACAGACTCCAATCTCTCCACAATGGCCAAGACCAGAGAGCTGAGGAAGGACATCAGGGATAAAATTTTTCGACCTGCACAAGGCTGGGATGGGCTACAGGACAATGGGCAAGCGGCTTGGTGAGAAGGCAACAACTGTTGAAAATGGAAGAAGTTCAAGATGATGGTCAATCAATCTCCTAATGCTTGCACAGTCCTGTAGCTCGTCCTGGGTCCACATTTCATTCAGTAATATTAGATATTGATTTATATGATGTTTAATGTTGATGATCACGTTATTTTAAATATGCATCTGCTTACATACGAACGCTTGTTTTACTGCGTCTTCCTCGCGTGTGTTTTCTGTTTTGATCAGGAGATTCAGAATCAGTACTCATTGAGAAGATGCATAATAGCGCCCCCTCGCGTCTAACAGTGAAAACACTGAAAATTCAGTTTTTGGCCGGGAAGCGTTTTCTCACAAATAACGGAAAATTCCGTGTTTGGCGGAGAAAGAGTTAAGCATCTTTTGGTTGCTTGAAAGCACACATGCACGAAAAAGTGTCAAAATGTCATTCTTATGGATTATCCTAGAAAACAGTCGCTTATAACTCACGTGAACATAAACAACTGAGAAACAAAATGGATGCATATCAGTATATTGGATCCGTGCATTCAGTCTTAAAGTTACAGCAGCCTAATGTTCCTGCTTGTGTCAGAGCAGCACGAAAAGCAGTATGAAAGCGAGACTTAGGGAAATACTTGCCATATTTTCATTGATATCCGCTGTAAAAAGCTACTAGACCTTATTTTAGACACTTATTTTCCACAGCTCATGTTGTCGATGATGCTGATGATGAAGCAGATGATGCTGTGAATAAGGTCAAACTTCAAACACAAACAGAAAATCTAAATCTTTTCAACAAAGATTAATTATATTTCATTTGTACAGTGAAGACTATGCAGTTACTTCACATTTGATTATTCAATTTCTATACCTGAATACTGTTAGACTGGAAAACAAAGCACTGTTTATCTCATGAGTATCCTTGTTCTTTTGTATTTATCTTGCAATTTGTTTGTTTTTTTCTATGCAGATTCATTCCCCTATTAAATCACCCCGATCATTCTAGAACGGCTAATTCTTTGCAAGTAGAGATATTCAAGTCATCGGATGAAATCTTTTTTTTTTTTTAAATCTCAATATGTAAATCGCAGAAAAACAAAATATCAAAATGCCAGGTTTATTTTACAATATGGCGCAGCTCTAACTTCCACACACACTCAAAATTGAGAGCAACTGACAACAGCTCCTCACACAATTTTGTCCTTTACATAAATGACATCAAGCAAACATTAGTTTAAGATACTTTATACATAAAATCATTTGTTGGAGTGCGCACAAACATTTTAATAACACATTTTTCCTTGCAGTGACTGTGTAGAATACCTATATAACTTCAAAAATGTGAGTAAACTCCCAAACGTGTCAGTGATTATTGTTTCAAGATTTTTTTAAAAAGGTGAGAACTTCAACAAGTTGGCACAAGGAATGTGTATATTACAAAGAGTGACAGTTCTCTTCTAAAATACAGTCCAAACACTGCTGGCCTAAACAACGGTAACAGTATATAAAGTGACACAGAGTTCGAAGTGAGAAATGTACAGAAATAAATAACAGGTTTAACAGTCACAATGATGATTGGCAATATTAACATACATTTTACATATTGGCAGTGCTTGTGAAAAATACAATAATGTATTTACATAGAAATTTGGATTAACGAGGTGAGACTTTTTGCACAGGCAACAAAGGGACAAATTTAGTGTAACTGTCTTTTTCCTGTTTGTTTTTGCAGTTTGAGTCAATTCTGGAAAAACAAAGCACAACACGGTACAAAATTGAACAAAACAAAGCAACAGGGTAACAAGAAAAATAGACTCAGTCATCTTAAATTAAAAGGAAAAAAAATACAAAGTTAAAATCATTTAAATAGAAAACATGAGAACAAATAAAATAAGGCCGCTTTGAAATGAAAAAGAAACCTCACTATTATCTTTAATTGATCAGTGATCGTATTTGAGCTTGATCAGGTATTTGTTAACTTTCGTATTTTCTCTCCCCCATTGATGCTGAATTTTCAGCGCTCATTCCACTATATAAATATAAAGTATTGAAAAGTATTACACGACTCCCATTAAAGAATTCACACATTTTAGCTTCAATACTGTCCGATGATGCTGCATTGTCCTTCGATGGACACAAAAAAAGCAGGTGTGAATGTGATTATTGCTGCCACCTACTGGTCATAGACGATGGCTAAAGTTCCGCCCACTTGGGAATGAATGGCGACCGTAAGAGGCAGAAGATTTGTGGGCTGAGGTGCAAACAGGTCATCCATCATGTGAGCGGCCACAAAGCCTGTAAGAAAGGCACACTTTCGGCTGATGGATGCGTCACGTGCGAGCTGACTTGGGAATGATGTGAAATGTACATGATATCGCTCTACAAACCCTGACTTGTCGGTTTCGATTACATATTCTGATTCATGCAACGATTCACTCCACAACACCAAGTGAATGAGATCTGGCCCCTAGGAAACTAACACACTCCGTCTCAAGGAGCCACAACATTCATAATCATTACATTTCAACCGGACACATTCACAGCATCAACAAAATAAGGCAATAAACACATGGCAAAAGGGGTTACAGAGAAAAAGTGCATGAATTGATGTGGAATCTCTGTATTCTACAAACTAATGTCCCGACACACTCACAGCGCCATCTGATGGTCGGAGGTCAATTCTCAGATTCAAATATTCTGAATGCTCATGGGACCTTAAGTCAGGGATAGACAATATTTTTCACAAACAAAAAGTTTGTGAGAGAGACATGCCTGGTTTTACTGTAGTGTGCCTTGACAATGAAAATGGCTGAATCATAAAATGGAAGCATCTCATAAATGTCAGGGTCAAAATTCAGCCCAAATTCAGAAAATACAATTTTGATGACATTGTAGATTATTTGCATTATTTGCATTTTAAAAAGTCAAGTATTAATTCATTAAAAAGCATTAATTCATTAATAAATTAATGGCAACGTAAAATTCTACAAATGTAATATTATATTTCATTGTATGTTTTAGGGTAAATGTGGTCTGTTTTCATGAGATTCACCCAAATACATATTTCTAAAAAATGTCTAGTGGACAACAAACATCTAATTAGGCAAAAGTTTGGCACAGTACAACACATTACTGTATGTCCATCCATCACATCCTCGTTTTTTATCAAATATGGCATCTACCCTGACTAGTCCTTTGCTAGTTTTTTCAGTGGCTTGGTGTGTGAGTGTGTTTTTCATTGTATATAAACATGGAAAAAAGAATGTCTTTATTCATTTTTCACTTTCAGACTAACAGTGCTCTTTATAAATGTCACACGGCCGCTGAAAGCCCTTCTCTGTGGGACAGAAGTGGGTGTCAGTGTGCAGCAAAAACATTGGTGTGGACACAGAAAGGTGACAGTGTTGACATCCAGCCTTTGTTTATCCGTTCAACAACTAAAAGAGTTTCAGATTGTCTTCGGCTGTCAAAGATTGTCCTCACCTCCCCTCCTCTGCCGAGCGTGTCTCGGACTTGAGTTTCACAAACTCTTTGGCCACCTCGTCACCCGAGCGCTGGGAGAGGATGCGCATGACGGTGAGGCCCGTGTCATCGATGTGTATCCGTGGGCCGAGCGGACACCAGCAGGCGCAGCTGGCCCTCGGCGCGACATCACGCAACTGTATGACGGCGATACCGACCACACGGTCCGCACGGCCGAAGCAGTAGTCCTTCACACACACCTGCAGCTCATAGCACTCCGGGCCATCCTCGTTTCCAAGAATACTGTCGAGAGAGAGAGGGGGAACGCATTATTTACTTGTACTATTTACTATATCCATGTATCTATCTACTCTACCCATCTGTCCATCAATCCACCTATCCATATATCTATCCACTCATCCATCCATACATGGTTATCTATCATCCATCCACTCATCCACCCATCCACCCATCCATCCATCTATCCACACATCCATTCACAAATCAATCAATCCCATCCATATGCATATCCATCCATCTATATATCCACCAATCCACCTATCTATTTATACATCTAGCCACCCATAAACCCATCCATTCATCTATCCACCCAATCCATCCAGCCAATCCATCCATATATCTATCCACACATCCATCCATCCATGTCTATCTATCATCCATCCCTACATCTACCCAACCATCCATCCAGCCACATTCACACATCTATCTATGTATCTATCTATCTATAAATCCATCCATTCATCTATCTATCCACCCAATCAATCCATCCATACATCTATCCATCCATATATCAACCCATCATCCATCCATCCATTCATTCATACGTCTATCCACCCATCAATCCACCCATCATCTATCCACCCAATCAATCAAATCCATCCAGCCATCCATCCATCTATCTATCCACCCAATCAATCCATCCATACATCTATCCATCCATATATCAACCCACCATCCATCCATCCATTCATTCATACGTCTATCCACCCATCAATCCACCCAATCAATCAAATCCATCCATCCATTCATCCATCCATACATTTATGCACATATCCTATCCACCCACCCATCCACCTATTTGTCTATCATCCATCCATCCATATATATATATCGACCCATCAATCCATTCATACATCTATACACCCATCAATCAATCAATCCAACCACCCACCCATCCATCCACCCGTCCATCCATCCATCCATATCTATATATATATCCACCCATCCATTCATCTATCAATCCATAATCCATCCATCCACCCCCTTAGCAACCACTTAGTAACATCTATCTGACTGTCTGTTAGGCCTTTTCAACCTTCAGGTGTTTTATTTCTATTGATGCTTTGGCAATATTGTGCAATTATCATGATCTCTCTTTCTAATTTAATATATCCTTATACTCACAAATGAAAGGTCTCATTGAATTTGGGAGCCCAGCTGTTGTTCTTTGATTTGGTGGTGAACCTGCGCTTCTTGTCGCTGAGATGAGGGCCGATCATGGTGGCTTCCACAAACGGCCGAAACATCCCAGACGTCTGCCACTTCAGATCATTTGCAGCCACAACTAGATGAAGAAAAATGTGATTCAGCCATCAGACAATATACTTGTGATACTTGTGAGACAAAGCTCACTTAAAAGCAATAAAAAACACAGTAAGACATACCTTTAACTGTAACTTTATGCTCTCCTGTGCCCGGGTGAGTAAAGAGGTCAATCTGTATGGATACTTCCCCTACTGGTTTATCAACTCCTGAGCCTAAACACACAGACACATTTACATAGTTATCTAAATGATATATATCTAGACTTTTGTTTTTCATATGTATATTGAGCTGATTATAAATGCTATAACCTAACCAGAAAGAAAGAAAACTTTCTGCAATTTTATCATTTAAAAAAAGAGGAATAAGAAAGCTTAAATATCCCAAAAAGGACACACGGACACACACGGACAGTGGAGGGAATTAAGAAAAATGTAAGCATTAGAAAAACAGAGGAAAGATGACATTGATGAAGGGAACACAGAGCCTACATTTCAGTGGGAGATTGTTGGGTGAAGAATCTCATCAAGAAATGTGACCCCATGAGGTCAAAATGAGATTTGTGACTTTTAATCCAAGTTAGCATTGGGTATTAAAGACCATGATTGCATTAACTTTTCTCAAACTTTTCTTTACATTAACTTTTCTCTCTCATTAAAATCTGGGCTCATACTGTAACTGTGACATAACTAAAGACTACTGACTACTTAAAAATGTTGCATCCCAACTTCCTGGAAATACATCAACAACGAGGAAAAAAATCATTAAGCCATTTCATGGGGTCTATTATGTTCCTAATAGGCTTCATGAAATAGGCTTCATTTTCTTAGGATCTGTAATCTGGAAATAGGATCTGGAGAAGGGGGCTGTGAGGGTATTTGGGTCTCGGAGTCTGTGGTGACCTACCCTTGGAGGGCTGTATTTTCTCACTAGGTGTTATCCTCATACCCTTCCCATTATGCACTTGGGTCAAAGACAGAGGCAGAGGCAGAGGCAGAAGCAGCAGTGAAAGAGACAACGATCAAAAGCAAAGCATTAAAAACAAGAACAACATGGACAGTAGCCATATTTAGCAGTGCGAGACAGATAAAGCGTGAAGAGATCATAAGGTTTCTATACAAAAAGTATTCAAATGTCCCGTCTGCAGTAATCCACAGCTCAATACTGACACCTAGTGAAGCACTGCTTGACAAACTAATCTTTAAGATATCAAAAGATATGAACTGAAGAGTGATCAGTGAAGTTATATCACTATATGGAAAAAACGGTGTGAACATTATTCAAAATATCTTCTTTTATGCTCCATGAGAGTAACTCAGAGTGTGGATGTGTTACTAGATGTGTGTTTACCTTGAGCATGCTGAGAAGTAACAAACGTCTTGATGAGTGTGTCGGTGGTCTGGGTATAGAGGGACAGTGCATGTCTCAGTGAGGACAGTTCAGGACTCTTCTCCAAGAAGGCCTTCTTTAATCCATTCCCTCCAGCATGGAAGTATTGCTGCAGAGGATAGTAAATAACCAAAGATTCATTTTCAAACAACATGGAACTTTTTAGTAGCCTGGTCCTACCAGACTTTCGTACATTTCATTTGTACAGAGAGTCTGGCCACTCTCCATTGACAAGTATATATCTATCCACTCATCCATCCATACATGGTTATCTATCATCCATCCACTCATCCACCCATCCATCCATCTATCCACACATCCATTCACAAATCAATCAATCCCATCCATATGGTATATCCATCCATCTATTTATCCACCAATCCACCTATCTATTTATACATCTAGCCACCCATAAACCCATCCATTCATCTATCCACCCAATCCATCCAGCCTAATCCATCCATATATCTATCCACACATCCATCCATCCATGTCTATCTATCATCCATCCCTTTACATCTACTCAACCATCCATCCAGCCGACATTCACATCTATGCATCTATCTATCTATAAATCCATCCATTCATCTATCTATCCACCCAATCAATCCATCCATACATCTATCCATCCATATATCAACCCATCAATCCACCCATCCATCTATCTCACCCAATCAATCCATCCATCCATCTATCCATCCACATATCAAATCCCATCATCCATCCATCCATCCATTCAGGAGTATCTGAACACTGAATAGAATCAATCCATCCATCCATCTATCCATCCATATATCAACCCATCATCCATCCATCCATTCATTCATCGATCTATCCACCCATCAATCCACCCATCATCTATCCACCCAATCAATCAAATCCATCCAGCCATCCATCCATCTATCTATCCACCAAATCAATCCATCCATCCATCTATCCATCCATCTATCAACCCATCATCCATCCATCCATTCATTCATACGTCTATCCACCCATCAATCCACCCATCATCTATCCACCCAATCAATCAAATCCATCCATCCATTCCATTACATTTATGCACATATCCTATCCACCCACCCATCTACCCATTTGTCTATCATCCATCCATCCATATATATATATATATATATATATATATATATATATATATATATATATATATATATATATATATATATATATATCCATATATATATCCATATATATATATATATATATATATACATAATTAATACAGTTTTTATTTTATTTTATTTTAACTTATTTAACTATAAAAGATCTTGAAGTACTGCACACATTTAGGAGGATGTCTCTGCTTGTTTTCAGTGCAAGGGTAAATAAAGAACTGGTTCTTTGGTGAAGTTACAATGTTTGTAAAGGCTAAAGTTTTATGTATTTGAGGAGCAGAAAAAAAAATGTTTTAGCCTGGCATTTGCTGTCTAGTAATAGCCAATGCAACAGATTTTGGTAAAATGTTAATAATATAATGACACATGCAAGTGTCTGACCATACATAAGGCCTCAATACTAACTTAAACAAAATTAAATACTATCTAACAACATTAAATACTCAATACTAGCTTATATATTAAATACTCAGTATATTATTTTTATTTATTTATTTTATAATTTTTTTAGTTTTTTAATTTTCCTGAATAGTAATGGTTCTACCCTAACCTACAATTTGGAGTGTAATAATACCATTTCATGCATTCTCATGCATTTACACTGTTAAAGAGTTGGATTCTCTTTTCGAGTATGGCTCTGTATGATGGCATAAAGGGCGGAATTGCTTGTATGATCGCTTCTCCCGGATGAGCGCGTGCAAGCTTCGCTCTGGTTACGGAAGCTGTCGTCAGCGCTGTAATTTTGTTTTTAGACCACAAAATCAGCAATGTCATTAAAGAAGTGTGTTTTTGGTTATGAGGGAAAGATAACCTTGTTCAACTTTCCAAATAACCCAGCGTTAAGGAAACCGTGGATGCAGTTTGTTTTCCCAGAGGAGAAACGGAGTTCTGCAAGTGTGTTTGTTTGTTTCTGGTCATGAGTGGAAACCGCATGCGGTGAGTGAAACTGCATCACATGTCTGTATTGTTGGCAATCGGTGCGTAAGTGCATATAATCTAAGCAACACGAATGTATAGTGAATTAAAAGTTATCCAGGGATAATGCACACGTGTGTGTGTGTGTGTGTGTGTGTGTGTGTGTGCGTGTCTCGTTAGCTCCACCCAATGCATGCCTTTCACAAGCTCGGCTGTTTTAGAAAATAATTGGTACAGTGTATCTGACTTTTATAAATATGATAAAACTAAAGACATAGGCAGAGATATGAAAGATGCAGTACTATTCTATAGGTACTCAAGATTAACATGAGACTGGCAGAAACTGTGTGTGCTATGGGTATATGTTCCTTCTAAAAGTTTGTTTGTTTCCAGATTTAGTTTTCTTTCCTTGAACCAGCTCAGAACCCTGACCAGGGTACAGAAACATGTAGATAGCATTTAAAATAACTCTGAGCTGGTTTAAATAGATCATAGTCCGGATTAAACAAGCCTAGAGCGGTACCTTGAGTTTGGAGAGCTGACCCAGTTCTTTAGCCGCTGAAAATATCATTCCCTGCCAGAAAGAGATAAAAGTGTTACAGCATTGAAGTGTTTGGAAAATCTTCACATGTAAAGCATGGATTTTGCATGTTAACATTTAACTTTTTAAGACGACGTATTTCTTAAAGAAAGCATTTAAAATGTTTATGGCCATCTAACATTTTATGGAAAACTAAAGAATCACTTCATTTAGACAGCTTTGTCTGGAAAAAGTGTGAGAATCTCTTGCAGTCATGCAGGTCTTACAAAGGTGTCATTGCCCTGAGGAAGGATGATGGTCTTCTCAAGACTGTTCATCACGATCCTCCACAGCTCCTTCAGCACTCTCTTCAGCACAGTTTTCTCACACACCGAGGCAAACAGCATTAAACTGCTCACAAATACACACAGATCAGGACAGGCTTCATGTACACTAATAATAGTTTCTGTACAGGTGAGGAGAGTTTCACTCACTTTGCATCCAAGAAGTCCATCAGTGGCCTCAGCATGTTATCAGAGTCGGCCTCCACCTGGTTACGGTTGTTAGCGTTTACGGGACCTTTGATCTGGTACAGCAGACTGGCCATCTGACGCATGCAGTCATCAATACGGCTCTGGAAACTACAGTGGGAGATCAGAGTTTAGCATGAAGATGAAACATGCTGGACTGCAGTAAGAGGGAAAGTGCAAAAGTGTAAAATGAATTTCCATTTAAATTAATGTAAGCATTTTTAATCTTTACTCAACAGATATTGTGATATTACGCAAGCCAGACTAGTACCATGCATCCACAACCAGTTACATTGCCCTCCACTAATATCGGCACCCTTGGTAAATAAAAAAATAACTATGCATTGTTTATCCTTTTGATATTTCATTCAAAAACTTCACAACATTCTAACCTTTCTCTAAAGTAAAACAACTGAAAGTGGGCGGAAACTCACATTATGAAATAAATGTTTTTCTCCAATGCATGTTGGCCTCAATTTAATCGGCACCCCCTAGACATTCCTATGAGTAAAATATCTCAATTATATTCCCATTCATATATGTACATATATTTTTTAGCACACCAGGGTTTGAAGAAAATAGCTAAAGTATTGGAAATACCTATTTTCACCATCAGGGCAATAATTAAGAAGTTCCAATCAACTAAAGATGTTATGAATCTGCCTGGAAGAGGACGTGTGTCTATATTGTCTTAATGCACGGTAAGGAGGAGAGTTTGAGCGGCCTAAGACTCCAAGGATCACCACAAATTGTTTCGGAGGGTTTCAAAAGCTCAACCAAAAACAAACTCCAGCATACTCAGACACAGCTGGAACTTCAAAAAGGGACCTGGTTCTATAGTCAGATGAAAGTGAAAAAAGAGCTTTTGGCAGAAAACCCACCAGATGTGTTTGGTGCAAAACAGGGATAAAAAAGTACCCCATGCTCACGGTTAAATATACCACTGGATATTTAATGTTGAGGGCCTATTTTTTTGCTGGAGGTCCTGGACATCTTGTTCAGATACATGGTATCATGGATTCTAGCAAATACCAAAAAATAAAAAATAAAAACTTTGGATAGAAATCCTATAATGGGCCGTGATGGGAACTTCCATCAGGACAATGATCCCAAACAAACATCAAAATCAACACAAAAATAGAGAATGACAGGCTGAACTGAAGAGAAGAAGCACCAACATGGATCTGGGAATCTGAAGGATCTGGAGAGATTCTGTATGAAGGAATGGTCTCTGATCTCTTGTCAGGTGTTTTCCAAACTCATCAGGCATTATAGAAGAAGACTCAAAGCTGTTATCTTGGCAAAAGGAGGCTGCAATAATTGCGGCCAATGTGAACTAGATTAATGAGATTTTCCCCCACTTTCAATTGTTATACTTCAATGAAAGGTTTGAATTGTGATTAAAACATAAAAATAAAAATAAAGATCAAAAGGATAAACAGCACAGAGCCTGCAGACTTCAGTTACCCGGATGAGACTGCGTTATCAGTTTTTACCGGTTTAATCGGGGGATAGCATAGTCATATTATTTAGCATAGATTAAATGCTAATATTTATGCAGAATTCATGCTTTAATTTTTTTTAAATACTATGCTACAGTAATGGTAATAATAAATAATTAAAAAAGTTAAATGTTTGGCCTGTTTGTGGAAGAGAGAAATTGAGAAAATGTGCTAAAGAAAAAGTGTCAATGTTTTTTTATGTAAAAACCATATATTTTTTAATTTGGGTTTTACAATATGTCTGTTTTCCTGTGATTCATCCGTGTGTATATGATATATAAACACTGACGTGTTTCCAAAGGTGCTGCTCAGCTCGTCCAGGACGTTGTTCAGCTTGACCTGTAGATCATTCAGGATGTCACTGGCCTCTGTGTCCAGCTGCAGACACAAACAGACAGCTTGGATTAGTTCAGTGGCTCGCCACCATCGCATCATGTCACCCAGTGCACAAACACCATTTTCATAACCCCAATGCTTCATTGATGGTATGGCAGTTCAGAGGGGGTGAAGAGCAACACGGTTTATGGTGATGGGGCAAAAAGAGCCTGCGAAAATTCACACAGTCCCAGTGAGAGGAGTCAGGGAAATGAAGAAAGACAGAACTAGAGTCCTCTGTTGTATATGTGCTCTGTTTATGAGCTCTCAAACACACACACACACACACACACACACCATATGACAGCACTGGCTGCATAACCCACCTGATTACTGCTGAACGCCACCTTCAGAAAGAGCAAAGTAAAGGAACATGTTTAACTCTCATTCATTTCAATAATTATTTCATAACCCCATAAATTAACTAGGGGTGATGGGTTTAGTCTTTCTGGGGAACTAGAGAATACTATTAGTATGTAATGTCTAAAGTATGTAGTGTGTACTGCAGATGCAATACAGTGCTTCAGGGACATATTTTTGTAGGCCAAAATCCAGAAACGAGGTTGCATTTTAGTATTTCCGGTTCCATCGTACTGAAGTCAAGGAGTTTTTGGTTAAAATGCCTGAAATAAAGTCTGTGGTTAACACAAGCTCAGGTTTTTTCATGTTTTATTCTATGACATAAAATACATCAGAAATGGTCAGTAGTGAATGTGTGATCTTGAGGTTTAACTTATATTGAAAAAGGCGGTTGCTAAAGAGTGGCTTAATGGCACAACAGAGGTTGTCATGAAAATTACACATCAAATGATTACACATCAAATTATTACACATCACACTGAACAGGGAAATTTTCATAAACACTTTGTGTTTATTATAGCATTCTTGCCAACTGTTTTACTTGTCGGAAGCTTAGTGATGGTGATGAAGTCATGAGATTGTAGTATAATTCGTTTAGTTGTTTACTTCTGCCGATTGTATTCAGGCTTCAAAATTCATAAAAGTTGTGTTCAGATTATCATGTTGGAAAACATTTATAAGAATCATAAACTTTTGTTGGCCACAGAACTTATTACCTGCAATAATTCAAAAGCCAAATGGAAAAATGCTGATGAGTTTTTGTCGAGTGAACCAGGGTGATGCTAACTTTCGGGATTGGCCTTTAAATACATCATCACTGCAGCGCTCTATTGCTTAAATGAACAAGTCTGGGCCTCACCTTTTGCTTCTTCTCTGCTTTCTTAGGCTTTTAATGGATATAAAGAAATGTTGTATAATTATGTACCAAGTGCAATTCAAGATACTTTTTTGAATGTGTAATATGCCAAATTCAGGGACATATGAATCACTTTCTAAGAAATGACTCAAGGGACTCAATACACACCTTGTCTTCTGATATCTCCATCTATGGGCAAGGTTAAGAAAAAAACAAAAATCAAAAGTCTTTAATTGTCCACCTCTCATACAGAGCTACAGTAAAACAATTACTGTGCTGTTTAGGGAACACTAGGGTGGTGGTTAAAAGAATGAATATCAAAATGAATATATGATATTGCATTAGGTTTGATGGGAAAACAGAACAAATAGAAAAAATAAGATACTTTTTTTGTCACTTCAGGTGGTTAAACTAAATAATATATCGTTTTTTCTATGAGGTGTGCAATGTTGGAATATTTAAAAAAAATTATAAATTTTAACATTAAATACATGAACGTTACACAAAAAATTGAGACCCATTTCTTTATTGCGATTATACTTGTATTATACAAAATATATAAATTGCAACTATAAACTGTTTAAAGGTCCCGTTTTTCATGTGTTTTTGAAGCTTTGATTATGTTTACAGTGTGCAATATAACATGTGTTCATGTTTCGCGTGTAAAAAAAACAGTATTTTTCACACAATTTACTTATCTGTATACCACTGTTTTCTCAGTCCTAAAAACGGCCTGATGATTTCCTTGTTCTATGAAGTCCCTCCTTCAGAAATACATAACGAGTTCTGATTGTGCCAGCGGTTCCCGTGTTGTGATTTGACAGCAGCTTAGCGCACGTTGCCCGAAAAGGTCACGCCCTCTTACCATAACGGGGAGATGCATGCGCTCAATGTTATTGTAGACATGGAAACAAACACACTCTACAAACGCAACACTTCCTCTTGGGAGAGCAACAAGACAACGCCCCCTAATTTGTATATTCTTGTGGGCGGAAGTTAGTCAACAAACTGTTCTAGTGATGTAATTAAAGCAGGAAGTACAGGGATGTAGTCCAAACCGGCCGCTTGCTGTAGGCTTTGAAAGGGAACTTCTGTTAAATAAAATATCTCGCTGCATTGAACTTTGAGCTTTATAATTTTACAGGAATTATTTATGCTCTAACAGCAACATTACACACTTACTAAAGTTTGAAAAATGGGATCACAAAGAACAGGAACTTTAAAATATTTTAAGATAAATCTCTGATGCTTTTATGCAAGGCTGCATTTATTTGATCAAAAATACAGTAAAAATAGTAATATTGTTTTCTATATTAATATATGTATAGATGTAATTTATTCCTGTGATCAAAGCTGAATTTTCAGCATCATTACTCCAGTCTTCAGTGTCACAGTGTCCTTCAGAAATCATTATAATATGAGGATTTGCTGTAAGGTTTTGTGGAAACTGTAATAGGTTTTGTGGAAACTGTCTTTTAATAGAAAGTTCAAAAGAACAACATTTATTTGAAATTTAAATATTTTGATATATTATAAATGCCTTTCATTTAAATTTTGATGAATGTAATTCATCCTTGCTGAATAAAAGTATTAAATTTGCTAAAAAAAAATGTAATACGAACTTTTAAACAGCAATGTACATTACATAAAAGCTGTTATATAAAGCCTGCTATTATTTATTTGCCCTTTATTCATTTGAAATTTAGTCTGTACATTCAGGTTGAGGGTTTGAGGTGATCTTAGGAGCTTATTAGAGAGATTGGTGGAGGTTATGAAGAGAAGGTAATAAAGTCCCCAATAGGACACAGACACAAATGAAGGTCACAGTGAGCCACTGTTAAAGGCTTCACGTGTGGAGGGGAAAGGAGGGGCTTAGGCTCGGATGGGAGTTCACACACAGTTCAGACACGGCTGATCAGGACAGACTGATGACTGCCGCCACTGGGACAGCAGCGTGTCTGCGGGCTGGAATGGGACGCTTGGGAGATTGCTGGATTAAAAGGACAATAATGGATGAAACAACTATGAATCCAGCACACATGATCCAATAACAAACCTCCTGTAACTCGTCCTCCTCATCCTCACTCTCTTCCAGCTAAGGACAGAAGCCAGATCATACAGTCAAGAACTGAAGTACTGAAGCTAACGTGTGCCGCACATAAAAATACGAGCCTCTCTTAAATGTACCACCTTCCTAAGCAATGAACTGTGGAGAAATCTGGCCAACAGATGTCACTGCAGAGTAAACCTGAGATTTCAAGAGTTTTATTTGTCACATACACAGTTATATACAGAATATACAACTGGCAGTGAAATGTAAACAGGTCCGCTCTAAAGACAGTGCAAATAACAGTTACAAGAAAACACAAGGAGGAAATTAAAATAGAAATAGAATAAAAATAGAATAAAAAAGTACTAAACATATGTAGAGTTATAAATAATCAAGTAGGAGATAAAAATATATATATAAAGTATAATGTGCAAACAATAGGTATAATGTAATGTGCAAACAGAAGTATAATGTGCAAACAGGTTTATAACAGGCTGTTACACAGTAACAATAGAACATAAAGTGCAGTGCAATGACAGTATGTGGATGTTAATGTTAAACTGGATGTTTATGTGTGTGCGGGTGAAGTGAAGTCACGTGACTGAGTTCAGGAGTCTGATGGCCTGGGAAAGAAACTCCTCCTGAGTCTTTCAGTTTTTGCCATCAGGCTCCAGCGTTACCAGATGGCAGTGGGGTGAAATGGGATTTTGCAGGGTGGTTAATGTCTTTGATGATATTAGCAGCTCTACCTCTGCAGCGTTTGGTGTAAATGTCCTGCAGAGGCGGGAGAGCTGACCCTGAGATGCGCTCGGATAAGCGCACAACTCTTTGCAGGGCTTTGCAGTCATGACTGGTGCTGTTCCGTACCACGCTGTGATGCACTGAGTCAGGACACTTTCTATCGATAGAAAGTTTTCAGGATAGCTGGTGAGACCCTGAATTTCCTCAGCTGGCGCAGGTGGTACAGTCTTTGCCTGGCTTTTTTCACCTGAGCCTGGATGTGTGCAGTCCAGGTCAGGTCCTCGGAGATGTTCACACCCAGGTACTTGAAGCTGTTCACTCTCTCTACCGGTGTCCCGCTGATCATGAGGGGAGTATGACCGTTGCTGTCTCTTCCTGAAGTCCACAATCAGTTCTTTGGTCTTGCTAACATTCAGAGAGAGACAGTTGTCCTGGCACCATGATGTCAGTTGCTCCACCTCGTCCAAGTATGCCGTCTCATTGTTGTTGGAAATGAGACCCAGGACAACAGTATCATCAGCAAACTTGATGATAGTGGTGGAGCTGTGTGTGGACAAACAGTCATGGGTGTAGAGAGAGTAGAGCAGGGGACTCAGCACACAGCCCTGTGGAGCTCCCACACTCAGGGTGATGGAGGTGGAGGTGAACTGGCCTACTCTCACCGCCTGGGGTCTGCCAGTGAGGAAATCTTCAATCCAGAGGCAGAGAAGAATTCAGGCCGAGATCCAGGAGTTTGTGTGTTAGCTTAATGGGAACTATGGTGTTAAAGGCTGAGCTATAGTCAATAAATAGCAGCCTGACATAGTTCCCACTTTGCTGTCGATGTGAGTAAGGCAGGAGTGAAGGGACGTGAGAGATGGCATCTTCAGTCGATCTATTGGGACGATAGGCAAACTGAAGAGGGTCCAAAGTGTCAGGAATGGAGGAGCAAATGTTGTTTTTGATGAGTCTCTCAAAGACCTTCATGACTATAGATGTGAGAGCCACTGGACGATAGTCATTTAGGCAAGAGGGTTTACTGTTCTTAGGTACAGGGATGATGGTGGATTTTTTGAAGGAGGTGGGGACAACAGATGTAGCAAGGGACTCATTAAATATGGATGTAAAGAGCCCAGCGAGCTGATCAGCACAGGACCGTAGAACCGACCTGAAATACCATCTGGCCCAGGAGCTTTCCTGACATCCACACGTTTGAGTGCCCTCCGAACCTCGTCCTCCGAGACAGAGATCACGTGACTGTTGCTGCTCTGAGGACTCTCTCTGGCGCGTCACTGGGCGAGTCGCGCTGCCGCGATTACAATCAAGCGGCGTAGAAAGAGTTTAACTCGTTCACAAGCAACGGATCAGCTCTCACCTCTGCAGAGGATTTAGTTCCAAAAGCACAGATGGTCCTAAGTCCCTGCCACATCCGCCGAGTCGTTGAGTTGGAAATGAGATTCCACTCGGTCTTTATAACGGAGCTTTGCGGCTTTGACTGTGCGCGGAGGCGTAACATGATGCTTTGTACTCCCTCATATCCCCTGTTAGGAGACCGGCATTATAGGCTGCAGTGCGTGTGTTTACTGCAGATACATTTGATTTTGGCGAGATTGATATACATCTTAAAACAAGGAAATGGGTTAAGCTCCTTTCAGAACCACCTTGAGCTCTGTTATCAAGAAGGAAAGAAAGAAAGAACTGTCTGTCTGTTGCTTTTCTATTGCTAAGTAAATAATATATATCTCCAATAGAGCAGAATCATTAAGCAATAATATTTGTGAGAACACTAACTTGCCGCCGTAATAAATTAATAATACTTTTTTACTTGTTTTTCAGTAAAAAATATTGATACATTCCAAAAACCTAATATACTTAAAAATAAAAATTGCATAAGATATTAAAACTTGATATGAAAATATGAGAAAATATGAAAATATGAGAAAATTAAATGAGTTTTTTTAAAGTTTTTTTTTAGAACAATTCTGACAAAAGCTAGTAATATCTATATTTTAAAATAACTTGTCAATGGGGTAAGAAAAATAAACTTTACAAACTTTAATAAATCAAGACACATTCTCTGAAATAATAATAATAATAATAATATATATACATATATGTATGACATTTTTCTATTATGGAATTCTATTTTATTTTACTTTAAGGGTGTATAGATTTTTTTTTACTGAAAAACAACAAAAAAGTACTAAAACAGTTTTTTCAGTGCATATACGGATTTATTCAACAAAAAATTTCAACAATAAGTGATAAAGACACTAAATTGCCTTTATAAAATAAAAAAAATAATTTACCAAAAAAAGGGGAGCCAAACTATTTCTAAAGGACAACACTTCAGTCAACTACAACAATCTGAAACTGACTGGGATTTCTTAGTTCCAACGGATCTAACAAACTGATTAACTAATAAACAGATCAGCAATGTGAAGAGCTCGATGTCACTTCACTAATCCTTAACTCACTCAGACTAATTCCAAAACACACACATGGGTTTCCATAGAAATAATGGTTTTTAAACTGTACAAACTGTGAATTCTATACCCTAACCCTACCCCTAAACCTACTAATCACTGAAAACGTTCTGCATTTTTACATTACCAAAAAATATAATTCATGTATGATTTATAAGCCGTTTCACTCATGGGGACTAAAAAATACTATCTTCTTGGGACATTTAGTCCTCATAACATAGGGTTTACTAGGACCACACACACACACACACACTTCATCTGATCACAAGTTCAAAGTCATCTGATCCAACAGGATTTACGACATCAGGATTGTAATCAAGCATACACTATTACATTATTCAACACAAGCAACTGCACTACTTTTAACAAATCTTTTCTAATTTTAATTCTATGAAAATGGTTTCACTAGAATGGAGTTTAGGGAAGTGGCTAGGACTGAAATGATTTATTAATGTCTGGCACACTTACATCTAGCCTACTTGTACCCACCTCGCCATCTTCCACATTTTCCTCAATAACCTGATTAATGACAGATGAAAGCGAAATGCCTTTAGAAGCACACATATAGATATGTGTTTTTTGGGACACAACATTTCTGTGTACCCACCTCCTCCTCCTCCTCCTCGTCCACTATTGCATCCAACTTTATTTAAAAAAAAAAAGATGTTAATCACATGCTTTATGCTATATATATTTCTGAGGTCTGCTACCATGTTGACTATAAGAAAATTCCAACCGTCAGATTGACACTCAATCACAACAGCTCTAACACTATACTACCAACTAGAGAGATCTGAATTCTAGAGTGGTCTAGTCATACCCTGGCTTCCTCTGAGGCAATCTGATGAGGAAAGACACAAATGCTGCTTTAACATCAGCCAAAATAGCAATGCATGCAATACAAGCTAAGTATAATGAAACGAAGAGTTTTGAAACCCCTTACTGGCACACTTTGTTATTTATATGATTCCTAAATGACTTGCAAGCAAAACGTTAATTGTATAAAAGAAAAGATGACAACGCTGCATCAAGGTCACCTGGATACAACCGGGAAAGATTTCTCTTAATATGCTGAGAGAGAATACAGGCCCATGATGTCCTCTGATGTCTAGACAAATGTGGAGAGGACAAATGACTCCTGTGCTTAGGAAAGGTCACCTTTCTCTGCTGCTCTCCTACCTGTTTGGCACCCATAGATTCAAACATCTTCTCAAGCTGGACACGCAACTGCTGGACATTATTCATCAAGACGCATGGCTGAGGACAAACAGAGAGATTTATTAGAAAAAGAAAAAAGACACACAAAAAAACCTTTAGCCTGTACTTAAAACATGCTTTAAATGCAAGCAACCAGGGGCAGACTAAATATTTGAATATCAACATGGATGTGAAAAATATATAATTAAAATAACTTTTTTATTTAACCTTAAATTAAAGGAATATAAAATGTAACTAATACAATTATACTTTATTTATGTGATTCCATTTATTTATATTATATTAGTAATTTTAATACTTATGCATATAAAATGTTATTTTTTATTTATACATCTTATTATACTTTATATATTTGATTCCATATATTTATAATCTAAATAAATACATAATATAATGGTTTATTTAACCTAAAATTTGCACAAGTATTAAAATGACTAATATATTGTAATTTAATATATATTTGACTCCATATATTAGTTACATTATAAGTATAAGGTGTATGCATTCATTATATTTTTTATATATTTATTTATGGTATAATAAGATGCATACATTTATTTAAATACATTTTATAAATAACAAATACATCTGTATTTTGTAATAAAATAAATAAACAATGGTTAATAATTTAGTGACCATGTGATAATGGATAATCCAAATCATGAATACTTTACAAATGAGCAAAGAGAGAGATGTGTTAGAAAAGACAGCAAACTAAATGTCAATGTTAACTATCAAGGGAACAACTTACAATCTTCTCCTTATCACAATAGGACGGGAAGCTCTTCTTCAAAATGGCACTGTACTGCAGGAGGACTTTGTCAATGGTCTGTGAAAACAAAGGAATTAGAACTGAGCTTAACGTTTTTCAAAAGTCAAAATGTCTTGGTAATAGCATTACCAAACAAACAAATGAAAAAGCAGGCTAACATTTCATGAAATCTAGTAGAAGCTCTCTAGGGGACTCAGTGCTCTCTTTGTGCTTGCTACCATAAAACTGCTGGACATCAGCCCAATAAACTCTCATACACATGTCCCATAAACCCTCTTGAGGGGACTATGTATTTCTATCAAAGACTTGGTCTGGGGACTGACTGAAGCTTAATGGAAAGGGCTGCATTAAGCATTTTCATTTGATTACAATTGAATCTCGTTCTTTCAGACGACTGTTTTTGCTCTATTGATATTCTTCATCTGCTCCACACCAAGATGCCCTTTGGCTAAAAAGGGGCCATTCTCTCCGAAATTGCAGATAATTCTACAAACGAGAAAATACTCTGACAGTCGACATTTGTTCTGACATGAATCTATTTGTAATCAGATTAGGAGGGACGCTGTTCCACCTTGGCGAAACGGCGGCTATAGAGGGCCATGACTTTGGGGTCGGGACACTCCAGTTTCTTGATGATCTCAAAGCTCTGGTTGAGCTGAGTGAACACGTCCACTACCGAACAGGAGAAGAGAGCATGCTCTGAAGTCTGCTGGAACTGTAGAGGAGAGAGAAGCACATCTTTTAAATGTTATTTCTATTCAATTTTGTGTCCAAATTTAACACTTGGATTTTAAGGTCAAGGGCAAAGAATGATTACTGGACAATTTGAATGATGTAGCCATAATTATGCAGATACAAGGGTGAGCCGATCCTTTAACAAGCAGGAAGAAACAATTTTTTGTCTCTGAAAAAAACTTTTGAACTCTTCAACAGTTTCGAATGGCTAAACGACCGGTTTGTGGGCGTAAGAGCACCATCAAGCCCAAGAAACACTTCTGTGATGATAATGTGTGAAAATAACAGGCTATTAGACGGAAATTGCACTGAAAAACATCTTACTCCATCTTTTTTATCTCTCTCCAGGGCTCCATGCATGAACTCCATGGACACATCCTCGTTCTCATCCAGCCACTGCAGCACAAACTGCTGGAACCACCTGGAAAACAAAAGACATAATGTGAACAAATATCAAAAAACGCTTTTGCTTCTGAATGTGAAAGAGCTCACTCACGTGGGGTATTCGGGCACGACTCCCTTGAAAGCTGGTAGATCCTTCACATATTCATTATACAGCCATTTGACCTTGAAGTGCAGGTTCATGTAGTCTGCGCTCTTACATAGCCGGTGTTTCTCATGTTCTATGGAGCAAGAATATTTGAATGTGAACAACATTTGGTGGCTGAACAAAAAGATTGGATGACGCACAAGATTTTAGTTTGAAGTTTAAAGCTGATATCTCCGATATACCAGATCCACAAACAGAACAGTTACTGACCTTCCATGGCATATTTCATATCCTGAGAGAACTGATTCCACATGACCTCTGAACTTAACCTCCCAACGTTCAGTTCTTGAGGAAACCTGTGGAGAAACATGAACAGATAGTCACATGATGGCAGGACAATCGAGTTAGATGAAGTGTGTATATATTCAGGTTTGTGTGCACACGCACTGGTTTAGGACAGGGGTGTAGGAGTTACGGTCCTCCTCAGTGATGGACACAATGAGGGTGATGAGTTTGGGCCAGAAGTCTAAGTTCTTGATGCTCGGGCCCTGATCTTCTGGGGTGCACTCGTCCTTATGCTGGCCAAAAAAAAAAACATGAATCATTTGCATTATAAAGATAATGAATTATTATTATTATTAACTACAATAACAATAATTATATAAATGATGTCATTTTATGAACACAACAAGAAAACTAGACCAAATCAGATTAAAAATGCATTTCAAATGTAGTAAATAAAACATGTGGTAAACATTACATTAAAAGTGACTTTGTAATGTTAAAAACAGGTGTTATTTTTCACTAAAACTAATTTAAAAAAAATGTGTTAATTGAAATAAAGCTGAAATTAAATAAAACACTGTTTAGTGACGCTAGTGGCAGAGAAACAGCACACTTCAGCTTTAAATCTTGAAAGTATGCATGGTGGTAGAGGAGTGACTGTCTAACCGTGTCTCCAATTTGAGGATATTGGCGACTGTACAGCTCTTGACAGTTGTTGAAGATGTAGTCGTATGTGGAGTTGAGGCAGGCTTTGACACAGTCTCGTACAACCTGACTGGCTCTCGGGGGACTTTGCAGTTCCTGGACCTGTCCAGAGTAAGATGGTAGAGAGTGTATATATAAAGGACAAAATAGGCTTGAGAATCAAAAACTGGTTCTAATTTTTTTTTGCTTTTCATTCTTCACCTTCATTCTGAAGAAGGTGATGCTGGTCAGGAGGTCCACTGTAGATTTGAGGTCCTGTAAACGTTCCTTACTGCTCGCAGGGAAGTTGTTCTGAGAAAGAGAAAAGACTAACTCTGAGAATCACCATCTTATGAGCTAAAAATAGCTTGTAAATAAAATAGCAACCAAAACTCACTCGATACATTGAGAGGTCAATGCGCAGGGAATTGTGCAGCTGATCCAAGAGCTTGACAAACCGCTCTTTCTGTTAGAAGAGAAAAATGAAGCAAGATTTTTAGCCATCCAGAATTTTATCATGAAATATTAAATTGAGGCATCTTGACATATATAGTGCAGTCTCATGGACAACTATGATACTTTTCGCACTTTTGCGTCCTTTTAGGAGATTTATAATTGACATCCACTTTTTGTTGTCATACAGATGGAACCGCATGAGCTCTAGTAAATGATGATTTCGAGTCAACTAACCCTCTAAGTGCTAATGAGAATATGTTATAAGCGTATTTTTCATAAGTTTTGCCTGTGTCACCATCTCTGTTTGAAACCTGCACTTGCAGTTATTTGCGGAGTTATCATCTGCATGTTGCTAAAATGGCATGGTTGCTTCAGCAAATGTGTTTTTCTATCATGTTTACTTCTGTTAACACTGTTGGGTATGGTTAGGGTTTTGTGTAGGTGGCATGCTATCTTTAAATGCAATTGAGCATTAACCTTTTAGCGCCACTCACCAGACATTTCATTTCCAAACTACTGTGATACAGACAACAACCAACGTAATGAAACATCGCCAGATTTACATTCATCTGCTGAATGCACTTTAAGTGCCACTCACTGAGTATTTCACAAGTGTCATTAAAGTAGCATTGTAATACCATTTTACAGAAACTTCCATTTAACTTTTTCCAATGAAACTAGGCTGCTATAATTACAACTTGCAATTAGCTGAAGTGATCCAATCCATAATGGTGATATTGAATTATGTCCCATGGTGCTTTACTTACGTAGGTGGTCTGTCAATACAAGATAAAGAAAGACTGCCACAATAGACACCTCCATTTTAAAAATGGTCTTTCGAATCTCTTTCGAGTGCTGACACATTAAAACGGTCACATCTTTATCTGAAATCAGCTCAATCAACAAAATGCAGTAAAACAAGCAAACACCAATTAGAAATTTTCTTCTGTGCCATCATTTTGTCTACAACATTGTTTAGAAGTATGATTTTGCATTAACACAGACTGGTCAAAAGTTGAATTGTTACCACCAAGCTTTACTTCTTACCCATCCACTGTAGAAGGTTTGATAGAGCATAAGTGAACAGAAGTTTTGATTAGCATTTTCACTGTTAACATCGAGTCAAGATGCCAAATGTTCAGTGTTTTTAGTTTGGTGATCAGCTTTTTGTTTCACAAGTAAACATGCACTGTAAAAAAATAAGTAGTTGCAAGTTGCAAATAAAACAGATTATTGCAGTATGTTGAACAAGAAAATACTATTTCTGTATTATAATTTCAAAATTTCATGTTTAATTCAATGTGTTACTTGCTGTTTCTTTGAAACTTAAATAAATACATAAATAAAATATAGCTGCAAGCAGCAATTATCGGGGCCAAGCACAAAAGCACATGATAAGTCATGCCAACATGGCTGGGAGCATTTGATCTGCAACGAGCAATTAAAGATATTTTAAGATGATTTTAGGCAAAATGGCTAAAAAAAAAACATTAATACACTCACTAGTAATTTGATTAAATGGTTTATCACTTTCGACCAATAGGCGGCACTAGTGTTGTCAAAAGTACAGACTTCGGTATCAAATCGGTACTGAAATTCTAAAAATGCCAATACCAGCATTTCCCTCTAGCATTTTGAGCGTTGTTGAATGGATTCTTAGATGCCTCTGATTGGCCATTGTGTTCACGCACTCAACATATATATCTCTGATTGGCCATTGTGTTCACACGCTCAACATACATGTCTGTGATTGGTTACAATGATGGTGTGAAAAGACCTTCAGAATAGACTGTATGTGTTCTTTACGTTCTGAATGTTGTTTGATAGTCGAACGTACCCCAAAATTGGATGCAGAAAATCTGTCGCTGGCGGAGACATTGGTGGATGCAGTGGTGTGGGCGTAGTAGGCGTTGATGTTGGCCAGCAGGGTGCTCATCACAGCAGGGACACCAGGACACATATACTTAGACGAGAGACATGCAAAGTGCCTGTACACACACAAACAGGGGAGAAGCAGAGGATAAACAAGCTTCTCCTCACATGTACGCATACACTTTGTGCAAAGAATGACAATCACACTATTCCAAAACCACTGTAGGCAGCATTTTAAGGCCTAGGTACACTGTCGACACAAAGCTGTTCCAAAAGACTGGCGGCAAGTTCATACTGCCATCAAAACAGTCTTTAGACATTTAGCAAAGTTAGCTTAGCAACATGCTAACATCAAACTCTCCTGAACTCAGTTAAGTCTCCCATGTAGCTTTCCAAATCACTCACTTATATGCAGTGTTATTTTAGGATCATTAATATACTATTATAGCTTTGGTTAATATTTAGAATTACATTTTACGTTGTTATAATATCCCATGATGGTTAGGGTGCCTATGTAGGCAACTCACAAGAGTTTGGAATAGAGCTAAAGTGGGTGAAATAAATTCATAAAGACGATATGTTGAACTGAGACAACCTCCACACTTTTGGCTGTCAATCGGTGGCAATGGCTCTCCACAAAATGTCTGTCTGAGAGGCCCCTAGGTAAATCACTGCTGATTGGCTGACTAGAAGTATCTGTCATTGCTCCAACTGACCTTGTGGCCCATTCGGTGTGAAATATGGCCGCTTGCGTGTGCTTTATTTGAGTGATGTGCTCAGTTAATGAGCATCTCACACTCCTGATGCCTGATCGAGACCGACTCATACTCAAGCCATTAACAACCACAGACACGAAGGAGTTTATTTCATTACTGCCCTTGCTAGCCAAGATCCAGCTACTGCCTCAGAGATGATAACTATATTTATTTATCCCTCACTCACCTTCATTTATTGGCAAAGTTATTATATTTGAGAGCTGTAGTTTTCAAATGCTAAAAATTTCACACAATTGCCATCTTAACTAGTTGTGAACCATTGTTTCTGTGCGATTACCAGGTAAACTGACTGGTAACGTACAAGAGCTCACAACCATGACTGTGTCTAAAAGATCCAATTTTTTTTTATAAAGGCTTAGTAAAAAGAATCCATGAATTTTAGAGACACAATAGCTTTATATGATGAACAGATTAAATTTAGGCTTTATTCACATATAAACACACATATCACAGAGTGTATCACATATGATAAACACGGAAGCTTGTGCGTGTCATGCTAAAACAAACCTCATTGTTTTCAAACATCACGCAACATGTTTGAGCTTATGTGTTTACCATACGTGATGCACTCTATGTATATGTGCCGATCACTGTTTAGATAAATTAAATATCTATAAATAAAAGCCTAAATTAAATAATAAAATCATATATAGTGATCGTATCTTTCCACAAGACATGGATTAAACCGCTCAATTTATATGGATTATTTTTATGAAGCCGTTATGACCTTTTCAGATCTTCTCTTCTTTTGGTTCCTGGACTTTCAATCAGTGTTTCAAAGATTTACCAAAGTCATACAGGATTAAAAGATAAAAATGTTAAAAAATTATATATATATATATGAATGAGAAAAATTATTAATTATTAAAATATATATAAATACACACACACACATGCATGTATATATTTAAGACATTTTTGCATGTACATACTGTATATATATTTATAAAATTTATCTTTTATATAAATATAATTATTTTATATATAAATATGACATTTTTCTTAAATATATACATGCATGTGTGTGTATTTATATATACATAATAATTATACACAGAACACACAAATATATTATGTAAACACAAACTTTTATTTTAGATGAGATTAATCTAGATTAATCTATACCCACCACTAATTTATATTCATATAAAATGTACATATATATATATGAACTCTTCAACAGTTTCGAATGGCTAAACGACCGGTTTGTGGGCGCAAGAGCACCATCAAGCCCAAAAACACTTCTGTGATGATAATGTGTGAAAGTAACAGGCTATTAGACGGAAATTGCACTGAAAAACATCTTACTCCATCTTTTTTATCTCTCTCCAGGGCTCCATGCATGAACTCCATGGACACATCCTCGTTCTATATATATATATACAGTGGGTACGGGAAGTATTCAGACCCCCTTAAATTTTTCACTCTTTGTTATATTGCAGCCATTTGCTAAAATATTTTTTTTTCTCATGAATGTACACACAGCACCCCATATTGACAGAAAACACAGAATTGTTGACATTTCTGCAAATTTATTAAAAAAGAAACACTGAAATATCACATGGTCCTAAGTATTCAGACCCTTTGCTCAGTATTTAGTAGAAGCTCCCTTTTGATCTAATTCAGCCATGAGTCTTTTTGGGAAAGATGCAACAAACTTTTTCACACCTGGATTTGGGGATCCTCTGCCATTCCTCCTTGCAGATCCTCTCCAGTTCTGTCAGGTTGGATGGTAAACATTGGTGGACAGCCATTTTCAGGTCTCTCCAGAGATGCTCAATTGGGTTTAAGTCAGGGCTCTGGCTGGGCCACTCAAGAACAGTCACAGAGTTGTTGTGAAGCCACTTCTTCGTTATTTTAGCTGTGTGCTTAGGGTCATTGTCTTGTTGGAAGGTGAACCTTCGGACCAGTTTGATGTCTTGAGCACTCTGGAGAAGGTTCTCGTCCAGGATATCCCTGTACTTTTCTCGACTGTAACCAGTCGTCCTGTCCCAACAACTGAAAAACACCCCCACAGCATGATGCTGCCACCACCATGCTTCACTGTTGGGACTGTATTGGACAGGTGATGAGCAGGGCCTGGTTTTCCCCACCATACCACTTAGAATTAAGGCCAACAAGTTCTATCTTGGTCTCATCAGACCAGAGAATCTTATTTCTCACTATCTTGGAGTCCTTCAGGTGTTTTTTTTAGCAAACTCCATGCAGGCTTTCATGTGTCTTGCACTGAGGAGAGGCTTCCGTCGGGTCACTCTGCCATAAAGCCCTGACTGGTGATGGTTGACTTTCTACAACTTTCACCCATCTCCCGACTGCATCTCTGGAGCTCAGCCACAGTGATCTTTAGGTTCTTCTTTACCTCTCTCAACAAAGCTATTCTCCACCGATAGCCCAGTTTGGCAGGACGGACAGTTCTAGAAAGGCTTCTGGTCGTCCCAAACGTCTTCCATTTAAGGATTATGGAGGCCACTGTGCTCTTAGGAACCTTAAGTGCAGCAGAATGTTTTTGTGTGATCTTGGCCAGATCTGCGCCTTGCCACAATTCTGTCTCTGAGCTCTTCAGGCAGTTCCTTTGACCTCATGATTCTCATTTGCTCTGACATGCACTGTGAGCTGTAAGGTCTTATATAGACAGGTGTGTGTGCTTTCCAATCAGTATAATCAAACACAGCTGGACAAATGAAGGTGTAGAACCATCTCACGGATGATCAGAAGAAATGGACAGCACCTGAATTAAATATATGAGCGTCACAGCAAAGGGTCTGAATACTTAGGACCATGTGATATTTTCTTGTTTAATAAATCTGCAAAAATGTCAACAGTTCTGTGTTTTTCTCTCAATATGAGGTGTTGTGTGTACATTAATGAGAAAAAAAAGTGAACTTAAATGATTTTAGCAAATGGCTGCAATATAACAGAGTGAAAAATGTAAGGGGGTCTGAATACTTTCCATACCCACTGTATATATTAGTATGAATATAGTATCGTATATAAATAAAAAAAGGTGGATGAGGGGAAAAACGATGGACAACAGTATGGACAGAGGACTAATACATACGTCATGGCTTGGTAGATGGATTCAATCCCATAGCGCATTGCAAATTCATCCACTATCTCTTGCGGCACATCGTCAAAGTAAACCTTCCAGGCGTCATCGCCACGAGCCTCTGGGATTTTCACCACACCCTGACCGAGGACATCTGTGATGTGATGAAAGAGGTTCTACGAGAAAGAATAGAGACGTAAATATTGGTGACTAGATCATCAGCTGTGACTGATAAAGATGTACATGTACATTTGTACATGTAAATGCATGTCAGGCAGATGCTGTGGTGTTTGTGAGCTGGTTGTGTAACTCTACCTCATGCAGACAGGTGTACTGGACGTGGTACGGGGCCACTTTCTCTTCACCCTTAATTTCGACGCTGATCTGAAGACGGATGGCACCAGAAACAGCAGACTTGTCTGTTCTTTTCTCTGTGGTGTGAGATATAGATGAATAATTACTGTATGTGCATAGATATTTAACCCAAGGGAACATTACAGTAAAAATAGGATGTGCTCAGGGTTAAATAGGATCTGAACGTAATAATAACAATAATGCCTTGTCCTTGCCAAAGGATTCTCTATATTGGTGGTGATTGCTAAGGCATTTTTTTTATTTATTTCAGTTTTCAATAGTACAGTAACAACAAATAAAAGCAAAATTATAATGTATTAAATAATAAATAGGTTAGCCATTAATATTTACTATATTTGGAGATTTTGTTATCTCAAAATAAAAAGTTGCATTTTGGTCATGCAATTTTTTTTTGAAAATAGTACTATATAATTTAAACATGTATTTACAACATATATTTTAAAATCATAAGAAACAATGAATCATACACTTGAAAGTTGATCATTAATTCACGACTTCATGCAAAGTCGATATAAAATAATACACAGGTCGATCTTTATGACAATGCCTCATATGTTTACATCACATATTTTATCACTTCTGTCTGCATTGGCAAAAGGATTAACTGTAGATGTTCCAGAACCAAATGTCAAGAAAAAAAAAGGGTTTTAGTAATTTAAACAACAACTACTAATTTAACTATTGGTACAACTGGGTCTAACTAACTCATAATAATCCTAAAAAGTCACAAAAAGTTGTTACAAAGATGACACTATGTTCTTGAGCTTAGCTTTTCTTGTTTGAAACAGCAACAAGACTGACACAGAAGAGAAGAATTTGTTGAATAAAGTATTCTCGTCGCTTCATAAAATTAAGGTTGAACCACTGTACTCAGACTATTTTAACAATGTTTTTACTACCTTTCTGGGCCTTGAATGTGTTAATTAAATTGCTGTCTATGAAGGGGTCAGAGAGCTCTCGGATTTCATCAAAAATATCTTTATTTGTGTGCCGAAGATGAACGAAGGTCTTACGGGTTTGGAAAGACAATGAGGGTGAGCAATTAATGACTTGTGACTTGAATTTCATTTCATTTCATTTTTGAGTGAACTAACCCTAGTAGTATTTATACACTATTATAGCATTTATTAATATTTTGAAATATTAGGTTTCAGTTTTCAATTTAATTTGTATTTTTGTAACGTGTATTTTTTAAATATTTCTGCTTTATTCACAGCTTTATTAAATATTTATTCAGCTTTAATTTGAATGTTTATTATTTTCACATTTAATTCAGTATGTGGCTTTTCTCCCTTTGAAGGTCTTTTAATAGAGACATCGGGTTCTTCTTTCTCTAACCATTTCCCCTGACAGGCAAATTATTGGGATAATTTATATGTGTCAGCTAAGTGGAGAATTTCCAACTGGAGTGGGCTACATAATAATCAAGGAGGATATCTGTTCCAAAGGAGGGAAGAGAGAGAGAGAGAGAGAGAGAGAGAGAGAGAGAGAGAGTGATACGGGTGAGAAACAGACAAGAGGACGTGAAGCTGAATTACTACTATTGAGAATAATTGTTGCAGCAGATGTGGTGGCCAGAGATTCAGAGGACGACCATCAGAACCGTACAAATGAGGAAAGCAGAAATGAGAGCACAAACAAAGGGTATATCTCATCGGAACAATAGTGAGACGTGAAAAGAAAAAAAAGGAGAGATAGAAACAAATTTGGAGCAGTGGATTTCATGGTTGGGACGTCCTAGAGGCCTCTGGGCTGCTGCACACTGGGGTAATTGGGCGAGAAGGGACGTGCTGTCAGGTTGGGAGATGTGGGTAATGGAGTACACACAAATCTTGGAGTCAAGGGTCACGTCCCACTTACAGACAGACAGGCAGAGAGGTGGTCTAAACAAGGTGGTCATTCATCATCATGAGCAATTTCAACAATGCAATAACATGTTGTTTCTTGTATCACAGAGAATTGAAATACATTTGCATGATGTCAGGAGACTGTCAAACCACATTATGGTTATAAAAAGACAAATTACCAATACTAACAATAATAAAAACATTTGTTTGGCATTTTGACATTTTTTTAAATGGAAAAGAGCAGCATGAACAAACTTCTCAATTTCTTTTTTTATATTCCACAGAAGAAAGAAACTTGGTGAGGGTGAGTAAATGATGAAAGAATTGACGTTTTTGGGTGAAGTATCCCTTTAATACCAACAAGTCTGCAAGTCAATATGAATGTTTTGTGCTCTGTAAGTGCCTTGGGTTTAATATTTTAGTAAGAAAATAACCTTTTTTTCTTTTATAGCGAAGTCAAAGCATGGCAGAGAGGTTTTCCACAAAAGACCAAACACATTAAATAGATGCATTAAGCCACAACGACATCACAGTGTCATCTGAGGAGACGCTTTACTCTTCCGGCTACGGCTAGTTTACACTGACTCAACAAACACCAGCACACACCAAATGTTGTTGAATCAGTGTCAAGTCAACATTACAGTAGTTTCATTCTAACATTCTAAATCTAATAACCAAGTTTAAAATAACTGAAATGTTTACGGCTTGCACAGTGTAAAGCAGAACGGTTTAAGTCAAGTTCTTGCATATCCTGCAGTAAGAACAAAATCCTGGATTTAGGAGACTAAACAACCAGTTAAATTGAACCAGTTTCCCTGAACTTCTCCATTATTGCAGAGAGATGGATCAGAATTCAGGACAATGCGCAGGCTTGATCTGAACCTGCATTTCCTGCATGAGCACTACAGCTGAACATAAGAAAAAAAGAATCACGGGCACAAGAACACACAAAAAAAAAATCACTAGCTTACCCAGATTGTACCAGACGTCCATTTCTCCACTCAGTGTGCGCACCTCAATGATGCTCTGGCCCAAGAAGTCGTCAGATTCTCTCTTCAGACGCTGCTTTACTCGCGACTTTATGTCATCATCTTCATCCCAAACACGAACTTTGATGCGATCAGAGGAGTTGTGGCATTCACTGGAAGACAGACAACACATAAACATCTATCTTCAAGATCAGAGACTAGTGATGCACTGAAACATTTTTTTTTCCAAAAAGCCAAAATTTAAATTAAATAAATAAAAACCAAAATAAAGTTTATTTAATAATTCATCAATCACAAGTACTAATCAACACTCAAATAGAAACTGTGCTGTACAGTATATAATTATTATTATTTTTATTTTTTTCATTTGGAGCATCTATTTACACTGAGTGCAAATAGCCCGCCTTGTTGGGAGAGGCTATTTAGACTAACTCCGCCCACTGACGTGTGGTTGGGTAAATTACGGATATTGCTGGATTGCAATAGCATCGGGGTAAGTTGCATGGCAGAAGGTTTTGACTCAAATCGATGTATGTTCGAATCCGCTCGCTCTACTCCCTTTTCCCATCACATATCAGAACATGAAGGCATTTATTTTCAATACAAATTAAAATGTTCAAAATAAAGTTTCTAACAAGTGTTTATCGGTTAGGGTTAGGTGTAGGGAGGGCTTTATTGTCCCAATAAGGTGGCATCCATTTAATAATTTTAATAAGTATAATAATTTGCACTATGTTATTATATCATACCGTTTAATGTACAACACTGAGGGTGCAAATAGTATCTGCCACTATTTATAATATAAATAGCATATCACTACTATTTACACTTATTGCAAAGAAAATACTGCTATGTTTACATAGTGTAAATAGAATCTATTATTATTTGTACTTAGTTTCTTGTCGTCATTTCACTATTGAAACACTGATTGAGCGATTAAATAAGACATGATACATTTCAGTAAGTTGTACTGTATCTTTAAACATTCCTTCTAATGTTCATTTATGCTTAATTTGTGCTGTAACTTATAGTAAAGACGAAGAGATGATCAGGTAGTTGCTGTTCCTCTAAACTTGTGGAGTTTTTTTTTTTTTAATCTAACAATAAATCTAAAGAATCTGATTTTAAAAGTCGTATTCCAAACTTAAAGGTACAATTGGACTGCATAATATTTCAAGCAGACCAGTGGCTCAACCAGAGCCTGTTCACTCACACTAGTTTATTCCATTACTGAAAAGAGATGACTCTGAGAACTGGGTGACACACATTCTGAGTGAGAGTGCCCAGGGCATGAGAAACAAAGAATGACACTTAAGACACTTCTATCAAAGAGATGGTCTCTGATTGGCCGAATTATACTTACAAATGATACTTCTCCTCCCAGACAGGATTGAGGTTGCCATAGATCGTCTTGGTCCTCTTTTTGGTTTTACCCACCTGGACGGTCACATAGGGGTCACTGGAGCCAGTTTTATCTTTAGCCTGTAGCCCTTGAGCACAGACGACTATAACCGAGACAGAGTTAAAGATGGGAAGTCATGGAAGTACAGAAGAGAATTTGTGTTGTGCACCATTTAGAACGGAGATTGCTGAATTTTAAATAGTTAAAAGGGAATGAAGTTGTAAAAATGTTAATGATCAATGTTTGAACCTGTGATGGTGATTTTGGCTGACCACTTGGAGGTTCCATCCAGGACGCTCTGCTTGATGGTCTTCATCTGCTGAGCGTGGATGGCCTTGCTGACCACAAACACGTCTCGGATGACCTCAAAGATCTCAGGCTTGTTCCTCTCACGTATCTTCATGCGATCCTTCATGGCCATGATGATGTTCTGAGTACGGTCCTCTGCACCATGTTTGGAGCTCTTTTCAGCCGCGCCTGCATGAAAGAATAAAAAATAGAGTAAACAAATAACCAAAAAAAGAATATCTAATTAACATCTAAAATGATCTAAATTTTTAAATTTTAATATCTAATAAAATAGTAATTCAAAAAATTAACTGTGATTTCTAAAATTATTATAATAAATTATAAATAAATACTGTGCATGAAATTCATTAAATACATCACTTATGTAATTCTTTTCATTATTTTATCATGGAATTCTAGAATTAAAGCACTTGTATCGCATGTTCTATTTGAATCAATCCAATAAACACCCTGTCTTATAAAATATATATGTGTGATGATTATTTTACTGAGAGCATCACCCTCTAAATCATTTTCTTAATTTTGGCTAATGGACCTGTCAACATGTCACTGGAGGAAGTCCATTTGGGTAAATGAGTTCAACAGGGCAGATGTCTAATAGAATAAAAATAGAGTGTTTTGGTAGGACAGAAGCTCAAAGAAGACTTTTAGTGGATGCACCAGTAACCAAGGCTGTGTCCAAATGTAAAATTCTCAGGCAGTACATGAAGGTAGGAAGCTATAAAGCATGTCTTTTGTTTCAGATATAGTACAGGTGCCCATACTTACGCTGCAGGCAGTCTGCATTCAGTAGTTCCTGACACTTCTCGTGACACTTGACCCCACACTCAGTGCAGCGCATGCCCTGCCTTGCGATGCCCCAAAGAAGCCCCTCGCACTCGTAACAGTAGGTGGGCGTAGTGGCCGTCCACACCTCAAAGTTGTGAGGTGTGGTACAGGAAATTGGATAGATTAAAGCTTGTAGCGTTTTCTTATACACATGGTTCTTCTGTAGAAGTTTGGAGATAAAAGTAGATAAACATGCATTTAGAAAAAACAAATAAGATGTCTGTGCGTAATATGGTAGGAGAAAGAAAAACGTTCAACTAACCAGTTCCTCATCTTTTATGGAGGAGCGTGAAGCCATTGCAGATGCAATGCCAGCCTTCCTGGCCTGGACCAGAGACTATCATACAAAGAATAGATGTTAGAATACTGCAAATCCACAAAAAATCCCATAAAACACCCATGGTGAAACGGATATCAGAAACCAAGTGGAATCCAGATGTCAAAAATGAACATCTAAACCTAAGAGCAACAACCCAGAACTTCAAAACTAAGGGGTGAAGGCTATGGGAGTCCAAGAAATCAAAGGAAAACCAATGTCTGTGCAGTAAAGGAATGAGGGGTTAATGAAGAAACCAAACCATCACTAGTAAGCCTGGGTATGAACAGAGGCATCTACAGTAAAACACCCTTTTAAAATAGAATAGAATGACCCGCTTTAAAAGAGCCCTTTGAAAGTGATGGACCAAACATGTCAATGCATTTAGGAGGGAAAGTAGGTAAACTAATAAAAAGTAAACCAGTGGAAAGGATTTTTTTTTTGTTTTTGCTTGCTTGCTTGTTTAGTATATCAAGTAAGGTTGTAATGGTTTGCAAACACATTCGTTAAATTTATCATAATATCATAGTCATATTATATATCATAATACATGTATTGTGATATTACCAGGTAAGGTGAAGTATTCAAAAGATAAACATTTAAAATAATTTGTTTTTGCATTTTTTAACAATAACATTGTAACTGAAAAAAGCTGACTATTCGTTAAATTAATTTTACACCGTCAAATTTTTTGCGGTGTATTTGCAAACTATTAGAGCAATACTGATCCAGTGGATGCAGTATTATCTTGATATACACAAAAAGTAGGTTCAATTATACTGTATGGGTTATTCTGAAAACTTACCATAGCCTGACCATGCAGAGTGAATGCATTCAAAAGAGTTGTAGAGGTTTAAATGTATGTTTCATGGGGAGGAGAGAGATCAGAGAGTTGATTTTATTTCACTTTATAACTTTCTGAGTCAGAACCTAAAATTATAATGGTTGTCACTTATTGTTGTCACTGAAAATTTCTCTCAGTCGTTTTTTTTTTTTGTGTCTAGATTGTTATATTTGGTGACTTAATATTGTCGATTTACTTATTATTATAAGACTAAACAACACATATTTTAGCAAAATCACATTTGGATTGAGTATGTTTCTATTGGGGAAGAACACCATGTTGAGAATTATAAAAACAAAAGGTAATATTTTTTTTATTTAATGCAAGATGGAAAGAGTGCTTACCACATCGCTAACCAGAGGAATAGCTTTCTTCTTCCGCAGGTCTGGCATACTGTCAATTCCAAATATTCCACTCCCATTTCTGTGGATATCAACACAATGTGAAGGAGTATTTTCCATGCTTAATAATTAATACACAAACAATGAACACATTAATAAAATGCCACTAACTTCTTATAAATAATTCTAAATACTCATAAATAATTCTGTAACAAAAATGAGAAAAAGGTACAATACTGTATAGTATCCATAAAACCTAAAGAGAAACTTACCCAGCTTTAACCCAAGCATGTCTGGAATTATCTCCTTTTTCTTTGCCCTATGGTATAAAAAATACAGTTTAAAATAACCATTGTCTACAGGGGTGGTCCGTAACAAGGATCGAATAAAAACAATATAACTTGAGCATAACCTAAGATAAATGCAGAGGACACAGGATTGGTTGAGTTTAACCAAAAGGTCTGAGAAAGCAAACCAAAACAAGACTTTAAGACAAAGTTCCATTGATGGAAATCCTTACAAATCTGATCCAAATGATTGACATGCAACTCATGAGACAGCTAAAAAGATGAATGAAAAAGAAATCAAACTTTAAAAGCACACACACTCTTGTATTGCCAGCAGAACATAATTATATGATGGACAAACATTCAGCAAACTGTCCCAGTGTTTCCATCTGAGGTAAACCACTTTTGTAATAGCATGAGCATTCTTCCTTAGATAAATGGACGTACAGCTGGATAGCTGAAGTTCCCCAAGGGCATATGTTTCAACTTCTTTTAAAAGCAACAATGCAGCAAGACGAAGACCAGCATTTCAAATGATCAATAATTTAAAAAGATGGCAAATCACATTAAAGTAAGCAGAAGTAAACAGAAGCAAAACACCACATGTACCATTAAAAGACACAAAACATTGAGTGTTAAAGTCAAACAGAATTTACAGCAAAATCGAGTAGAGAGCAGCTTCATACATTTACCATACACACCAATAAAGAATGTGCATTCAAATAAACTTTGGATGAAAAACTAAGAAAAACTGACGTTAATGAAAAAAATAAAATAAAAAATAAATGAAATAATGACTAAGAATTGACCAAAACATTATCATGACCTGATCATCTTCCCTGCTTCCCTCTGTAAGACAGAGCAGGATAATAAAGAAAACAAAGAACAGTTGATAAACAGTGTTAAAATTAGAAAAGCTTCACATTAAGACAGTAGGAAATTTGTGTTGATCTTAATTACATTTATAACCAACCAAATATAAAGACAGCTTTTTGAGTTCTGTACCACAAAAAAGTACCTTGTTTAAATTCTTCTTCAGAGAATGTGTTCTTTGAGGCATTGGCAATCCTGGATAGTCTATGGCGATGTCTCTTCTCTTTGAGCACACGCTCAATATTGGCAAGGCACTTCTGGTGATGAGGGTCCTCAGGGGCAGGTTCATTGTCAAGACTATGCTCCACCTGTTTTGTATTAACATCTGTCTCCAGTGTTCCTGAATTAGTGCCCTCTGGACTTATTTCAGTATTGCCATTGCCAAATGCCATTTGTTGATCATGAGTTCCTGAACTCAGACCTGCATGTTTTGGGCTAAGCTCTGGAATACACTGCAGATCGGAAAGTTTCTGATCTGTTAAAGTTTCCTCTACCATATCTGAGTGGTTTACTGCATAGTATTCAGTTGGAGTATGTGAAGGGGAAATAGTGCTAGGAGTAGATACTAGAGGATCAAAGGCTTGAGAATTACGACGTCGATTTAGTAATTCCAGCAAGTCCTTCCCATGAAAAGAGGCTTCCATGCTCTTATGAGTAGACACACTGAGATCAAAAGTTGCACCATCTGAGGCTACAACAGTGTCTACATTTGACTCGCCAGCACTCATCTCCTCAGGGTCATTGGATTTGCAGGGAATTGAGACTACAGACTTGGTGTCCTCATCCAGACACTTGGGTTCAGGCATGTCAAGCTTTGTCAAGGCTCCCTTTAGAGCGGAGTGGAAGGTAATCATGGCTTTATTTATCTTTACAACATCATATCCTAGATTAGGTGGCTGCGACTCTTCCGTGTCTGTATTTTCAGAGTAATCTGGGTCATACTGATCCTCAGACACACTTGGGCAAACCCCGCCAGGCCAATCTTTCTCAGAGTCCATTTCACAGAGGCAATGCTCACAAGAGGAGTGTAGATTTTGGCAACCGTCATCATAGTCAGTCATTCCAACAGTTGAACAACTAAGACTTCGGGATGGCCCACTACATGATTCATCAGCATATGCGTCCATTGTGTGGTATCCAGAACTTCGGGAGTACATGCAATTTGATGTGCAGTCACAACCAATGTCACCTACAGTCTGATTCTTAGGATGCCTCCAATCTACAATACTGGATGAACTGGATTGAGAGTCATTATGGTTTCCAAACAGTAGGGAAAGGTGTTCAGAGCTGCTTCGTGATGAATGACACAGTGTGCTGCTGGTCTCATCACCATTGTAGCTGTACCATGTATCTGGGTGTCCAGTTTCCAATTCTTCTGCACTGTTCTGGCAGGAACAGTAATCCTCCTCACTCCATCCTCCTTCTGCACTCACGCTCAACTGCATTTCTAAACGTCTCCAACTACTATTATGCTGGTCAATCTCCCTAGAATGATAACTTCCATCTTGATCATGACTGTTAGAACTGAGACCTGAGGATAAGGAACTAGTGCTCGTAAACTCTTGCCCATAAGCTCTTTCGAGATGACCATAACTGGACTTCTTAAATCTGGAAGAATGGGCATTCAAGTTGTCAGAAATTTTAGGATTGAGTAACTTGGCTCTTCTAGGTACATCTCGATAATCAGTTTCCACATCCCATCCTGACATGTTAGGTCTGGCTGCTAGTGGTCTACCTTCATTCTTCTCCAATTTTCTATGCTTTACTACTGGGCTGTTATTTCTACTTTGTGGGACTGCAACGGCATTCTGCCTACCTGGACTCCTTTGATGAGCCACAACTCTTCGAGGTGAAGGATGCCCTACAGCACCAACTGAGTACATCTCCTCAATTTCCAGAAGCACAGCATCTACACAGCAGGACACCTCATCTACTGAGCCACTTACAGATGTTAGGTATTGTCTCAAATCTGATATCTCCTCTTGGATTTTATTAATCCCCTGCAGTTCCTTCAAAATGTGCTCCACTATGGTGCTTGAGCTGCCCCCTCTTGTCTTGTCTCTGTCCTTATTTTGACTTGGTTTATCCATGGAACCTCTTCCATCTACACAGTCACTGTCTTCTGCTTGGTTTGTGGGCTCTAATGCAGGTCCACTCATTCCCATGACGCATGGGATTGTAATATTGCCATCACTATTACGCCTCCCCTGGCCAATAAATGTACTTTTGGAGGTTTTAGTTTCAAAACTACGCTGAGTTGAGAGACTACACTCATGAGTACAAGGGTCTCTCTTTATGCCACAGATGAACATGTCATCCTCTATCTCTACAGGACAGTGCTGGGAGTCATAGGCAGTGTTTTCCCCTGAGCCCTGAAGGAATTTCTGAATCTTCTTGCGTAGGCTACGATTGACCTTGGGACTCCGCTTCTTCCCAAGGTCTCTTTTCTTAGACATTCTTTGCTGTAGTTCGCCTGACTCATTTGTTTCATCTTGCTCATTGGAACGACTCCGTGATAACATCCCTTAGAATCAGCTGTACCTCAGGTGCTGACCAGAACCTTGACGCTCTGGTGCATGTGATTACAGAGCTGTTGCATTTCACCTACAGTACACAAGGATGTGCTTTTCAGTAAAGATCATAACTGAGCTTCAGGTACACCTGACATTTGAGAACAACGACATGAATAGATTAATACAGTTTCACAGACATATTTTGCAATGTTATTGCGAGTGCAATGAATTTCATCAGTTAAACATTAGCATGCATGTAAAAGAATCAACATTTACTCCTTTGTTCATGGCCATTTAATCTTTAGCACTTCTCCAAAGACACTATCGCTCTGTTCTAAAGCCTAATGGGCTGTCTGGAGTTACTCCCAATGCAAAGGCCATTTCAAAAATGTATGAATATTAATTGTGCAGCCTATGAGCATGCTTCATTTTAGTCAAATTCTAAGGCATCAGAATTGTGTGTTATTTGTGTAGCACAGTTAAGTTGCTGCCCATGTATGCCATTCCAAATCAGTTGGTTAGAATGCTGCCTTAGAAGACAGCACACTAGCTCTTGGAACAGAGCTTATGACGCCAATCTTATTACGTACTGTACAGTAAGTACACAGGTGAGATGCTGAATGTAGTTTCAAAATTTATACTAATGGACACTTTGATAAAATAATGCTACAGGCAAAGCTCATCCACCAACTCTCACACTCACCTAAGTAAAAAGTCACATTACAGATAGAGGGTAAGAGTAAGTATATCTGGATCTCTGCCATGTAGTGAAGAAATACCACAATGGGCAGGATTTTACAACGGAGCTAAATCCCTTTACACTGTATACACAGGATGTACATGACACATTGTGACACATTATGACTCGTCACCTGATACCATAACACTGGCCTTAGCTTGCTGATAAACCTAGTCATACTATTGCATGACTACTCTAATATCGTTAAAATGTATGCAATTGAAAGAAAGCACAGCAACGGTCTTGGTCTCCAGAAAACTTCTCAATAAACCATTTATAAGGTGCAACGTTAAGCATTTAATCAAATAATGTGATCGTATGCACACCCAAATACATTTTTTTGTTAAAGCATGCTGTTGTAGAAGTCCAGACATTGCCAAATTGGTGGTGCATATTCCACAGAGAACACAACATATTATCTTGCCTGTCAGCTCTTCTAACAGTAACTGTTACAGCACAGGGAGGGTGACAGCCCAGCTGTATTCACTGTGCATCATTATTGTTAAGCAGAACCTGCTGGGTCTAATAGCAGCTTCATCCCATTTCCTGCCTGTCAGGACAAAATGTTAGCTAGTCTTGTATACACTAAGCTGTTTAACTTTCGATTTTTTATTTATGTAGACACACTGTTTTACCATATTTAATGGTTAACTAAATACTGCACTACATTGAAGGTTGCTGCTATCGTTTTGATATTCCGTATATCCTATCAATATATTACTGATATTCTGTATCTATTATTATATTATATTAGGTACTCATCTCATAATTTTTTTAAGTCTATTTTCAACAGTTTTATGAAAACTTTTAAATCCAGTAATGGTACAGGTTTGTAAATAAAATTGCATCTTAAGCAACAACTATTTTTATGTAATATGTGCTAGCCAGAAAAAAAGAAGAAAACAAAGTCATTGAAATTCATAGACTGTCCTCTGTGTTATTCTCCAAAAGCATTTAATGGCCAACATGATCTTTACTGTGACTCCAACAATGAGTGTTTAGGTTGGCAGCTTTCAAGGGCACATTTTGGCTGGCTGCCATGTGTCTGCAATAGGCTAAAATGAATGTCTGGGACAGCATAATTTATGATGAATTTTTAACTTAACATTGAATACATTTACAGGAAATGACATTTTCGAATGGAGCGTATTTTAATTAGTTTAGTTATAACATCTTAAGTTAAAATTTACACAAAGTGCTCTAGATTTGCCTTTCATGCAACAAGAATACTCAGAATTTCATAAATTGCATTTAAATATTCCTATTATAAATTTAACCTCTGCCCAATTTAATCCAAACTGTTGAGTTGTGTGTTCACATGATAAGAGCATAGCTGACAGAAACTAATAAGCAGACACTCTTTGAAGGACCAATGATGCCATAACTGATATGTGACTAAAAAGGCCTGGTTAAACTTGCTGGAATTAAATGAGATTGTGAACCAATTTCTGTGACATTCATTCCGCAGATATCTCAGGTATCAAAATATTTCATATTCCTGCCTAATTTGCTATTCCAACCAAGAGACAGATTTAGTATATGCTGCAGAATTTCTAATAAGAAACTCTGCCACTGCTGCACTGCACTGCTCAGATTAATTAGTTCTCATTACTAGTGCCGTCCCTTATTTACCTAGGCTAAATTAAGACATAATATTTAAAAAATCATTTCACGATTTAATGATAAGAATGACTCAATGCATCAGGCCAGTGTCAAATATTGTGCAAATTCTGCTGACTTACATACTGGTCAAACGTTTGGAATTATTATGATTTTTTTTTTATGTGTTCACACTTGTTCAATGGTCTTGGTCCGAACCAAAAAAACAACAACATTTAATCCTGGTCCGCTTAGCGTTCACATTGGTATTTTAACACCGAGCCTAAAGATACCGAACCTAAAGGCATAGGGATATGTTCATAACCTGATTGCTCGGCTTTTGTTATGTATATTTTGCGACCGAATATACAAAACAATGCTGTGTTCTGGACTAAATGTCCTCGTTGGATAGGCTACTTAAAATTTTTTAGAAAGTGAAAAACCTGGCGCGACAATGACGTAGGACAAGCTTTTTGACATAGGACAATATCCATAAGCGTTTTGAACTGCGAGACACTTTCTTCATAAGTTGAATACAGAAGGCGGTCTGCCAGAAGCAAAATATTTTACTTTATAATGTTTTAAATATGGATATTTTTCTTACACAATCCCTTCGACAAACCCCCTAGAGCCATGTGGAGTACTTTTATAATGGATGGATTCACTTTTTGGGGGGCTTCAAATGTTGGGCTGCCATTCACTGCCATTATAATGCTTGGATTAGCCAGGACATTTTTTTATATAATCCCGATTGAATTTTTCAGAAAGAAGAATATCATATACACCTACAAGGGCTTGAGGGTGAGTACATTTTTGGGTGAACTATCCCTTTAAGGTCTGACTGATGGCCTATTGCCAGCGTGAACAACGTTTAGGCCAGTGCAGCATTGTCAAGAAAGTTTATTTGTGCACTTGTTTTTAAGCCTTGATCATTAAAATATTTAAGCGGTAGAAACAGTGACAAACTCGCACGCTGTTTGAGAAGTTTTGTGTGCGCACATATCCGTGCGTGAGCCGAGAAAGACAGCACACAAATACTGAATTGAGCGCTCTTTCACATCTTCTTGCGCTTGAAAAGACAAAAATGATGTCAAAATACCCATATTGGAGAGTATCCTTGTAAAAATAGTCAGTTATGTTTTAAGTGATTAAACAGTTGAGAAATAAAATGCATGTGTAAAAGCATATTGGATCTGTATATTAGGTCTTGAACTGACATCTATATTTCATTTATACAGTGAAGACTATGTGATCACTTTATGCAATTTCTCTATCTAAAAACTACTGTTAGACCGACCTGAAGAACCTGAAAGGGACTGTTTGCACGGTTTATTTTTATTTGTATGTTTGTTCTATTGTATTTATTTGTGTTATTGCTCATAATTGTGTTATTTGTTCGTATGTTATTACTGACTGTTTACTTGTCTTTAAAAATATTTGACATTCTTATGAGTTGGCTAAAAGTTTTGGGGGTCATAACCTTTTTTTATTAAGCTTACATGGGCCAAAAACAATAACTATAGGGCTATTTTTTTTTATATATTTTTTTTACTTTTAGAAATAACTGGACCATTAGAAAAACATTTTTTTTAATTACTTTTAGAAATAACTGGACCATTAGAAAAAAAATCTTAGCGTTGAGCCCTGGTTTGGGGTAAAACAATAATGTAATAAAGATAGAAATTCATACTTTTATTCAGCAAAGTATTAAATTTATCAAAAGTGACTTTAAAGACATTTATGATGTTACAACAGATTTCTATTTCAAATAAATGCTGTTTTGAACTTTCTATTTATCAAAAAATCATGAAAAAATTGTTTCCACCAAAATATTAAGCAGTAAAAAAACCCACAAAAAAAGTATATTGATAAGAAACATAATAATTCATAATAACTGATTAGAATGATTTATGAAGGATCATGTGACACTGAAGACTGGAGCAATGATGCTGAAAATTCAGCTTTGTATCACAGGATACTTAAATTGTAATATTTTACAGTAATACACTTTTTCTGTATTCTACTGTTTGATCAAATAAATGCAGCCTTGGTTAGACATTAAAATATTTTTTTTTGACTGGAAGTGTACGAATACATACCTATTATTGCAAATTAAAACAAATCAAATCAAAAGAAATATTTAGAAATCATGTAATCAATTAATGATAAAATGACTGAAAGCACTGCCCTACACCTTTTTCTCATTGAAAACCCTGTTTCACTTGGAAATACGTCACATTACAGAAGTAACACGGTTGTTGAATGCTTTTCAGATTGACTTTAAGTGCTCTGCTGAGAGCACAAAGGCTTATAGCTTGCACCCTTCAGGGACTGAACCAGCAACTTTCCACTTACTAGAGCCTGAGTTGATTCATTTTTAGTAAAAAAAAAAATTTTTTTTAATTCTGTGCTATAAGTTATAGTACTTCTAATACTTTCTATTACTCCTAGTATTTGGTGTCTGCGATCACTCAACGTATTTTGAAGGACATAAGCTGAGAACTTATCGGACCAAACTACAATAAAGCGTTCAATTACTATTACAATAAATGTTAAACTTTTTATAAAATACTATACTGCAATGCACATTTTCAGGTGAACCTCATGAACAAGTGATCAGGACTTATTTCACCCCAAGATTTAATAAAGGTTCTAAAAAAGGCTCAGGTGAAATATGACCCCCAGCATTTCTTGACATTTTTTTTATAAAATTCACCTCACTGAACTTCAGCACAAGACCAAAAAGCTACACACAAAAAAACTTACCTCATATGAGAAAAGGGTAAAATTCAAGTTTCACTTTGAAGATTTCCAGAACACCCAAAACCAACTGCAAATAAAAATGCTTCCAGATTTTAAATTGTTGACCTAAACAACACTCCTATTCTGCAAGGATGTATCCATTCGGCTACTTTGGCAATCCAACACGTCTTGAGCAAAAAAGCAGTCACAACCCTCTTCACACACTGACATCGGCACAGTTGAGCGGATTCCAGTCTAGGCTAGTGTGACAGTCACAGTGGAGCATCTCTCCCTCAAACAACCTCCTCACTCTCTCTCTCCCTCACTCGCTCGCTCTCTTTCACAGTGTCCTCTGGCAATGTATTCCAGCACAAAGCTAATCTGGAATTGTCAAAATGCCAGCATTCCATCTCTCCTCTATTTCCCTACTTTCTTATCCCCGTTGCTGTGTACCCACCTCCTATTAAACATTTGAGTGTTACAGTGCACTTGTTTTTTTTCAGGAATAGTGTACAGTCAATGAATCAAATAACAGAAATGTTATAATACTGCTGAACAATACTGAATTATATGGCAAATATAGCATGATGTGGTACAACAATGTTAATTAAAAAAATACAACTAATAACCTCTATAAACAACTTTTCGGTAAAACACTAAAGGCCAATCAGGGGATTAGCCAAATCTTATTACACTTAAGGCAGAGAGGTGTGTAAATCTAGTTTATCTGTCTTATCGGTTGTTGATTTATGGCTGTAAGGAGGCACATAAGAGGCTCCTTTAATGCAGATGTTTATAAGAATAAGCTTATCTCAAATAATCCCCTATGTCCGTCACTGCACAAAAATGTATGTGACTAAGCAATGTGCAAAACCGCACCTATTGTCTCCACTGTATTTAATTAGCAGCTTTTACATAAGCATTCACAATAAGTCGCAAGCAGCAATCACTATAATGGAGCCTCAATCAAGAGTGCCATATGTGAAACCACTTAATTAGCCAGAGCGGTTAGCCTATCGGAATAAATTGCTACATCTGTTCATATTCATAGTAGAGATATTATACATAAAAGTAGACATATTCTGTTACATAAAATCTTAAGCAGGCTAAGTTAGAATTAATCTGATTTGCCATTATGATTTTGTGACACTATTAATTAATACTCAAGGTGATCAAGCCAAAAAAGTGCCTTGCGATGTTAATTTATTTCTAGTGGCTCACACACTCAACTTTGTGTGCGGTCAAATGAAAGAAACGAACGGGGACAACAGCACAGCTAATTACTGGCTGTCAAGATGAGAGAGAAAGAGAGGGAGAGAGACAGAGAGAAAGGGGGGAAAACAGGGTTACATTTATAGAACAAACAGAACAAGGGGGGAAATTCAAAAAGAAGAAGAATATAATGATGGAATACAAATCTTTAAAGTGTAAATAATCTGAAATACACTACATAGTTATATTGTAAAAATGTATTTTGTATATAATTGCCAATAAATACAATTATTTGATTGAAAATAAATAACAATGAAATGGACATAATTCATAAAAATAATGAATTACTTTTCCTTAAAATGAAATGATAAAACATTTACAATTAATCTTTTTAAATACAAAAGGCAAGTAATGCAATTTAAGAATGAGTGCTATTAAACACACACACACACACACGTCTAGTTCACTATCTTTGAGGGACGTAATGTTTTTTATACCGTAAAAACTGTACATTATATCCCCCTACACTTCCCCTGCCCCTAAACCAACCCATCAAAGGAAACATTCTGCATTTTTACTTTCTTAAAAAAAAAAAAAACCTCATCCTGTGTGATTTATAAGCATTTTGAAAAGTGGGGACCGCTGGCTGGTCCCCACAATGTAGGTGATCTCAGGTTTTACTATCCTAATGGGGACATTTGGTCCCCACAATGTAATATAAACAAGGACACACACACAGACACACACACAACACACCTTTTACTCCATCTTTAACATACTATATTCCACTACTTTTGAGAATTAGACATAACCAATAGCCCTGCACTTCACTTTAAGAACTTCCTGAGCGCCAATTCCCCAATTTCTTTTAACTAGTCATTAAATACCATTCAAGACACACACTATCTCTAGCTCCCTGACTCTCTATCCTTAATTACTCTGAGACTTTATCAGAGACATCAGACAGCAACTTTTCAGAGCTTGACCTTGGCCCTTGAAGATTAATGTTGTGAGGTCTAGGCAAGGAACCCAGCATGCCTTGTCTAGCTGATACAGTACCACAGTGGACTACCACTTTTGCACTGATGAATTTACTATGCCTCAAGTTTCAACCAACCAAACAACAAAATGCAAATAATTATTTCCAAAAAGTCTCAACTGTACATTTCTCAAGTATAAATCTTATATGGTAAAACCCAACCAATCCAAAACAGATGTTTATGAATGAGCGGATAGGGGCTGTGCAATTCAATTCATTATCTCAATTCAAGAGATAATTTCATAACAGATTGATAAGATGCTGGTAACTTGTGCAGGTTTATAGGAAAGGATATGTGGTAGTGTTTCTAAAGTGTGAAACGGGATCAATGGAAGAAGGAATAGACAAAGGAGATGGAGGGTATGAGCTCCCTACTATACCTCCTTAAGCTGAACTCTCACTTTGTTGATTGCCTTAAGCCAGCGCACTCTGGACGGAGAGAATGGCAAAGGTAGTCCATCATCCCTCGAACTAGAAAAATAAAACCTCTTATGAAACTGAATTCATGCTACCAAATGTACACTGTAAATTCACTGTAAGCCAGTACAACATCTGTACCTTTTGAGAGTTTTTTCAGGCATTTTGTCCACTTGAGAAACCACTTCATTTTTTATGGTGCTGCTTATGCCCTTTCCGTTTTCTTTGGATGATTTTAATCCCTCATCTTCCCCCCAGGAAGTATGTCCATTGGTAGGGTGATGGCCATTTCTGGATGGTCGATAACTGATACTGTGGTAGGAATGGTAGGATTCCTCTAATTCTGAACAGGCAGCGCTCTCCTGACCAGTCTCACTAAGTTGAGAACTAGCTTGACTGAGATTGCCTGAAGATCCAAAACGACTAGAGTCCACAGGGCTAGATTTGTAGAAAGAAAGAAAGAAAGAAAGAAAGAAAGAAAGAAAGATTAGTAACAAGTGAGTTGCAGACACTGATATTGTGAACTACATTCACTGCAAAAGCAAGTCTAAACTTCAATTAAGAAACACAGTAACACACAGCTAATGGAAATACACATTTACAAGGAACCAAAGCACAGTTACAAAAGTCACATTGCACTGAGGAAAGCCACCATCTTCGTAAACTAAAGCTAAAACTAAAGTCAGTGAGTGAGTTTACATGCACATTAATATTCTTAGTCTGCATATTCTGATAATAATGAGCCCCTAGAATTTTCCTGTTGTGTTTAGAATAACCAAAACAAATTAGTATTTGAATATTTCAGACAGCATACTTCAGTGTTTTATTTTTAGAATTTGAAATCGGTTACACAAAAACTCCATAAGAAATATATATTTTTAAGATAGATATATTAGCCTTGTTAGAATTATGACTGTGCATGTAAACTTAGTGCAACATAAATGGTTTAGGAAACCATTTATTATGCTGCTACTAGCCTTTTTGGAATCAAAAGGTCCTTCTTTTCCTGCTGTAATCCTGAAGAGACATCTGTAGAAGGTCGGGTCTGGACATGGATTTCTAATTCTTTTTGAGGAGGATCAGGTGTGGAAGTACTGAGTTGGGGTTTATCTGTGTCATTTTCTCGGTCAACAAATTCTTTCTTTTGGACTTCAGAATTTGCAACAATTTCTAGTTTAATGTCAACAGGGTGTGTGATTTCACCATTTTCTTCTTTTGAGATAAAATTGTCATGCCCTATTTTAGCAGTTGTACTTTCAAAATGTAGTTTATTCTCCTGAGTTTTGGGCTGAGTTGTAACAACTGGAGGTGTTTGTTGCTTAGGAGGGTCTGGAGTTTCTTTCTGCCATGGAAAACCAAATTTTGTTCCAAATAAAGATGTTGATGTTTCTTCTTTTGATATCACCGTCTTCTCCTCTTGAAACAGCCCTGCTGAAATTGACTTAAATCCAGAAAGAAACTTGCCACCTTCTGTGTTTGATATGGAGGGTGGTGAAGAAAAGAAAGATCCAAAAGACTTTCCAGCATCTGCAGCTCCAGCCATGAAACCAAAATTAGGTGGTGTTAAACCTGGCATTCCAAATATGGACTGAGAAGGTTCTGATGATGGAGGGTGTTGAGCTATTTTTGAGCTATCTTCTACTGCAGGTACTGATTTGTCTGTAGCATTTGCTTCAGGTTCAGAAACAATAACAATGTTTTTCTCATGTATTACTTCACCTTCAGTAGGCTCCTTAACAATTGTTTCAGCTGGATGACAGATGGAATCGGAGGTGGGATCCACAGTTGTAACTGTTAAATTACTAAAAGTAACATTAGCATGCATTTCTTTCACAGGTAAAAGCGTTTCTACTTTATCTTTTTTATCTTTGTCTCCAGACAATGTAACATCCCCCGAAGATGATAGGGAATCATTATGTGCACTCTGATCTTGGACTGACTGAAGCGACTGAGTAGAGGTAACAGATGGTGTTGTGTCAGCTGCTTTGGGTGCTTCTGGTGATTTAAACATACTGAAAATATCTGTTTTTATGGATTCCGTGGGTAAGCTACTTGGAAGGCCAAAGAGTGAGGTTCTTTGTGTGGTGGTGTTTGGGTGTGGTTGCGAGAAGAGACCACCTGATGAATTTGTTGCTGAACTGGCACCAGTGAACAGTTTAGACATAAACCCACTAACTGCTTCAGCTGATGAGTCTATGACAGATTTCTGTGGTTCGGGATGTTTAGGAAGTCTCTCAGAGCCAGAGGCATCGGGCTCTATTGAATTGCCCTGTTTTATATGTTGAGTTTGACCATCTGTAGACTGGATTTCTGTTTTTATACTCTGCTCTATGTTTGAATCAATATCCTTTGATAAAGCATCTCCAGGCACACTAAAATTACTTAGGGTAACATCTAGATTACTCCCTCCAACAACTATTTTCTCAACAATGGGATCTGAGCTTTTTTCAGTGGTATCAGCAGACACTGAAGTCATGGAGACTCCTTTTTCTTGATCGGCCAAGGGTATAGAGTGCTTGGAATCATCATCCTGGGGTCTTGGTTTCTTTTCCTCCGTGGAGTCCAAATTTAAAAGGCCAAAACCCACAGTCTTTGATTTATTATCCTCAGTGGCACCCCCACTGGAAAATAATGATGCAACATTCAACAGCCCCCCAGTTTCAGATGGTTTTGATGTTGGTCCAGTTTGACTAGGTGAATGTGTTGAACTAGGACCACTGAACATGGAAAGAAGACCTTTTCCAGGAGCATCCTTAGAAGCAACTCCAGATAAAATACCTCCTAATAATGAAGATGACTGAGGAGCAGACTGTTGTGGACTTGATCCACCAAACATAGAAAATAAACCTTTTCCTGGCTTTTCAAATTTATGCTCAGCATTGACTGTACTGGGATGTGAAGAGGGACTAGAAAACATAGAAAATAGATTATTTCCAGGTATTTCCTTTGATCCTGAGGCAACAGGGAAAATCCCACCTAGTATAGATCCAGTCTGAGAAGGAGCATTTTGAGAACTTGACCCAGAAAACATTGACAACAAGCCTGAGGTTGTGTCCTCTTTTGGTGGTACAATACCATGAGCAGAAGAATCCTCCTGGTGTGCTGGTGACTTGTTTGATTCAGAAGATTCCAAACTACCATCCATAGCTGGCAATACCTCTTGTGGGGCTTTTTGTGCTGATACGGTTGGATCACAGCTTGTTATCTCACTTGGCAGAAAGTGAGATAAAAGACCTTTACCAGGGAATTCATTTGATAACAGCCCACTTTGAAGTGAGGAGGGTTGGGAAGAGCCTGGCAATGAATTTTGTCCAGTGATCATTGTAGGAAAGTCTTTACCTTGTGCCTCCTTTGACTCTTTATTATCAAAAGAAATAGAATTTGACACTGAATCTAATTGCTGAGGGCTAGGTCCACTAGACAAGGGGGCTATTTCATTTACTGATCGCTCTTTACATGGAGACAAGCCTCCATGTACAGCTGTTGGGTGGTTGGCTGTTCCGGACCCTGCAAGTAAACCCTTTAGTGGACTGTCATTAGGTGGCTCCTTCGTAAGAGTTGCTCCTGTTGCAGGCGAAGAGACAGATTGTGGTGGAGTTTGTTTAGCGTTAGAACCATCCAACAAAGTAGTGTGTTTAACTTTCTGCTCATTAGTAGGGACTGGAACTCTGGTGGGAGGTGTTTGTGGGTTTTGTGCTCCAAACATAGAGAATAGGCCTTTCGCTGGGCTCTCATTAGAGCTTGAAGATCCACCTAATATACCGCCAAGAATTGATCCTGCCTGCTGTGAAGAAGTTTGTTGCCCCGAACCACCAAACATAGAAAATATACTCTTACCCAAGGGCTCTTTTGGTTGCCCATTCCCTTGGGGTGCAGGCTGAGTGGTAGAGCGTGGTTGTGATGTCTGTTGTAGATTAGGGCCACTGAACATAGATAGAAGTCCTGATACTGGTGTATCTTTTGGTGGTTCATCTCCAGATCCATGTGAAGTCTGCTGAGTGCTAGAACCACTTATCATAGAGAATAATCCCATGGCTGGTGTTTCCTTGGGAGGGACAGTGCCTGGTGTTTGTTTTTGATTAGAAAAACCCTGTTGTGTTGAAGAATGTTGTGTACTAGCACCACTGAACACAGAAAATAAATTCAGACCCTGAGTCTCTTTTGGAGGAGCAGATCCTGGTGTGTGAGTTTGACTTGTGGATCCAGATTGTGATTGTGAAGTCTGTTGCTGAATGCTGGAACCTCCAAACAAAGTCAGGATGTTCTTGCCTAGTGGCTCTTTTGTAGATGCACTATCCGTTGTATCTTGAGAAGAGGCAGATCCCGTTTGAGATGGGGATTGTTGTTGACCAGAACCACCAAATATGGATAGTAGCCCTTTGCCTTCCTCTTTAGAGGCTGTGGTACCAGAGAACATATCCCCAACAGAGAAACCAAATAACCCACCAGACTGTTTAGAGGTGGCTTCTGGTTTTGTCTCCCCAGTTGGTGGCATAGTTTGAGATCTCCCTGGTGTTGGTACCTTGTTGGAATCAGCAGAAAATATCTGAGATCCGGACACACTCTTTCTCTGAAATGACTGTGATACACTAGGTAAGTCTGACTGACCATCTTGTCCACTATCCTGTCCACAAGTACTTACTGTTTGTTGTTTCTGAATTCCTTTAGGCATTGTTGTTGTTTGGCGGCAGTCTTTGTTTACATTGTTTATGATAGAAGTCGATTGCAGGTTTGAGGTAGAATGTTGCAGATTTGTCTTTGATGGTGTGGGAGAAGGACTTTCTACGTTAAAAAAATCACCTATTGACCCAAAAAGGCTAGACATTCCAGTTTTGTCTTGGTTTGCGGTTGAATCTTTTATGCTAGCGGAAAAAGAACCATCTTTTTCTGGTTGTCTAGATACTGGCTGAGTAGATTTAGAGGGCTCTGACTTTACCTCCTCCATTCCTACTGTTGTCTTGAAAAAGTTTAAAAACCCACCCAATTGCTCTGATGGTTTTCCACCATGTGTATCTACTGGCTGAGAAACATCTGGAGAGGCAGATTTGGAGGTTACACTTGAGCAGTCTCTTGAAGTTGTAGTTGTAGAACCAATGGGTGTAAATGGAACAGAGGACTGCTGTGACATTGTGGCTTGTCTAGCCAGTTTGGGTTTCTGATATGAGCTTAAAGTGGATGCACCTTGAGGAGCTGTGGAAGCTGGTGACTGTGTTTGAGATGTTACTAAAACTCCAGATGTTGTTGAAATTGGTTTGGATGCCAACTGATTTGTACTCTCTGACTGAGTTGTTGCACAAGAGGTATCATCCTTTATTATCTTTGATTTAAGACTCTGAAAACCTGTCGAGATAATATTTTTGGCTTGTTGATCAACAATGCGCGTTTCAGGGGCTTTAATAATTTTGCTTTGAATTTGTCCTGGGTATGCAGCATCTTTCGCAGGTGGTGACCTTGAGACAGTTGTGTTTTTGGTTGATTCTGAATCTGAGCTTTTGCCAACAATTGAGGATAGAAACGACGATATTTTCTTAATGGGTCGATTTGGCTGCTCCTCTCCAGGCTGTACTCTCTTTCTCCAATCTTCTTCTGAAACATCATCTACATGCTTTATTTGTAATCCAGTGGATGAACGGCGCCTCTGTTGAGGCTGATAGCAACTATAGACACCTGTGGTAGGTGAATTTGTGGTTGGGGTAGCACCAAGTGAAATAGAAACCTTCTGGGATAGCAGTTCTTTCATTCCTCTGCTGTTGAGATTTGCACTACTATGGTTGGCACCATAAAATGAGAGGTCAACAGCTTCCTGAGAAGGATCCCAGTAGCCACAATTGTTCTGCAGCTGTTGTTTTGTATCCATCTTAACCTTGTTGAATTGATAATTGGAAAAATCCAGAGCTTGCTGTCTTTGATGAAGAATGGAATCCTCAAACATCTGAGAGAAACACTCTAGGTTCAGATTCATGATTTGGTTACCTTTTCTATAGGCTGATGACAAGTCAAGAGGTGCAGTAATAAGTCTAGCTTCATTTATGTCTTGACCTGGAAGCCAGAGGAGCTCATCTTCATTGTAGAGAGGAATCTTAAAACCACAAACTTTTACCATCTCATTATACAACCAGGCACTTGGATAGAAGCCCCCTGTATTTCCCCACTCTTGTTCTGGGGCACATGCATAGACATATTGCCCAGACTCGTCTGTCAGTAGGGCATAAATATACTCATAATCAGTGTAGACAAAATATCCACAATCCCCATCATCTGCAGGCCACCACATACCTTGTTCCAAAAGTGAAAGCCATTGCTGATACCACTCTGACTCCTCAAGATAAACATGTTCCTCCATTTCAAAGTTCCTTGTTGAAGAGTAGTTCCAATGATTTGGTGATGTAGCTACATTAACATAGCTTCCACTGTTCCCAGGTTGGCTGAAAATCTCTGATGTGCCTTGATAGATATACTGTCCATTAGCAGAGTAAGAAAGATGTGGAGGGTTTTCCTCATAATATCCCTCATGATATGAAACACTGTTTAGGCTGTAACAACTCTCTGCACTAAACGAGTGCCACTTGCCTAATTTAGCATTATGTTTCATGCTCAAATTCAATGCACCTTCAAACTCTTGGCTACTAATCACTTCCAAACTGTTATGGCTATTCCACGCTCTTAGTCTCATTGAACTATTGGGAATATCTTTGAAATACTCTGGTTGAGTATTGTTCTCTGCCTGGCATCCCATCCATGCCTGAGTAGGACAATATTGTTGATTAACATCCATATTTATATTGTTCAGACATTGAGAAGCTTTGTGGACTTCATCGCTAAGTGTATTTCCATGTCCGTCAGGATAGCAGCCCTGATCATTCAGTTGTTGCCACAAAATAGATTCTTGGATCCATGAGTGTTCATCGTTGGGACTAAGACCCAATGCATACGAAGAAGAGTCTTGTTGGTAACCATACCGCTCAGACATACTATATAAGGATGGATAACTCTGCCTTAAATATTCCTGTGACATATTTGCTTGAGACGGATGACCAAGAGGAAGGCTACTAAGATTGTCAGTGCTATATGAAGTATTTCTTACTTGACTTGAGAGCAAAAAGTTTTGTGAGCTATATAAGAGGGGTAAATTACTAGTGCTATTTGATGTGTATGCAGCACGATTTTGTTGAGACCTTGCATAACTTGCTGGTGTCCTCAAATCAAGGCTCTCTGTGTCACAGATGTTAGGCACATTATTTAGGTCAGATACATTATGTCTCAGAAGTCCTATAGAATGTGATCTTTCCACAACCATGTCTGGCAATTTTGGATCTGTTGTAATCCTGCTGAACATTCCAGATAAGAAACCTTGTTGATTAGATGGCTTTTGGTTCTGCAGTTCAGCTCGATTCTGAGAGGGTAGTTGAGGTAGCTGTCTTTTTGATTGACCTTGCTGAGTGGAAATCTCTGTTGGTATGTGTTGCTGCTCCCGTTTCTGCTCAAATGAATTCTGCCTGTTTGTTGATGCATCTTCAGGATGCGAGGATGTAAGCTTACTGAAAAGACCAGACAAAATTCCTGACTGAGAGGATGTATCTTGCCTTGCCACAGGATAACTCTGTTTTGTCTCAATTGACTGCTGCAAAGAAGCATGTACATTGTTTTCCTTTGTAACAGGTGGCGTATTCAGTTCCTGTGACTCAGTGGAGGATATTTTAAGAAAGGCAGAGAAGAGACCACCTGACTGGGGTTTTTGATTAAATGAATTATCTTGAGGTGAGTGGCTTTGTCCCATCACATTTGTTTTTGGCTGGAGGGAAGAGGACTGATTGTTAGCTGCATGTATTTGTAGTGTTGACTGAGAGACAGAAACATCTGATGTGGCAAACTTGAAATGGTCAGACGGAAGGCCATCTTGTTGAGAAGGTCCTTGATGGGATAAACTTTGTCCAGGGGTATCTAATATGCCTTTCTGATATTGGTCTGATTGCTGATATTGGATTCTGGACTGCTGAGGAAGATTCCAACTTGGTCCCTCTGCATTATTTTTAACAAGATCTTGACGAGAACTCACACGTTGTGATTTTTGTTGCTCCTGGGACATCTTTGTTTGAGTATCTGACACCTTGTCAGTGGAGGCAAATCTGAAAAGGCCAGACAAAATACCCCCCTGTTGAGGTGGTGCACTTGCAGATTTTGACTGTTGCTCAGGTAATGGTTTTTGGGGAGGAGGTCTATGAGTCGATTCATTTTCTGTGGAGGAAATATTTAAAAGCCCAGAGATAAGAGGATTAGATGCACTTTGTTGGGGGCGAGTTTGGTTTTGTGGACTTATTATTTGAGCAGACTGACTCCTTTGTTGTGACTGATTGAGTTGAGTACCTGCTGTCATATCACCTGTTGAAGCAAATTTCATGATCCCAGAGAGTAATCCTTGCTGTGATTGATTAGGGGATCGAGCACCTGATGCATCATCAGAGGCAGCTGATTTAAACAAACTAGAAAACAGGCCCTGAGGTTCATTTTGAGATGTTTTTTGCTCTGCAACATGAGGGACTTTGTTTGGACCAGGATGTTGGTGCCTAAATTGCATTTGTTCTTTAGCAGAAACTAATTTCTGATGTTGCATTCTAGATACATTTTGATTTGACCCTGGAGGAAGTGGAGAGCTCTGAATATTAGGTCTTTGGGTAGGTGGAGAAACAGGTTGCAGATCTTCAGTTGGTGCCATCTTAAAAAGACTAGAAAACCAGCCTGTTTCTGTGTTCACCTTAGCCTTTGCCTCAAGGGGCTCTTTAAGGTTCTGTGTTGCTAATTTTGTATTGTTGTTGTTTGAGGCAGGAAGAGATTGATCTGTCGTATCCGAGTTTTGTGACATACTTCTGGCTGTACTTGAATCCTCACCAGTTGCAAACTTAATAAATCCAGAGAACAGCCCCCCTTCTGCTTTTTGAGGTTGTGGGAGAGATACATTGTCAGAGGAGACAAAAGGTTGCTTTTTAAGTGAGGATTCATTTGAAACTTTTTCTACTCTAATGTCTTCTGCTGATCTGAAGACAGGAAAAACGGTCTGTGTTTGAGTCTGATGAGGCACTGGAAGTCCAGGTGAGATTAATGAACTGAGAGATTTTTTAAAAGGACTAAAAAATCCTGACTCCTCAGCTGATTTGTGTGTTAGAGGCTTAATGTTCGTCTTCTCACTATTTATCACATTAGAGGTAGTTTTAAGCATTTTAAGGTTTTCAACGTCAGCGGTTTGATATACATCTGACATTTTACTTTGTTTTGTATTGCCATTCAAAACTCCGAGCTGTTCACCTGGCTTCTTTTGCCTTGCATCAAAATCCTTTTGTAAATAACTTTTGGCTGTTTCATTCACAACATTTTCTCCTCTGAAATTTTTCCCATTTCCCAGCACTGATGTTTCTTTGTGAGCTGTAACACCACTGTATTTGTTGTACTCATTTCTGATTAGTTGAGATGACTGGTCTACCCCTTGTAAGTTGGCATTAGATGACTGGAAAGATGAAAGAGATGGGCTTGAAAACCTCCTATCAGACTGAGGATCCTGAGTAGGTGATACCACAGCTACTGGTGTGGGACTTGCAGACTTTGGCACAAAGGAAAACAATTTTGATATACCAGAACTAACTGGAACATTGCCCGGTACCTCTGATTGGTCAACAGACTTAGACCCCACTTGTTTTGAGCTTGACACAACTTTATCCGTTAAAGAGCTAAATAATGAGCTCATGGCATTCTTCATCCCTGCTACTCCATGGTCAGAAGCACCACTTGAATTTTGTTCTTTAGCATCTATAGGTTTTTCTTTTACTTCCTTAGTGGTGATCCCTTGCTCATCTCCAACAGATTCTGTTCTTGCACTACCCTGAGATGACAACCTTGATTTGTTAGACTTGGGTAAGGATCCATATTTACTAATCTCCTCTTCTTTTTCAGCTAGATATTCGGATACAGTTTCAACCAGACACTGCAGCTCATCCATAGGATCAACATATTCATCACTAGGTTCCTCTACAGGAGAAAGCATGACCTCTGGAGCCCACCCACCAATTTTACACTTTCCACTTTTCTTTTCACGGTAACTTTGATGCCTCTCAGTTTGGTTGCCATATGTTGAGAGATATCCATAGTAGCTGTAATTCTTTCTCTCTTCACTCCTGAGTGCCTTAGCTAAAGAGGTCATTTCCTCTAACTCTTCCTCAGAGCCAATGGAATATGGTAGCTCATCCGAGCCCTCAGAATCAAAGCCTACATCTTCCCTAAGTCTAGCTGCTTCTTCCTCTTGATATGCGACATAATTCTCCAGTGTGTTTTCTAACTTGTTTTTAGCCCACATTCTTGTTTTGTAGAGCAAGCCGTTTTTGTAAGGTTTCAGGCATGGCATCATGTTTTCATCAGCCTCTTCCATTTCTTTCACTTGACGTAACACAAGCTCGCTTCGTTTTTGACGGAGAAATGCAAGATCGGGAGGAAAATGCTCTGCTCTGACATGCTCCAGTCCTCCTGGGTCCCGGATTTTTTTCTTTCGCCTTCGGTCAATAGTGGCATAACCTTCTGGATAAGCAGCATTTAATGAAGCGTTTTTATTTTTTATTGGAGACTGGTTGACTATGGTGTCTTGGTAAGCATTTTCAATATGAACAAGATCATCTTGTCTGTCATGCTCCTCAATCCATGCCTGTTTCTCTCTATCAAGGAAATCATCCAGGGTACTTTTACCCTGTGGTTTGTATTTTACCTCCCAATCCTCCACACCCATGCCTGAATCTACTGGGACAATCCTAACTCTACCCCTCTGATTAGGAACTCTAGCGGAGATTAAAAAGGATGGAAGGGTAAAAAAGGAGGGGGAAAGAAAGAGAAAAATATATTTCATCATAATAGATAAAAGCTGCTGACAGCAAAAACATGGTAACAGTGATGCACTAAAGCAATGACCAAGAAAAAGCTTTGCGGTTTAAGTAAAGTTAAGAAAGAATGTACATTTCTTATTATACCATGACATTCCTTTCTCCTCACAGACAAATAGGTTTTTAATTCCCCCTTCCCCAACTGTAACTTAATGATCACAAGAATACAATCTCTTGTCTGTATTTTTTAAAGGGATCTGATGCAATAGAATTATCCGGATTAGCTCTGTGCTGGGCCACACAAGAGACTCTGATTAACCACAATCTCAGAATACCACATTTCAGTTATTTCTCTTATGCAAATCACAAGTCTAAAAGACAAGGAATCCACTCTCAGATTTCAAGTTTAAAGTGGAAATGAAGCAGTCACTCAAGTTTTCATTATTTAGTAAACTGATTTCCACTTTAATAAAAAATATATATATATAGCAAACACATTGTAAACATTTTAAAGAAAAAAGTATGTTTTGTTATAGCTTTTAAAGCACGAACAAACGGCTTGTTCTGAGACACTGCTTATGATTTATGGGGATAAAAAAAAAAAAAGGAGTGGGTGGATTTTACCATTATAGGGTGGTTGTGTACACACTTTATGCCCACTGTGTAAAAATGAATTTAGCATAAAAGGTGCCCTTTAAAGAAGAAACACTGGGTCATGTTACAGCAGGTATTGTATTCGCAGGTAAACATAAAATATGTTACATACCACCACTGGTGAATGAGCCAGTGTAATGCGAATATGTCTGAAAGGTCTGACATAACAATAAGATCCAGTGTTTCTGCTCGGATATTTTTAAGAGAAAGCATTCAACACGTCCACCTCCCGGCATAGTGTGCTAAATGTACGCACCATGGTGAAGTGACTGCACAATACATGGACCAGATCAGTCTCCTGACAGGAGATGGACTCTGACACGGTGGACATCGGCATACACACTCACACCAGATAATGTTTCCAATCCACTCTTTACCCCAAACCACCAGGTTCACGACTTCTTCCACCCGTAATGGTAGTACTGCTCGGTTCCCTTGCCATATCGGCTCAAATGCATAAGCAATTTGACTTATTATGGGCTCAACAGTCCTTTCAAAATTTCAATCCAACACTGTGACGTCACACACTGTGGTAATTGCAAGATGGCGGCGCAGCCTGCTCCAAAAGCTATAACAAAACATCTTTTTTTCTTTAAAATGGTCACATTAATCGTGTTTGTTATATAATTTTTTATTAAAGTGGAAATCAGTTTACTAAATAATGTGAACATGACTGACTGCTTCATCTCCACTTTAAAGTTTGGCATAACAAACAAGAATGATCTGCAACCAGCAGGATATTTGGCAGAACACAAAACAATCAATCTAAAATAAACATGAAACAAGGAAAAAATATACTCATAAAAATATGTTCATTTTACTTAATATACGTTACATATTTTATTTCAAATTGTTATTTCAGAGCTGGTTTATGGACATATTTGTCCCAAAATCATTATGTTCAGTGCTAAAAGTGTTGTAAAACGGGTGCAGTTGTACACAAAGCAACAAGGAGTATAGTAAGTATGTAGTAACTGAATGTACCTGCTTGCATGGTGTTCCCTATAGTCAATTTCAAAGCTGTGCAAAGAGTCAGCACAGGAGTCCATTTGCTGCTGAAAGTGTGGCCCCATGGGATACTGGTGAAGAGAAGAATTGGGCTGGGCCGTGGTGTGGTAGCGGGGAGGCAAACTACTGCTTGTCTCACTCCTGTAGTCACTGTCTCTATCCTCCACCGCGCTGTCAAGGTCATCCAAAGCTAGATAGGGTGATGGAGAATGGTCAGAATGGAAATACATTAAATGCCAATCTATCTTGGATTTCTTTTTATATATTTTGATTAGATAAAAGATTTCTAGAAAAATGTAAAACAAAATCAAGCGAAATCTAATGCGTCTCTCTGAAACGAAGTAAACACAAAATATAAACGAGTAGAAGGAAGTAAATGCAGAACAACTGAAACAAGGAGCTCACAATGTACACAAAGAATGAATCATTATCTCAGGGTAAAAACTCAAGGAAATTTGGAGGGGAAAAATTCACGCATCCAACAGGAAGCAAATCTATGCTGTGATCAAATAAAAATTCTAGAAATAGAGTAAGACGTGCAAACAGGAGTTTGTCTAAAATTTGAAAATGGCATTTACAGAGCATGTAAAAACTTTTAAACCTATATCATCCCTCATTTACTTGGAAGATGCTTTTCATAAAGCATTACCCAGTTAAATCCAGTAAGCATAAATTTGAGCATTATAATTCAACTTATCAGGTTAGTCATCAAATATTTTCAGATATTTTCAGCTAAAATGTGTTACAATACATACATCTATGGGGTTGTATTGAGCTTTTACCTATGCAAGTGTGCATGAAAAGCTCACATTTAGGGCTCATTTGAAAGCACAGAAGTGTTTTTAAGGGTCCTGGGAGGTTGTAGGGAATAATCTAGAGTAAAGGGTTACTATATAAAATTACATACTCTGGCTGTCGGCCCATCCAAAATAGTTGCCTGGTGAGGTTCAAAATCAAGAGTGAGAGAAGATGTACAAAATAATTTACAGAGACTGACATTTTGGTTTTAATGTGAATTTTCTTCTGTTTGAAACAATTGCAAGACGCTTTGACGAACATATGTGAACAGAAATGCTGTGAACAGATTGCAAGTTAACATATACCATACACTACTCAAAGTGGCATGAAAGATAAAGGAATGGAGAGTGCACTGAAGCATCAGGCCTGATGCCATGTCTCCATCTAGTGTGAGATGTTGTCACTCACAGCATTGAGAGGCAGCACATGGCAGAGGACGTCCCGCTACTTCATCCTGTAAGGGAAACTAACACAAGGAGAGAAAATAAAGAGAATAAGATTGAACAAGAAAAAAGTATAAAGTATGGTTAAGAAACAAATTACTGCTAAAGACCTCAGATACTGAACATGCAGATTCCAATAAATTGCATGCATATCCACCGCAAAACTCACATCAAACAGTATAAATACAATATTAAATCGTGAGACTGGTAAATTTATTTGATTTTGATTTTGCAAAAGATGCAATTATCGGAAATGGATACATGACCAAGGATACGTTTCCAAAACCAAAGGTCACTTTACAGAACAAGAAAAAGATTTATACATTAAATACTTTATACATTATAATAACACATCACACCATAGGACATGTCCATTTCAATCTACAAGCATTTGAATAGCATGCTGCTAATTGTTTTAAAATAAATCATGCATGCAGTTATGATGACCTTATTTGTATTAGAGGGACTACATGGAATATTTGTACTTTTGTACTATTAAAAATGGTCTCACAATAGGACCATTTAAAATGAACTAGTTGAGGTCTAGACACATTTTACAGACATACAAATCTTTTGCAAAAATCTTGATGATGATTATAACACAAGGTCCTGCGTTTTATCAATCTGGTCACATTAATGCACAGCAAAAATCACTGCTCAAAGCACACGTACATGCTGATCCCATACCAAAGCTGTGACGCTAATCATTAGATAACCAAGAGGGAAACAGAGGAGAAAATATAAATATATATATATACGCAATGCCTAATTTCATAACTAGAGTTACGATTACCCACAATCTCACAGCTTTGAGTTTAAATATTTAGAAAAATTATGACCATCAAAAAAGTTTTTTTTTTTCTCAAAACGAATCTAATCTCTTTAGTTATGCTCATATTACTCCACAGTGAAGTACACAATGTGAGCAATTCAAAATTAAGTAATATTGTGATTTCCGGTAAACATTAAATGCAAATAACAAATGGCAACTGTAGTAAAACACAATGAACATGCTTTCATAAAATTGTCATACCACCTCGTCGGTCTATTCTCATTAAATTACAGTCAGTGTGGACTGTTGTTTGCTAACTAAACCCCCATGTAGTGATATATTGAAGTCATGCTGTTGTTTTGCTGCACATGCACAGGTCTTACCTCATCGTGAATGCCCATATTGATGCGTTCCAGTTTGCCGGTCCAGTATCGAGCCTCATCCTCTGGGATTTCTGTAAAAGAGGTAGTGAGTCGTGAGCACTGCAGTCTAAGACATAAAAGTTCTTGCAAAGCGTTTAAATGTGCCAAGACATTATGATTAAGTATTCAGCCCTTTTAAATGTATAATGAGCTACATGGCCGAGGGACTTCAAAAATACTCCGCCAGCTAAAAAAAAACAGTGCAGTACATGACACTTTACTTTAAAAGCAAGTACAGGGACAAAGGAATGTTGTGCTGTCGGACTAAAGCTCTATTTGCTGGAATACATAGAGGGGCAGTTTTTAAAAATCAGTAGTTTAGTTCATGCCAATAATACCGGTTACTTTGTAAACAAACCATATTTATTACACCAAGACAATAATAAAAAATTTGCTATGCATAGACATAGTTTACAGCTTACATAAATAACATACATACTGAAATCTGTTTCTGTAATTGTGGTTTAATCAACAAATAAATATTTTTGAAAACTAAAGCACATTCCATACTGTATGTAGTTTGGAACCAGATTAAAATCTTAAAGTCTGAATGATAAGAGTCTTTCGTGTTTTACAGTCATTGCTATCAGCAAAAATATTATTGAAGTGTGTTTTATACAGTATCATCACACTTTAATTTGGGGAACACATTCACAATTAACTACGATTTTTGCCTCAAACCCCTACTGCTTATTAATAATTAGTACAGTTTAAGTTTAGGTATTGCTTACATTTTAGAATTGGGTACACAAAAAAAATGCTGGGTTTTTTCAACCCATGTTTGGGTCAAATGTGGACAAAGCCAACATTTTTTACATTTTGGTTTACATTTTTAATAGAATTTTTAAAACCAATGGTTGGGTTTGTGCATATTTGACCCAAACATGAGTTGAAACAACCCAGCATTTTGTTAGAGTGGATGATTAAGGGATGCAAAATATGGTCATGCACAATAAGGCATAAATATGTCCTGTATAATTACTAATAAACAGCCAATATGTTATTAATATGTATGCTAATAAGCAACTAGTTAATAGTGAGAATGGGTCCCCAAAAATATTATCAGAGTGTCTATTTACACTATCTCCACCCACTGACATCTGATTGGGCCAGACTAATTTACAACAGTCATCATTTTCAACAGTAGCAAATCGACCCAAGTTCGAATCTGCCTTTTGCTGAACTCGCTCTACTCCCTTTACCCATCACATATCAGATCGGAAAGGCATTTCTTTTCAATGATTTAATAATAAAGTGTTTATCGGTTGGGGTAGGGGTCAGTGTAGGAAGGGCTTTACTGTCTCAATAAAGCAGCATCCATTTAAAAGTTTTAGTAAATATAATCATTTACACTATGTTTTTATTGCATACCGTTTAAATGTACAACAACTCTGAAGTACAAATAGTACATGCCATTATTTATAAGTATAAATAGCATCTAACTGCTGTTTTTACACTGTTTAAATGCCAATAGATGCTATTTACACTGTGTAAATAGCATCTATCGCTAGCCTATTTGCACAGAGCAAATAGCCGCTGCCAGGATTTCAAAATTCAATGCGTTACTGCTAAAATGTGCTGCTGTTTCTTAGAAATTTCTGGTTAAAAGTGAAAAGTACACCCTTCACCATTTTTTTCTTCCAGTGTGATATATGTTTAATGACTACACTAAACAATCAGATCCGATTTCATTACAAAAGACAATGCGGACTGATTTGAAAACAAATTGGAATTTGGTGCAATGTGAACAAAGCCTCAGATACTGTGTGCAGCGTCCTTTGAAGGCACATGGGATACTGAACACGAGGAGAGTAGCTTCAAAGTGCTTGGATAAAACAGTCAGGCTTATGAATGGGATCAATGGCAGGTAACCAGGCCAAATGCGGCACTTACGAAGGTTCGACCTTTCACATCCCAACAACCTGCACAGCCGCACACTTTATTTCCAGCCCATAGCTCCACTCACAATGAAGACACAGCTGGCAAAAATGTAAATATTTTTGTGAAGTCCTACACAAAGAGCAGCAAATCAAAGTGATAATTCAACCAGCAACTGAATAGCTTAATCCTCCTTTTATCTCTCTGCTGCACAGATTCTCAGGACACCGTGCCTTTAAGCCTAAACAGCCTTTTTATGTTGGTTTGTTTTTACTTTCTATCATTTGATTTTTTTTTTTAATTACAAGTTTTACAAACAATTACAAGTTACCCACATTTTACCTTTATATCAGTGTATACTGGATAAAGCAGCCGTTTTGGAGAGACAGTTTGATAACTGATTTATTAGAAAGAAAGAAGCTGCCTGAAGGAGATTTATTCAACCCTGATGACATTCAACAAAATCAATGAAAAGCAAAAGCACCAGAGAGGCACGGGATTGATCTTAAGCAGCTGCATTTCCAAACAACAGACCAGCAAGCCATTCTTAATGTGGAACGCAATGTCCACGCAGCTCTTTTACATACAATGTAGTTGAACATCTCATTTTGTGCACTGTGGAAGAAAGGAAGGTTTAGAATGACACGAAAATGTAGGCATTAGTATGTGCTTTATAAAGTACTAATAAACAGCCAATATCCTAATAGCCAAGTTCCCAGAACAAAACTTTGCAGCATGGGCGGTAGGGCCTTTTCATCGGCTGCACCAAGGCTGTGGAATACCCTCCCGGACTACCTGAGAGCCCCACAGACTATAGATGTTTTTAAACGAAACCATTTCTTTTTACTAAAGCTTTCCACTGAATGTGTTTTAAATAGTTGTTCTTGAATAGTTTCTTAAATTTTTTTAAATAGTGTTTCTTATTTTTTGTATTTAATTAACTGTGTTCTAGATGCTCTGTAGCACTTTGAGATTGCAGAAATGTAAAGTGCATTACAAATAAAATGTATTATTATTATTATATACTAGTAATATGCATGCTAATAATAAGCAACTAGTTAATAGTGAGAATTGGACCCTAAACTAAAGAGTTACCCCAAAAAATGCTATATATACATTCATATTGTGTTATATTACCTTGCCAGCAAATGGAAAAAAGCTAATTAAAGGATTAGTTCGCTTCAAAATGAAAATTTGCTAATAATTTACTCACCCTCATCTCATAGGGTGTTCAAGATGTTCATGTCTTTCTCTCTTCAGTCCAAAAGAAATTAAGTTTTTTGAGGAAAACTAATTCCAGGATTTTTCTCTACAATGTATTTCAATTGCAACCAACAGGTTGAAGGTCCAAATCAATGCAGTTTCAAAGGGCTTTGAAGGGCTTTAGAGGGCTCTGCATGATCCCAGCTGAGGAATAGGGTCTTATCTAGCAAAACTATGGGTCATTTTCAAAAAACAAAAAAAACCTCAAATGCACGACGGTGTTCTGCTTTTGCATGATGTAATTTTCATTTTGAAGTGAACTAATCCTTTAATGCTGCTGCGTGAGTGTTTCTAATACAACGCCTAAAAGAGTGTCAACTAATTTGACATCTTTCGCTCTTTTGACCAACTTCTTTTGCATGAGCAGAGCGGACAGAATTCCATAGGAATCCAAATCAACAATCTACACTCACCTAAAGGATTATTAGGAACACCATACTAATACTGTGTTTGACCCCCTTTCGCCTTCAGAACTGCCTTAATTCTACGTAGCATTGATTCAACAAGGTGCTGAAACCATTCTTTAGAAATGTTGGCCCATATTGATAGGATACCATCTTGCAGTTGATGGAGGTTTGTGGGATGCACATTCAGGGCACAAAGCTCCCGTTCCACCACATCCCAAAGATGCTCTATTGGGTTGAGATCTGGTGACTGTGGGGGCCATTTTAGTACAGTGAACTCATTGTCATGTTCAAGAAACCAATATGAAATGATTAGAGCTTTGTGACATCAGAGGATGGGTACATGGTCATAAAGGGATGGACATGGTCAGAAACAATGCTCAGGTAGGCCGTGGCATTTAAACGATGCCCACTTAGGGGCCTAAAGTGTGCCAAGAAAACATCCCCCACACCATTACACCACCACCACCACCTGCACATTGGTAACAAGCCATGACGGATTCATGTTCTCATTCTGTTTATGCCAAATTCTGACTCTATCATCTGAATGTCTCAAAAGAAATCGAGACTCATCAGACCAGGCAACATTTTTCTGTCTTCAACTGTCCAATTTTGGTGAGCTTGTGCAAATCGTAGCCCCTTGTTCCAATTTGTAGTGGAGATGAGTGGTACCCGGTGGGGTCTTCTGATGTTGTAGCCCATCTGCCTCAAGGTTGTGCATGTTGTGGCTTCACAAATGCTTTGCTGCGTACCTCGGTTCTAACGAGTGGTTATTTCAGTCAAAGTTGCTCTTCTATCAGCTTGAATCAGTCGGCCCATTCTCCTCTGACCTCTATCATCAACAAGGAATTTTTGACCACAGGACTGCCGCATACTGGATGTTTTTCCCTTTTCACACCATTCTTTGTAAACCCTAGAAATGGTTGTGCGTGAAAATCCCAGTAAATGAGCAGATTGTAAAATACTCAGACCGGCCCGTCTGGCACCAACAACCATGCCACGCTCTAAATTGCTTAAATCACCTTTCTTTCCCATTCTGACATTCAGTTTGGAGTTCAGGAGAGTTTCTTGACCAGGACCACACCCCTAAATGCATTGAAGCAACTGCCATGTAATGTATTAGATTAGATAATTGATTAGGTTGATTAGATAATTGCATTAATGAGAAATTGAACAGGTGTTCCTAATAATCCTTTAGGTGAGTGTAGAACCATAAATAGAGTGGGCACAATCAAGTCTGAGCAAACTAACAAACTCCACAGCTTTAAAACAACGAACATTTGAAAGATTATGGTCCCAACTGACTTAAGATCTCTAGTGTCAAGACAGAATGGTTTGTAGATGGAACATCTTGACTCTTCCGAGACAGAAATGCAAAACAGACCTCTGAGTGACCTTAAACACAGGATTGAAAACCACAGGAAAAAACAAACTGTTTTTACATATAAAATTTTACCCAAATATGATGACTTCCACTTTCTGAGAACCCCAGAAATGAAAAAAACTGTCCATAAAGATGCATTAAATAACACAAACTGTTTTTAAATAATACAAAGGAATTTTAAAGAGTAAATCTCACCGAAGGGCAGTTCAAAGCGAGTGTCCAGCAGGACTCGATGTGGCGTTGGGTTTTTAGTCCCATATATCTCATCTGCCTTCATCAGAACTTCAGAGTCCAGAAAAATCCACTCGCCAGGGCCCTCCTGTTCAGAGGAAAGGTTATTCATTATGTTAAAAAGCATAAACACACTTACAAAAGAGAGGAATCTTTAGGACCGCCTGAATTGATGAAGTTCACCGAAATTACAACTAAAAACATCCCATAAGAAATGTATTTTAGCATGAAATTATGTAAGATTTTGAGATGTGAAGGACTTCCTGACCTCCTCTGAATGGCAGATGCTTTTGAGAGGGATCCAGGCTGTTCCTAACATGGTGTCCCAGATGAGACCTTTGTTCCACACCTCTATGATGAGGCCCAGGTCCAGTCGGCTGATCTCACTGAAGACCACAAACAGAACAGAAAGATGCTTCAATAATGAAAACTGAGTTGTTGTTTTTTTTTTCAGCACCTTATAAAAAGGTTGCAAAATATTTTGAACATACTATAAACATTTTTGCTAGTAGTTTCTTTAAGGAGCTTCTCTTTCCAATCGTCCAATTGAATAAAATAGATGCCTAAATGTTAAAGAACTGTTCAAAAGTATGGGGATTTATTTATGATTTTGTTTTATAGAAATTAATACATTAATCAGGCAAGGATAAATTCAATTACAAATGCATAAATGCATTAATTTATAATGTGACAAAAGATTTCTATTCCAAATGCTGTTTTGAACTTTCCATTCATCAGAGCCCTGAAAAAATGTATCAATGTTTCCATAAAAACAGTTTTCAACAAGTTTCATGAGCATCAAATCAGCATATTTTAATGAATTCTGAAGGATCATGTCACACTGAAGACTGGAGTAATGATACTGAAAATGCAGCTTTGCATCACAGGAATAAATTACATTTAAAATATCAAAAAAATTGCCTGATCTCCATATTTTTACAGTCTGTGGAGTACTTCACAACACCACCAAGTGGAAAAGGACAAAAGCAGCCGAAGCAGCTCTAATAAGCTTCATCTTCTTCATCTTTTATAAGATCCCAAGTGGCATGTAGGATTTTTCAAACAAAGAATAGGAGATGCATGCAGTCAAAAAAACAAAAAACAAAAAACAAATCAAAGCATAATTTTTTTGAGGGGATACACTGCACGAGTTTCGGCTGTCCCAGATGAAAGATTGCCATTGTGAAACAATCGTACTGTGATCGTGGCTCCTAATCGGTGGTCCTATGTCATACAATGAGAGAGATTCAAAGATGGCCGTTGTCATGTTCACTGCACAGCGTGTTTGCTGCTAAGACCTACGGCTACTGACCAGCCAATAAAAATACGACATAAAAATTAAACACGACATGGCGCTAAAACTTGCTTACCTCAAGGTGTCAAGGTTGCTTAGTCAATAGGTGTCGCCATCGTACAGTCTACATACATGTCGTACCCAAGTTTAATAGATCCATGTCGCACCGTGTGATCTTATAGGATTGCTAAAATCGTGCAGTGTATCCCGGGCTTAATGCCTGCTACAGACTGCGATTTCAGCAGAAGTACAACATGGATCTAATAAACTTGAGTACGACATGTATGTAGAATGTACCATGATGACACCTATTGAATCTTAGGCTATGACGTAAGTTAGTATAGATTGGTGCAGGCATGACATCACTTTGTAGGCCAAAACACAGAAACAAGTTAGCATTTTAGCACTTCCGTTTCCATTGTCACAAAACCAATGGGTTTTTTGAATGGGATTTTGGTTAAATGGTTGAAATAAGGTCTGTAGTGAACAAGCTCAGAACACTTTATTCTACAACATAAAATACATTACCACACTCGTGACTTTTAAAAGCTGTTACATGTCTTGAAAAAGGCGTTTGCTAACAAGTGGCTAAATGGGAGGGTGTCTGGGACATTAAATGTCATCACGCCGAAACAGGTAAAATCAGTCCGCTTTTACAGCCTCATTATACTCATAATTGTGCTCATATAAACTAACTCAAACCTTCTGTGAACATTTTTTTAGATAAAAACTAAAAGACCTGTTGGAAGCTTAGTGGTGATGACGTTTAAGTCGTGGGAACGTGGTGTAACTTAGCTCGTTTATAGCCTACCTTTAGCCTTTTACGTCGGTCAGCAGCATTTCGGCTTCAAAATTCATAAAAGTTGTGTTCATCTGTGACAATTATCTTGATGGACAAAATGTGTAAGTATTAAACGTTTGATGATCGCAGAACTTGTTTTTTGCTATAATTCAAACGCCTATGGAAAAATCCTATTGGGTTTTGTCGAGGGAACCAGTGTGATAACTGCCAGTTGGCCTACAAAGTGACATCATACCTGAACCACTCTATTGTGGTTTTTATGTGCCCTGAAAAAAAAGGAGGAGGAATCGAAAGAGGAGAATATGGACGCGTCATAGCTAGGGAAAAGAGAAAAATTGGCATGCCAGTTTTGCAAATGTAGTTTGAGGTAAGTATTTTCAAGTTTTAGCGCCATGTCGCGTTGATCAATACACCGTTTCAAGTTTTTAATGGCTAGTCCGTAGATGTAGATCGTAGCATCAAACACACTGTGAGATGATCATGCTAAATTTCACACACTGTCAGAAAATTATCACAGGCTATCTTTGGTCGCAACACCGTGAAAAACAGCCGTCTTTGAACCTCTCTCACTGTATGACTCACTGTAGGACCACCCTTTAGGAGCCAAAACAACAAAAATCGGCACGATTGGTCATCTTTCTTCTGGGTCAGCACAAAACCGTATGATGTGTACAGAGTATAGTTATGGCTTCAATGGGGATTTCCATATGGGATTCAAATGTAAGAAATATGCTTTTTCCCATACCCATTTTATCATACAGCAGGTGAAAGCCTCAAACCTCTCGTGAACAAATGCATAAAAAATTTTTTTTAAACGATCAGGAGTGTGTTTGAGAAGCTGCAAATATTTAAAATGCAAACACGTTAATTGATATTTAATGTATAGTTCATGTATCAGGTGTGTGTTTTTTGCTAAGTTTGATCTTCATAAATCACACACAGTGTAAAAATTTAAATAATGTTTGCATTGGTAGACTTGTGCTCCTAAAACAGCTGCTTCACACCATCTGCCAACAGGATGCAAGGCTTTCTACCACTGAATGAGACAAACATGTCTTTTATCTGCCGCTCTGCTTGTTATAAATAGAGAAGACCAAAGCACACATGCGTGTGGCAACTAAAGAGGAGCATTTTGAAATCCATTCATTATTCATTTAGGCTTTCAATTGTCTCCAAAGTGAGGTGAGGATGAGATGGCTCTAGACCTCCAGAGAGCACCTTGTTTGCGTATCAGCAATTTCTCTTTTTTTGTTGCACTTGTTCATTTTCCAGAACAGGCCAAGCAAGGTTGGGCTAAGTAATTACTAATTGATAGGTTGCTATAGAGACAGATAGAGCTAGCTGACGCCACAAAGAGTACGCACACGCTAAAAATGCAGTCCCAGAGAGACGTCACGCCTAAAACTCACCCGCAGGGTCGTACGGAAGTTCACACAGAACAGCTGAACTCGTGACACGTCTGAGGGATAGAATAACTTTGCCCTTTGATCAAACAAACAAATGATGAGCTATATAAACAGCCGTAATCCCATCGGTGATGCGATTATATTATCATAATTATTTAAGCTACTCAAATAGGCTCAAAGTGAGCAAACAAAAAAAGTGTGCAGGTTTCTTAAGCTTTATGTCAGTGGACATGAATCGGTTGGAAGGAAATGTAAGCAACACATCATTGGCTTTGAATATTGCTCAGCTAAGAGATATTTAAGGCAACACTGCAACAAGACAACGTTTAACTAATCTTGAGTTAATGTGCCCTTAAATACTTTGAAACTCTAATATGCTTATTTGATTTAGGAGTTTATTTTTAAATCTCAAGTGTAACATCCCTCATCATGTGCATTAAGGACATGAACGATACTTCAGATCCAACAGCTTGTTGAGGAAAAGTTTGCACTATAAAGTAATAAGACAATTTTCAACTGATAGATAAGCCCAAAAAAGCCTTAAAGGCACAGTATGTAAGTTTTCCCACTAGAGGTCGCTTTTTCAAAACACTAACAAAGTAGCTTGGTGAATGAACGTGTAATCATAGGAGTTGTCGTCTGTGCGACGCAATGACATGGGCCATAGCTGATTTCTCTGGATTTAAACGTTGGAATCATTTGGGACAATGACACAAGTCAACAAAACATAACATTGTTCTAGTGTTTTTTGTAGTGGTGGGCCGTTATCGGGGTTAACGTACGTTAATATTCATCTTTCTATGTTTTCAGTCAGCACTAGCTTAGCATTGTGCTAACTTGTTAAAATACAAAGGGTTTCTGTTTCAAATAAATGCTGTTCTTTTAAATTTTCTATTGTAAGGAAGTTGCCAGGGCGTCCTGGCATGAGAAACGATGACTTCCTGGGAACAAAGGACTTTTCTAAGGATCAACATTTGAACACTCTTCTCAATACATAACAGCCACACCCAAAACACACCATACTGAGACACACACACTCACACTCACAATCTACCCATCACCCACTGTTTTGCCCATTTGCTCCCACACTGAAAACCCATTCTGAACCTATGCAATGCTAAATATGTACAGTGTGTAACCATGCATGCTTAGTATCATTTGAAACGTGTCAGTGCGTCTGGTAAAATGGTCTCATTCTCCAAACCAGAATACAAACCTCCAAGAAGTTCTATAAGTTGAGAAAATATTGTGTGACGTTAAGGAGGTGATCCGACGTTAAGGAGGTGATCCCCCACAGATCTCTAATTCAGGATACCTCCTGTATGTAAATAAGTATTCTCCTTCACAAATGGTGAGAACCCATTCAAACACAAATTCTGATTGCCCATTTGTGACCCCCTGAATAAGGGGCCAAAACCTAATTATAATCACAGTAAACCACCATTTGGTATCTATTGAATTATCTGGGTATTTAAAGGAAAGTGACACTAAACTCGAGAAGTCTGTATCTAGATATCCCACACTGTTTGTGTGTAGTCTTTCACGACCAGGTAAAGATTTCTGGAATCCTTGATTCTTGAATTATTGTTTCTATATATGATTGATTGATGCTTTTTATCCTTTGAATTGAAGTTTGATCGATGTTTCTTACCTGGTTAATAAATCGTTATGATTAAATTTATTCTGACTTACTCTGAATTATTAACGATCTCTATGAGATCATGAATGGGTACTTTCCACAAAGGGTTAAACGGAATAATTAAATGTGTGTCTAACTATTAAATATGAATGACCAAATAACCAAATTGGCATTCTAACGCGCATCTTTCTATGTTTTCAGTTAGCACGCGCATTGGAGCGCGATTTCAGCTGTTCTTACACTATTAATCAAAGAATCATTAAAAAATTAAAAATATTAAACAGCACAACTGTTTTCAAAATTGATAATAAATGTTTCTTGATCATCAAATCAGAATATTAGAATTGTGTGTCATTGAAGACTACTTCAAAATATATATATAAAAATAGATATCAGTTATTTTAAATTGCAATAATATATTAAGGTTTTACTGTATTTTTGATAAATGCAAATAAATGCAGCCTTGGTGAACATAATATATTTTTTTGTTTTTACTTTTGAATAGTAATGCTTGATGCATAAACAATGGTATTTCTTTGAGATGGATAATTGTGATGCATTGATTAACTGATAAATGACTCTCAGTAACATGTTAAGAATGCAATCAGGCAAGAATGTAGTACATAATAATATATAATCAGTAATCAATGCATAATCAGCCTCTGCTCATCATCCATTAGCCTGTGTAGGTCCCAGAGGGCTCAAACTTTATTACATTAACCTGGATGCTACTTTTAAACGCTCCTCTGAGAACAAAGACAAACAAAGCTTGGCTAGATTTAAGGGCTCTGTTCAATTACCAGGACATCTGGCTTTCTGAAGTTCCATTAGGACAAGAAAGCATGAAGTTATCAATGGGGACGAGGGTACATTAATGCAACCGGCTTGTCCACAGGGACAATAATTAGGCCGGGGACGAAATTGCTCCACAGGTTAGAAGGCACATTTTTAGTATTTAACTCACTATAATGTGAAGTGGTTACATATTTCAGAAATGCCTTTATTATGTGTCATTACACCTTTATCCAGAAGGACTGAAGAATTAATCAATGTTAGGAACTTTCCATTCCATTACTAGATGATATAAAGCTTCAGAATGAAATCACAACAGTCGGATTCTCCAAAGCAAAAATCCCTTTCAAAATATCCATGGAGAAACTGATTAGCAAACACTTCAGTATAAACTTAAATCAGTGTGTTTTCTACTTCATTATTCAAAATAGATGTTTAATTGACAAATTCCTGGTGAATAACTACACAACACAATTCTGAAGCAAAACAGAGCACTGTAGCGTTTACTGACTACATAAAAAAAGAAAACGCACCATTGACACATTCTCTTAATGCACTGCAAATATTAGGTCACATATGTGTATATCTGGATATACTATATTTATTCCTAAAAATACTTACGGTATATACACTATATAGCCAAATGTTTTGGGACGCCTGCCTTTACATGCACATGAAGTTTAATGACATCCCATTCTTAATCTGTAGGGTTTAATATGGTGTTGGCCCACCATTTGCAGCTTTAACAGCTTCAACTCTTCTGAGAAGGCTTTCCATAAGGTTTAGGGGTGCGTTTATGGGACTTTTTGACCATTCTTCTTGAAGCACATTTGTGAGGTCAGGCACTGATGTTGGACAAGAAGGCCTGGCTCGCAGTCTCCGCTCTAATTCATCCCAAAGGTGTTCTATCGGGTTGAGGTCAGGCCGGGCAAGTTCCTCCACACCAAACTCGCTCACCCATGTCTTTATGGACCTTGCTTTGTGCACTGGTGCGCAGTCAGGTTGGAAAAGGAAGGGGCCATCACCAAACTGTTCCCACAAAGTTGGGAGAAGGAAATTGTCCAAAAATTCTTGGTATGCTGAAGCATTAAGACTTCCTTTCACTGGAACTAAGGGGCCAAGCCCAACCCCTGAAAAACAACCCCACACCATAATCCCCCCATCCACCAAACTTTACACTTGGCACAATGCAGTCAGGCAAGTACAGTTCTCCTGGCAACCGCCAAACCCAGACTCATCCATCGGGTTGCCAGTGGGATGCAGCTGCTTGGCCATGGAAACCCTCTACACACAGTTCTTGAGATAATCTGAAGGCCACACAAAGTTTGGAGGTCTGTAGCTATTGACTTGGCAACTTCTGTGCACTGTGTGCCTCAGCATGCGCTGACCTCGCTCTGTGATTTTATGTGGCCTACCACTTTGTGGCGGAGTTGCTGTTATTCCCAATTGCTTCCACTTTGTCGAATACCACTAACAGTTGACCATGGAATATTAGTAGTGAGGAGATTTCATGACTAGACTCATTGCACAGGTGGCAACCTATCACGGTACCACGCTTGAATACACTGAGCTCCTGAGAGCGACCCATTCTTTCACAAATGTTTGTAGAAGTAGTCTGCATGCCTAGGTGCTTGATTTTATACACCTGTGGCCATGGAAGTGATTGGAACACCTGAATTTAATGATTTGGAGGGGTGTCCCAATACTTTTGGCAATATAGTGTATAAAACTACTGATTTTATGTCACTGGAAATTGACCTAGTTAGTAGTTTTAAATTGCATGTTGTTGATTGAATGACATCATTTTATGCTACAAGGACAAAAGTATATAATGTTTAATAGTCCAAGCAAATTCAAGACTACATGCAGAAAATCACTATGGGCCCTATCATACACCCTGCGCAATGCGACACCAGGCGTGATCCAAGTGTTTTTCGCTAGTTTCAGCTCGACGCAGTTATCATTTTCATGTCCAGCACCAAGCTGCTTAAATGGCAAATGTACTCGCGCCAAACTGGCCCATGGTCATGCTGGTCTGAAAACGAGGTGTGTTAAGGCACACTGTTGGCGACTTGCTATTTTGAGGCAACTGAAAACAACTGGGCCCTTGACCAACAAAAACCTGGTCTAAAGTCAATAGTGAAGTATTTTTTGTGATACTTAAGGGCGCGTTAGTTAGTGTGAACAATGCACGCACACTCTGCTTGTTACACACACAGGGATGCGCAGCAGCACACAAACATTTTTAAATATTAAAAATAAAAGGATTCCTCTCTGGAGAAGTGTTCAGTCTTTCCGCTCGCAAATTCTGCTACGTAAATAGCAAATCGGCATGTTGCAAGCTCAACTGGCTTTTAAAGGGAATGGGAGGTGAGACTGATTGGTTTATTGCATGTTACGCCCAAAACACACCCATGGCTGATTAAGAGACTAGCTACAACCCTTTTTGGACCATGCGGATGGCGCGTCAATCATTTTTTCCATTGCTAAACTAGCAAAAGTGGATTCGGGCAAGCCCTAAGTGCACCTCCGCCGTGCGCTTCAGACCATGCACTCATATTGTTGAAATAGGGCCCTATAAGTGTGAAACCGCAGTCCAGATAAGCAGAGAAACTATATAGACAACCACATCCCAGTGACTATGCAAACAAAGACACACATCCAGCACAAGAACACATGGATGTAATGTGAGAACAGGGCGGGAATCTAAATAAACAGTCTCTGAGACAGAAACAAATTAGCGACAAGGAACACAGAGCCAGTTTCATTTCCTGGAGCAAGCCACCTGTCCTTGGAATAGAGGGAAAAAAAAGTTCTCTGCGTAAGAGCCATAAAGCCAGGATCAATGTTGCTATCTAAACTATAATCTTTTAACATTATTTTGGTTCTAAGCTTTTTTAATTAAATATCAAAACCAAGGCCACATGTACACTGTCACACAATTTTCACCGATTCTTGGTAGAGTTCGGATTTTGTTGCATGCATGTCAACAACAAAAATACATAAAAGATTAGTTTTTTTTTTTCATGCAATTTAGGTCACTTTCGAAATGTGGTTCTAAATCTGCAACATCTGATATCTAGTCATCCAACATTTGTATCCGTATCCTATATCCCCATTTTCTGTCATTGTTACAGAACATATAAATATAAGGTCATCACTGGGAAGTTCTAAAATGTGAATCATGAAAAAGTATTTTAACACAGAAAATTACACATTTCACCTTTAAGGAACCGACTGGGTCTAGATGTGGAAAGTGACACACTGACAGCCTGATTATCCGGGTTGTTTTCTTGGTGGCTGAGAGAAGCTCATTAGTTTGCCAACAAAAGCTTTAAAAGCAGTGTGTGTGTGTGTGTGTGGTTGCCAGGTTAGATATCTCTCACTGCTGCAACAGTTGAATGACTAGTGGAAAGAAATCCAGACCATCTACATAGGACATTTCCCAACCACATAGTAATTTATCATTACATTAGCAACAACAGACTGCGGTCTGGTAAGTGCCGTTACAGCGGCGAGTTGTGATAAACAAACTTACAACATGAAGTCCTGCTCCCAGCATGGCTGGTCTCCCCGCACAGTGATGGTGGTACTCTTCACATTTTGCACTTTCAGCGTCACATAGGCGTTGAATTTATCTAGAAATAAAGCAGAAAATGCATGTTTGTATACAGTTTTTTTTTTTTTGGGGATGGTTTGCAAAGTAATTTAATTGGATGGGGTTGGGAGTATTTTAAGATTATATAAAATTAGAACAGCCTTCTGTTTGTGCCTTTTGACTTCTTTTGCTCACTTTTATCACTTGTGCACGGACTTGTCCGCTAAAGTGAACAGCCAATCAGAGTGATCTCTCTCACCCACGGTCCAGGCAGCGATTCAACATTCTGAATCAGGTGAATTGCTGCCGAACTGTGGAACACACCACAAAAACTATCCCAACCGATGCTCATCAATGGCCTGACGTTATGTCACACCTCAGAGTTGTGTTTATTAGTTATGAAGACATCTATATGTTAGTGTACTGCTATACATTCACTTTAAAATTACACTCAAAATTAACTACTAGCAGAGATATATATAATTTACAAGTGAAAATAAAATTCTCTTCAGGTAAAATGGACCCCAAAAAATGAGTCATCCTGCACTCATGGGTGTGTCTATTTGTTTGTCCAATCAAACGCTCTCTAGAATGAGAATGCCCCTCCCCCTAATATCACCTGCCACTGTCTAGCAATAGCAAGTAGCTAATCATGTTCACGCTGTTAAGTAAGCTAAAGGCTAATGGCTATTTAAAGAGAAAAAAAGGATAAGGCATTTGATATGTCTCATATGGAGACTCTGAAAAATAAAACGTGTCCATGATTTAACTAAAATGAGAAATCAGTACAATGTGGGTACAATTTGACTAGAATGAGGGAGCGAATTTGTACATAGTCACGCTTTAACTAAAATGAGTGAATGGCCACAATATCTATTGCTCCATAGTTCGGTCCCACCTTCTTATTTCAAAACCTACATCAACATAGGAAAGGAACATGATCAATTTCATGGGGTCTTTCAAACACATCCCTCATAGTTTGTGCTACAGAAATAAATTATACCTCGAAACAACATTACTTTTCTGGCTATTTTGATTCCTAAAAACTACTCAAACTGGCTGAGCTAACAGAAACTTTATAGACTGTCAATAATAACCTATAGTGGCTATTGCAATTACAGCAAGCAAACGAAATACATTTTAAAAAGCATGCTTCTAAAGTAACAGTATTGACACAAAAAATATGAGTATATACGCATGCTGGTTGGTCAAGTTTTCCTGGGAATCCCAGAGCACATGTGGCAGGACTGTGACTAAATAAAGCCAGAGCAATAATGCTGTAGTGCTGAGTGAGAGTAAAGATTAGTGATTCCCCTCCCCCAACACCAATGAGAGACAGACAGAGCCCTGACCTTCATAATCTCACATCAGATCCTCAACAGAGCTGAAAAAGCATCACTTTAGCATCAGTTCTTTGGTATTTTTTGCCTCGCATAGAATTTTATACCACAAAGCCAGAGTTTATCGCTATTATCTTTAAAGATCTGAAACGTAATTGACCCCAGCCGAGTTTCATTTGGTTTGCCTAATTTTATAATTATCAATTGAAAAGCATCATTACAACCATTGCTCATACTTAAGCCTACATATAGAGTTAAGAGGGTCTGCAGGGGTCTTTACTGTGATATTTCCTGTTTTATGTGTTTTTCTGCATGCTTCTGAATGTTGGTCGCACCACATGACTTTGATTTGATTATTAATAAGCCGTTTTACTACAATATAACTTTTTTCTAACAAATAATTATCAATAATTAAGCCTACTTAATTCTAATATCTTTCTACTAGATCTATCTAACTACTTAATAAAAAAAAGAAAAAACTCCTTCATTGCATTATGATATCCGGACACCCTGACATTTTTAAGTCTATGGTATATTCAAGTTGCATATTTAATGTATTCCCAAAAATGTGAGACATGTACAGTAATTGACTCAAGTAAAGCAGGCATATACAGAATATTGTCAAGTCAAATTCATAAGGACGGTTCTTTATATGCATGCAAACAAATATGCACACAAACACACGTACGCACTAGTGACGACTGCAGAAGGATTACTGAGACGGTGACATAACCAACACAATTTCCTGTTTGCCAGCGATGAGGGCCGGTCAACACGTGCCCGATGATGCACTCTGCCAGCGTGCCACCCTGTGCTCTCCTCCCACCCTAACAGACATCTAAAGATTCAGAGAGCTGACAATATTATTGTGACGCATTACATGACACTTGCTATATTAATGTGCCAAGATTGTCTGGAAAAGGGTAAAATAAATGTCTGTAAATGTCTTATTCACCATTGTTGTTACCGGTCCATAACATTTTAGTCCAAGAAAATGGTCTAAAATTTAAATGAAAAAAAATCTGCATGGTGCCATGTTTTTAATTTTTTTATGTAATTTATAAAAAAAAACATTAAGATTTACATTCGTAACAATAATTATAATTTTAAATAATAAAATATTAAAAACATATCTTGATAGCACAACGACTTTTTGTACTTCTGTCCAACTTCCGACTTTTTGTCTATTTTTTGTTGCTGGATATATATCATTTGTTGCGTCTAAATATGAATGAGGATACGGTTACTGATAAATAAAATTGTTATTGTTGTTCTTATTATCATTTAGGGGGCTTAGAAACATTTTGGTGTAGCTTCAGCCCCCCTAAATCGGCCTAACGACGTCCCTGAATCACACTACATTTTCACGCCAGTTGACAACACTAATAACGTATTGTATCCATTACTTTTTTAAAGGATATCTTTGTGTCAATAGGTCTAGCTCATGAGAAGAGTGGAAGGGACGTCAGCTGTTAAAACAGATTTGATCAACTTTAGTGCTTCACTATGTTTGTTTCCTTGTTTCAAAAGGTTTCCACAGAGACAAAGAGAATCAGGCCTCACGAAAACAAAATATAACACAAACCATCAGACACAGGGGTCAAAAATACCATTTAACCCGTTCACAAATATAAGAGACCTGCTAGAACGAGCAGCTGCTTGTACTGCTTTTGTACATGTTCCTTGTGTTATTTTTTATAACTCAGTAGTGCATTCGGTTATTCCAAATTAAAGTGCCCCTTTTATTCTTTTCTGGATATTACCTTTTATGTAGTGTGTAATATAGCTGTTTGTGAATATAAATAGAGTTATTGTCTCCCAAAAGAAAGAACTGATTCTGAACTGCCTGAAACGAGTCATCAGTAATTCCAGTCTTACTTCCTGCTCAAACCTACGTAATTTTGTAAAGAATTTGCATAATGGCTGCAAGGGAACAACATCTACTTTGACCCTCAAATTCTCTAGTTGTAGCTGAGGCCTTGAGGAAGTAGTTTTGTGTTGTTGACATGTCGAGAAGACACTGTTTTCTGCTCTGCGAAAGCAATACTGGGCCATCTGACCAATCAGAGCAGGGTACACAGGGTCATCTAGCCAATCAGAGCAGAGTAGACCAATCACAACAGGCTGGGCCATCTGTACAATCAGAGCAGAGTAGACCAATCACAACAGACTGGGCCATCTGTACAATCAGAGCAGAGTAGACCAATAACAACAGATTGAGCCATCTGACCAATCAAAGCAGAGTAGACCAATCACAACAGACTGGGTCATCTGACCAATCAGAGCAGAGTAGACCAATCACAACAGACTGGGTCATCTGACCAATCAGAGCAGAGTAGACCAATCACAACAGACTGGGTCATCTGACCAATCAGAGCAGAGTAGACCAATCACAACAGACTGGGCCATCTGTACAATCAGAGCAGAGTAGACCAATAACAACAGATTGAGCCATCTGTACAATCAGAGCAGAGTAGACCAATCACAACAGACTGGGTCATCTGACCAATCAAAGCAGAGTAGACCAATCACAACAAACTGGGTCATCTGACCAATCAGAGCAGAGTCGACCCATCACAACAGACTGGGTCATCTGACCAATCAAAGCAGAGTAGACCAATCACAACAAACTGGGTCATCTGACCAATCAGAGCAGAGTAGACCCAATCACAACAGACTGGGTCATCTGACCAATCAGAGCAGAGTCGACCCATCACTACAGACTGGGTCATCTGACCAATCAGAGCAGAGTCGACCCATCACAACAGACTGGGTCATCTGACCAATCAGAGCAGAGTAGACCCAATCACAACAGACTGGGTCATCTGACCAATCAGAGCAGAGTAGATTGATACCAACAAATTGGGTCATCTGACCAATCAGAGCAGAGTAGATTGATACCAACAGATTGGGCCATCTGTACAATCAGAGCAGAGTAGATTGATACCAACAGATTGGGCCATCTGTACAATCAGAGCAGAAGAAACTCTCAGAAAGGAGGGGTTTAGAGAAACTGACTCCTTTATCACACCGTTTCAGACACTGTAAGAAAAGTAGTGATGCTGAAATGTATATGATGAGAAAATTAGTCTTATTGCGTGATACCAAAAGGTAAAGCATAAAAGCACCATTATTTTTTTAGAGCAATTAATTGACAGATGAGTAAGCTGTTATCCAGGACACATCAGGGCCAGGGAACAAAAAAGATGCTTGCTAGGTTTTAAAACTCAAGTACATTTTTCAAACTCAAGTATTTGAGTGCTTTCTTTAAGATCACTATATAGCACAACAACGCAAAATTAAAATACAAAGAGGGAAGAATGTGTTCTGGTCATGATGTTTTTACCTGAAAAAACAGTGAACTGCCACTGAAATCCATTCTAAGCTTTGGCTCTCCAACCAGGTGGATACTTGGGTTGACAGGAACTAATCAATGAGCATCTCGAGAGACAACACTATGACATTATGCATCACACCTGGGCGGATTAGCAAAGAGCTGCTTTTCATTCAGATGCCAATTACAGATTCAGCACGTCTCCTGATTATCCATTATGTCAGGTAGCGTAGGAGAGCGCGAGGTGGGGAAAAGCTACAGAAATGCATATCAAGTGAGCAAAACTGTAAATTTAAATTATATTAGTCCCACATAGCCAGACTTTTGTCTATTAGGATAAAGTCTAGTCCAGATTTAAGCTTATTCTGACCAAGAACCACCCACATAGGCAGAAAAGGTCAAAAGTAGACGAACAGAGTTTATTTTGGTTTTCTGTGTCTTTTAGCACCTGACTGATCTGAAATGCCTGATATTACAATAAAACATGTGGGGGGGGGATATTTGAAATGTCTGATATCAGTGATGTCTTCAACCAGATGGACAGAAAACATAAATTAGCAGAAAACAGTGTAGACTTATAGAATTTCTGTACATTCAAAAGTGACATGGATAATCTAGTTAAGTGAACAAACAAAACTTTGAATATCCTACTACTTCAATTAAATTTTTAACTACATCTGCCTGAAGTTTCATGGGAACATGATGGGTTTTCTTCATGACTGCACCACGTCTCCATTCATTATTGACTCCAGTTGAGTTTTCCATTAAATTAGTTAAAGGTACCGTTCAATCGAGATCTGACATTTCCGTTTCACAATCCTGATGAATCTTGTATGAGGTTTGGGATGGATTTGCAGTTTGTATATGCAGGATCACATGAGGGATTCTTGTATGTGTGCAGTTTCTGAAGTTATGCTAAGTCAACAAAGAGTTTCTGCTGAACAATGGTGGTAGCCTGGATGACAGCCGAATTTAGCCCTGCCCACAACATTTGAGGTCGAGCAATCCAGTCTGGACTTGCTCCGTTGTGGAGTAATTATGCCAGAAACAGAAACTGTTCGGACCAATCAAATTGTCAGTGCGGGCTTTATACGATGATGGATAAATGATAAACAGTAACGTAATCATCCACGTCACCAATGAGTGCCTGGGTTGAATTCGTTCTAATCCTAAATGGACAACAACATCGGCAAAGGTTTACACTCATCTTCATCTTCTACTTCTTCCAGCATGCAGTTGAGATCTGTTGTCAACAGTGTGTTAGTGATGCGTCGTTCATGAACGTTTCGTTCTTTTTTAACTAATCTTAAATATAACTCGGGAACGAGTTGTCTCAGAGAGCGATTTGTTCATTTTGTGTTGACCGTGGATGCGCAACAGGTCATCGGTTCTGTACAGGATCTTCTGCATTCAGCCTATGGGGCTGAGAGTTGGTGAATGAATGACTCGAGCCCGAAGACTCGAGAGGTGAACTAATCAATTCTGTTTTCGGGACTGCATGCATTGCTTATAGGGCTGTCACGGCCCAGATCAGACACGACGGAACTAACAACTCAAACCCGAGACAGGAGAGGTGTAACGTTACTAATCTTTCCAGGGAACAGATGTGATTAAATGTGAATTGACAAAAGGAAGAACAACTATGATTCGGAGGTGAGGTGAACAGACTGCATAGCCTGAAGACCCAGATAAGCAAATAATGAATCATTTCTTAGAGTTTGGCCTTGGCTGCATTAGCTTATAATAATTTTTTTATTCCAAACTGTGATCAATGTTTGCATAAGTACTAGATGTGTTGGGGAATTTAACATGTGACATTTTAATTATATTGTGCTGAAATGAAAGAAGTGACTTGAAAAAAGATTTGTTGATTTTGCTGAACGAGATTCAAAGATCCGAGTCCGTAAAATGATCCTAACTTCCCACTACTATGCGTCGCTCAACATGCGTCATTTACTCCGTTGCTCTGATTGGTTGTAGATCTATCCAATTGAGGTCTTTCCTGGTTCAGTTGAAACACGCCCCAATAATCAAAGCCCAAATGGAGCAGTATCAGACTCATATTCTGACTAGAATTGAGTATGAGGACGTCAGGCTACAGTGGTGGACTAAGGAAAAATTTTGGGTTTTGTTGTGAGGATTTTTTTTTTTCAAGGATATAATTCAACTGATGGTGTACGAGTCATTAATGCCTCCATTAAATATGACTTTTATTTGATCATTTATTTGATAAAAAAATAAAAACAGTAAATTATAGCATAAAAGTGACAAATGCATTTTTAAACATATAAATTAAGAGACTAGAATATACATATAAATGTTTATATGAGGTAATAATTAAACTGTAAGGATAATAATTCTAACTGAATTATTGATAAACGCTGATTAAAAGTTTTATTCCTTGTTTCTATACATTCTGGCCTTACTGTGCATGTAAAAAAGTTTTTTTCAAAAAAGTTAAAAAGTTAATAAATCTTTACGTTAACTTTACTAAAATTGAACCAGTTTAGAATATGAGCAAATTCCAAAAAAGCACTAAAACATGGCCCAAATTATCTTGAAACACAATCCAGAAATGTGTGTCTAATATAGGTCACACACATTCACACATTTAGAGGCAGGACAAGCCTGGCTCTGGCTGAAACAATCTTAGTGGTTTTAGAGAGCTAAAGTAAACACTCTCCAGCGAGGGGACACAAAAGAGCCACCTGTCACAGACAGACAGAGGTCGACAGGCCTATTCTCAATAGACTGTTTACTCTCTGACACAATAGAGCCAGTGAAACAGAATTGCAGTCTGACATGTGCATGTTTGTTTAAGTGATGGCGCAGAACGATTGGGACATTCAGGATCGGGTGTGATCTGAATTAAGAGTGCTCAAAGAGTCTCAGAGGGAGTGAGCGGCCCGTCACTTCAGCTAAACCAGTTTTTTTGGGGGGTTTATTATCCCACAGGGACAGACTATTTGTCTTATTGTGCTCCAAATGTACCCAAACTTTATCTCAAATTGGCTAAAAATTCAGTGGAACACAAAAATTTTTTTTCAAAAATGTCAGGGTTTTTTTGTGTTTTTGTTTACTGGTATAGTTGCTGCGAAGAGAAGCCACAGAGAAAAGACAATGTGTTGCAGAAGGGAGAGAATGTTCTCCAGTAATCACCTGCACCTTATTATATATGGCTCTGCTTGTTTGCAACCCCGCGCTAATTTGCGCTGCTCTTGGTCAATTGCGTTAGTCATAATGGAAATGAGTTGCTGTGTCGGTGTTCTTTAATCTGTATATTGTCAGTAGATCACCCGCCGAACTTTCCAGTCCCATCTGCACTATTATTGGATTGCAGTCTCATAGTAATGGGCGAGTAACAGAGAATCTGGCTCAAAGATATTTTTCAAAAACGTTTTCTTTTGTGTCCATAGAATATGCAGGAATCCAATGAACATCAAGTGGTCACAGGGGTACCTCAGGGTTCGGTTTTTGGACCCTTCCTGTTCTCCATATAGACAACATTGCTGGGTCTCCTACCATTGCTTGCGGATAACACATTTCAACCAGAGGATCCCACGGTAGCTGCACTGATCTCAGACTGCATGGACATCTCAGCATGGATGAAAAAACATCACCTGCAACGACCTAGAGAAGACTGAGCTCCTCGTCTTCCCAGCCACTCCAACAGTAAAGCACAATTTCACCACCCAACTGCACTGTAGGTTTTTCTACCCAAGCACTGGGTTGAGTCTTTTGGGTTCATTTTTTTCTTCTTTTTTTTTCAATGTTTGGGTAGTTTTTGTGTTACCCAGCTCCTAGGTCAGATGTAACAAACCAGTGTTTGGGTAGTTTTTATTTTACCCAGATCCTGGGTCATGCATAACAACCCTAGGGTTGAGTTATTTACCACGGCAATCACTAGCTTTTTGCAACCTTTTCAGGAAAGAACACTGCAGCTCAGTCAAACTGGTGCATGTCTTTGGTAAAATACAGGTTTCTGTACATTTGATTTGATCTATATTTTCATTACTGTGCTGTATCTCATTTAATTTTATGCAAAGCAACATGCTGGGGCATGATTTGGGTCACCTAAACAAGTGTCGCGTTGTGTGATGGAAATGCCTGATGCCTTTCCCTTGCATAAAATTGTATGTTTTTATTAAAAAAGAAAAAGAATTCTTAGAATGCTAAAATGTGTTCTCAGAAAATATGTTCTGTACATTGATTGTTTAAGGACAGGTTATGGAGTCACAGCATATTTTGGCTACGAGTGAAACACAGGGCGGTGGTCTAAAGTTAGAAATCCCCCCGCTGAACATGATACAAGCTCCGGCACAAGATCCAGCGCCGTTGTGGTGGAAAAGGGACAACAGAGACTGGTCGATTAAACTTGAATTACTTCTAAATGTTTAATTTGTACTTCTAATATTTGTTAAACGAGCTTAAATGTAGGTAATATGTATTAAAAATATGCTATTCTGTAAAATATGATCAGAAATAAATGAATTATCAGGCAAACCAGTTGTTGTGTGGAGTATTTTTTTTTAAGTTTGGTGGGTTTAATTTAATCCGTAAAACATTCATTCTTGTATGAAGTAAAAACATTTTTTTAAATATGATAGTATTATAGTAAAAAAAAAGAGAGAATCAATGATTGTGCTGGGTTAAGTAAACAAATCAATTTGCTGGGTAAAATGAACCCAACATGTGTTCTGTCCTCTTTTTTAACCAGCCCTTTACTAGCCAAATTTGGTTGTTTTTAACCCAGTGTTTTTCAGAGTGTAGGTTCATCAACAATAATCTCATCATGTTCGGCCAGAGGAGTCTTTGATGACCAGCTGACCTTCAAAGACCCCATTGCAACAACAGAACCATCATGTAAGTTTGCACTGCACAACAGCAGGAAGATCAGGGCCTTCTGCGAATAACCCTAACTGCGAATGTTTTGTCCCAGCCCTTGCCATTTTTAGGTTGGCCTACTGCAAAGCTCTTCTGGCTGGACTTCCAACATGTGCAATCAAACCACTACAAATGATCCAGAACGCAGCAACTAGACTGTTCTTCAATGAATCCGAGAGAGCCCACTCTGTTTATCTCTCTGCGCTAGCTTCGGTTCATGGCTCGCATCAAGACATTGGTGCTTGTCTACAGGACAGCCACGGGCTCTACACCCTCCTACCTCCACTCGCTCACTAGTCTACATGCCCTCCAGGAGCATGCGGTTGGTGACTGAGCGGTGCCTTGCGGTACCATCGCAGAGAGGCACAAAAATGTGTTCACTGTTCCTTGCTGGTGAAATGATCTTCCCAACACGATCCAGACAGCTGAATTTCTGACAATATTCAGGAAACAGATGAAACCTTGCACTTTACAGCATCCTAATTCCTCCAGAAAAAGAAATGCTATTCCTTAATCCCTCCCTGTTCTACCTTGTACTATTCTGAACGTATTTTCTGACACTTGTGTTTATTGACTCTTTAGATTAATCACGTTGTATTCCTCATTTGTAAATTGCTTTGGATAAAATAACAGAAGTTTCATTTTAAGGGGAGAACAATCCAAAAATTTTAGACCTAAACATTGCCTAAAGCAAACATCATCAATTTGCATATAGGTTTAGCACTTCAAACCTCCCTTGAACTCTAGCCAACATTCGTACCATGCAAATAACCACAGTGTGAGGAATCCTGTGACGTCCCATTACAATCCAAAAGCCGATGCAGAGCAGTTTTGTTCCTGTAGATTATAATTTTCAGGATAAATCGGTACTAACACATTTCACCTTCCTGTCCAGGTACACAGCATTCTGGCTTATGGGATCCATGTGAAGGCCAACAGTGTGGGGATTTGCAGATGAGGAGGGTGTGGGGATTTTGGGCTTAACCTACACTGATCTTACACACTAGCTCACAAGCTACAAGCCCTGGGACTCAGACAAGATGAATAACACAAGCGCAGAATCAATTATCAAATGAACTCCTGAACCTTATGACTCCACAATGAAAGGAATCAAGGTTTCTTCCTCAAGGATATCATAGCTGAGTGGTGTTGTGTTAGGATAGAGTGTGCAAAAAAGAGAGAGTGTAAAAGCAAACACCATATCACACTGTCTAAGAATCCCCAAACCAAGAAGATTTACATAAGATTTACATGACCCAGAAAAAAACAAATAGTGTTTTTACATAATTCTGCATTGCTAAATACATTTAGAAAAACAGAAGTACATGTGAGAATTTGCTTACCTGGAGGTCCTTGGAGTTTGGCTTTCTTAACTGAAAGAAAAAAAATAAAATAAAAAAATGGTCAGAAAGATAAAATAATTACATTTTATTTATTTATTATATTTATTTAATGAAAAGAGTTACATATTGTACACTGGCACAAATCTAAGTAAAAAACATTATTGGGACAGACCCCCATAAGTCCTAATTACTCACCCTTATGCTAGTGTAACCTGCATGACTAATGTTTCTTCTGCAGAACACAAAAGATATTTTGAAAAAAAAATGTTGGTAAAGGTTTTTGTAACCACTGACTTCCATTGCATGGACAAAAACACTGAGACACTTCTCAAAATATCTTCTTTTGTGTCCACTCATTTTAGAACAGCATGAGGGTGAGTAAATTATTTTACGCTAGAAGGCCCTTATTCAAAACATGGCATAGCTTGATGCCATTTTATATGCTGGATTTTAATATGCCGCAGACGACTACTTCCGGTCATGTATATGTGATGAAACGCAGCACTATTTAATCACATTATACATTTGAGTGTGTTGAAAGATGTTATAATGCTACTTTGTGTGTTTGCTCGCTGGCTACCATGAGACACTTGTTGCACACTGCAGTAATCTAGATCTATATTAGGCATGGTAAAACATGGTACTCATGGTAAATCAAGAAAACAAGATTTAAACAATAAGCCTAACTGTGTTGAGCCATAACAATTATTCGTTTACTGTCAATTAATGTATCAAAACTGTTGCTCACCTGTCTAATAAAACACATAAATATACATAAATATACATACATACCCATATATATATATATATCAGTATATATATATATATATAAAATATACACGCTTTATTAAATCGTCTTTGGTGAAATCAAAATTCTTGGCCGAAACCGAAAACCGAAAAAGAGGAAACCAAGGCCGAAAGCCGAAAGCCGAAAACCGAAACACCGAAAGAAATTATTCCAATTATTAGTACCATTGCATTTATGGCTATGACTGTGTAACTTTACTAAAAATCAAGGCATTGCAATTGCATAAATTAATATTAAAGTTTCAAATAATAAATCAATTACAAATTATGCAAATATTTATTTAGCACATTGCAACAATGCACAGTATAAAATAAAATTCAAATTAAAAATGTTTAACTTGACCTCACTCGTGTGTACATGAAATAATAATGTACAGGCCTACTGGCCTGCAGAAAGGTACATAATTTTAATAAAGCAATCAAACATTAAATAACTGCATATTTAACTGTTTAAATTAAAGATTAATCATTATTAAACTTACAAAAGCTATTTAATCAAGAGCAGTGAGTGATGTCCTTGTCCTTTGTTGACATTAAACACACCGCAGTAAAGGCTACTGCCCCTTTAAGACCTAATGCAGGGATATGCGTCGTTTTTCTCGACTGTATACAGTATACAGGCATACAGACTATGTCTGCAGGGATAGTCATCAAGATGGACATGTTGACATACTTTTTGTGTGAGTTTGTCCGTTTAAGCGCAAGACTTGAAAGAGAATGGCCCTTTTGGGCCATTTTCGGCCGAAAATTTTCGGTGGCCGAATATTCGGTGCATCCCTAAAAAAAATTGTGGGTAATGTGGGTATGATATCATTTATAGGTGACGCACAGACACCTGTCCTGGTTAAAATGGCTTATTTCTCTGGTTTTAAACATTTGTGGGAACTTTTGGAATAATGGCAAGTACACAAAACAACATAATATTTTTCAAGTGGTTTTTGGATATTTTAATCCAAAAATCTTACATATTGTGCCTTTAACTTTTGGCTTAACCCTCCAGCAGAGACTTGAAAAGACTTGAAAATACTTGGGCTGAGCCCAATACTTTTCACTGTTCTGATACATTATCTAAAGGCTGGCCAACACAAAGATTTTTAAAATATTATCAGACTTTTTAGCATATCATTAACTATGACTGCTTTGAAGCAGGGGGCAGTCTCAAGATATAGTATACTTATATACTTATATAATATACTTATCCCAGTATATTTTTCTGTTGATATTTATTTAAAAAAAAAGTATATTTAGCAATATAGCGGGTGAATTATGTACAGTTGTAGTCATAATTATTGGCACCCCTCATAAATATGATCAAAGATAACAAAAAAAAAAACTGAAAGTAGGGGGTAAAAATCACATTATGAAATAAATGCTTTTCTCCAAAAAACGCTTGCTATAATTATTGGCACCTCTACATTTTTTAGTAAAATATCTCTCAAGTATATTGTGACACACCAGGGTGACTAGAAGCATGAAATTGCCTAGCTATAACGTCTTGTTTCACAGGAGTATAAATATGAGGAAACAGAAAAGCAAAATTCCCTTAATCATTCATCAGAATGAGTAAAACCAAAGATTATAGTTCTGATGTGCAGTGAGGAGGAGTGTTTGAGTGTACAAAGATTCTCCAAGGATCACAGATGGAGAATTGCAGAGATCAGTTGAGTCTTGGGTTCAGAAAGCCTTTAAAAACAAAATCTGAAAACCCCTATAAAATCACCACAAGTTGTTTGGGAGGGTTTCAAGAACAACTCCAGCATATTCAGACACGACTAGAACTTCTGTGTCAAATGAAAAGTTTTTTGGCAGAAAACCCACCAGATGTGTTTGGTGCAAACATGGATAAAAATTACCCCATGCCCACGGTTAAATATACCACTGGATCTTTAATGTTGAGGGCCTATTTTTTTTGCTTGAGGTCCTGGAAATCTTGATCAGACACATGATATCATGGATTCTAGGAAATACCAACAGATAAAAAAATCAAAACCTAACGGCCTCTGCTAGAAATCGTATAATGGGCCGTGATTGGATCTTTCATGACGTAAATGATCCCAAACAAACATCAGAATCAACACAAAAATGGGTCACTGAACACAAAATGAAGCTTCTTCCATGACCACCCCAGTTCCCTGACATGAACCCTATAGAGAATGAGTGGGGTGAACTGAAGAGAAGAAACAGCAACATGGATCTGAGAAACTAAAGGATCTGGAGAGATTCTGTATGGAGGAATGGTCTCTGATCTGTCAGGTTTCTCCAAACTCATTCGGCATTATAGAAGAAGACTCAGCTGTTATCTTGGCAAAAGGAGGTTGAAAAAAGTATTTAAAAAAAGGTTGTCAATAATTATGGGCAATGTGTTTTGGAGAAAAATATTTATTTCATAATGTTATTTGCCACCCACTTATAATTCTTTTACTTCAATGAAAGGTTGGTTTTTTGCACATTTTATAAACAAATAAAAGATCAAAAGGATAAACATTACAGATTTATTTTTACAGCCATTTTTACTGTATTTATTTTTTATCATATTTACCAGGGTTGCCAATAATTCTGACTACAACTATGCTGATTTTTAGAAGGCAGCTGTCAGACACTGAGAATGCGAACAGGAACATACTTTACATTAGCAACGCATTAGCTGTTTGATAATGTAGTCAAGCCGAAGGCTAATCATATTAATTACGGTTATGTGTTCGACGCTGCAAAGAGCGATACATAAAACGCATTACCATTCCGATACATCAACTTACATACAAGGATACAGTTTATACTTCCACTTCTTCTGAATCAGTTTCTGGTTCAAACATACATGGCTTAAACCCCTATTTTCACTTGCCATTGTACAACATTTACTACAGTAAAGTTGGCCAAGTGGATCTCTGAGCTCATGTGAGTGCGTGGAAGCAGGGCTAGTTTGCATATTCATAGATCCACATATAGTAAATGAAGCAAGGGTGTAGAGTTACATTCAAGCTATTTTAAGGCATAAAGAAATATTTTTCAAAGGATTTTTTTTTCCTTTGATTGTAATTTTAGGTGATCAAAGGGATAAAATGATTGACTATGGGGGCCTTTAATACATAATTAGGTGGTTTGAAAGCCATACGAGACTTAGCCCAAGTGAGGGTGTAAGTTGTCTTGCAATCCACACGTGAGCAGGAAATTGTGAATAAGATGGAGATGAGTCAAATGGTCAAGAGAGATTCATTGGCCAGCACTAGTATAATCACAGACATGTACTCATGACTAAGTGTGCGACTAAATGTAGATAGGCCCATAGAGGAGGTTGTGTCAGTATTGCAAGATAGACTTGTGATAGTCTTAGACACATCTGTTAGAATGGGCTGAAATTTATGGAAGAGGAAAAAACTGACGAAAATATAAGCCGAAAAGTTATGCCGCCTCGCCACTCGGTGTTCAGCACTCAGGTTTCACTCTTGCGCTAGCCATTATTATAGCTCAGTTGCTCACGCCCCATGCAAATGCTCCACTCATGTACCACTCATGCTCATTGGAAAAGCAAAGTCCGCTCAAATAACATGCCAACATTAAATTTCTATATAGAAGTATACTTGTTTCTGTCTCTAATAGCACTACTGTGCTATAATGTGGTATAACTGTGCTGGGCAACACTGGTAAAATGACACTACCCTTTCGTTCACTGATCTTCTGCCCGCAAAAGTCGGTGTTTGGAAAACAAAACCCACATTTTGAACAATACTCCTGTTTCCGTGTAAGACCCTGCCCACAGCCATACAATAACTGTTCTCGGATTGAGCCGTGATTTAGAGCAGATTACTTCTGATAGCTGCTTGAGCCCCGTGTGCTGGCCGTGGCTAGATGGATATGCCAGATGGATGCTGGGATTGGACGGCGGACTGCGAGACATCACAGTGGATTACTAACGTGTATCGCTGCAACCTCTAGCTGGCTATCTGATGAGACATGGCGCACACATGAACACGAGCCTCGTGGGACATAATGATGTGGAGATTAAGATTAAGAGACAAAGGTTAACAATGCAATGAGGAACACACATGCAAGAAAGAGTTCCCAACGTGTCCATTTCCCAGAAAGCAAATCTGACAATCACCATTCGGTGCGTTTTGTTTGGAAGTCTGTGTGACGAAGGACATCCGAGTGTGTGACTATTTTCCACATGTCTAACTGAGAGGAAACAGACATTAGGTTTTATTAAGGCCCTGGGGTATGGGTCACGGTGTCAGTGGAAACTCATCGCTCATTACTGCGGGGTGCTGACGGAAACCAATGCATGACTTTAGATTCAAGCCTTCCTGAGATTCTGTGTTTAGATAGAGGGCGGTTGGACAGGAACTTCCTTAGAGTCTCCTTTGTGGAACGTTAGGTTGTCCAATCTCCTTGCATTTATTCCTGAATGTACTTTAGCTTGTGAGCTTCTAGTTACCCTGCTAAGAAAAAACTGTTTAAATCAACCTAAACTGTCTCCAGCCCGGGCATCTGAAAAGAGGCCAAAATCCCTCGAAAACCAACTAAGACCAGCATAATTGCTTAGGCTGGTTTTAAAATAAAATCAGATAAGGTAACGAATAATGTGTGTGTGCTATAGTATCTTGGGATTTTATGAACATTGCAATTTCAACAGGCATTCAAAAATATAAACATTCGTCAGAGGAATGGCCTAGTGGTTGCATGTAGCCCTGATTCTGCAATTTCTGCAGAAATTATATTTATACTTAGTGCAAATAGTGTTAGATACTAGTATATGCACCTCAGTGTATTGTAGTATATTATAAAACAGTATGCAATAATAACAATCATTGTATTATATTTATTAAAATCAGCTGCTTTATTTTGAAATTATAGTATAACCCTACCTGTTATGACTATTAAATACTCGTTATAGGCACTTTATTTGCACTTTTCGGATACTTTCATCATTTTTTATTTATTTTATTTTTTATTTTCCAACTCCCTTAGAGTTAATCAGTTGAGTTTTACCATTTTTGAACCCATTCAGCCGATCTTTGGCAGTAGCACTATTAGCATAGCTTAGCATACATCATTGAATCGGATTAGACCATTAGCATCGTGCTCAAAAATGATGATCAAAGACTTTCAATATTTTCCCATTTAAAACTTGACTCTTCTATTATTACATAGTGTACTAAGACCAACGGAAAATGAAAAGTTGCAATTTTTTTAGACCGATATGACTAGGAACTATTTTCTTATTCCTGCGTAATAATCACGGCACTTTGCTGCCGTACCATGGGTGCAAAATGGTAAAACTCTAAGGGACTGGGACAATGAGGTTATTTTTTAAAAAAAGTGGAGTGTTCCTTTAAAGTAAATGCTTCTCCAAGCTGATACACGATGATAAACGGGGGAAGAATGAGTTTGGTAAAAGGCGGTTTGAACTTCGGTTGCTTCAAAAACTAACACCAATTGCCATGTTTGGTTAGATTAAAACAAACCCTGGTGCGATTGCTCTGTTAGTGCAGTTCATTTGAATAAGTGTAAACGCTGCCATCTGAACCCTGGTGTGCATCAAACAAGCTGACTGAGACCGCTGAAAAGATGGGTCTCTGTCCTCTTCCAAACAAAGCCTGATGTGGTTCGACTGAAATATGAACACAACATGGACCAAAGACATGTAAACGAATCAAAACGGTTGAAGCGACCCTAAAAAGGACTGAATGCACTCTCACTTCCACCGATATGGATCAATGATTTTGATGACATCACTCTGGACTTAAACTTCTCATCAGATTTCTGTCCAATCAGATGCTCTCTAGAATCTAAAGCATCCCACCCCCAAATAGACGCTGAAGCTGCGGCTAAAAATCAGTCACTTGTTCACACATTTACTATTTTCTACATGGTGAATGGCACATAATGCACTATTAAGGGGCTAGGGAACGATTCAGACAGTGTAAATATGCTTTCCATTGGGGCAAATGAAGACTAGTTTCACGTCAGCGTGATGTGTACTGCACACAGTCTGCTCAGGTCCAGAGACACGATAGCACAGAGCAGATCACCAGAAAACACATCGGACCCATTTGAATTCTTCACAGAATGCTATATTTTAAAGCGATGTGGAGGAGATTAGGAGGAGAAACGGTTAGAGATTAGGTGGAAACTGTGGGTTTACCGAGGTCAAATGGCTCTGGTTGAGCTACGATATAAACAAAATATAAAATATATAAAACATTTTAAAATGGGGAGGAGCAGTTTGATATGTCCTGCCCTGTCTTCCTGTTTCAGTGGAAATGACTTCAACACTTTGAATAATGCTGCGCGTTTCAAATCACTTCAGTGGGCCTTTAAAAATGACAGTGTGAACCAGGAATAAATGTATCATTTAATTTCTTTGGTCTGGATCAAAATAGCCAAGAGAACGGGTCTTTACTCTCCACAACACGGATTCTGTTGCCAGCAGGATTTCTTTTGTAATTCTGTTGGCTCAACTAGACAATGGTGGGCAAAGTTAGTATTAGGAATTTGGGGAAAAAAAAAAAACGCATTTCATAGGATTCCAGCCCCTATCAGCCCAATGGTTTCCTGAATATTTTCTCCTTTCAGCAGGACAAAAATGCCCAAAAATGTTTACATTTAACATAAAACAGAAACTAACAGTAGTGGTCAGACAATGTGGTTTTCAATAGCCAATATCTAGAGAACAGGGTGGCCAATTCCTGATATAAATAGAGATTTTAAAATAATACTTACTAATGACAGCAAATGAGATGTACAGTACACACAATTGCTGAAACATTATTTACTGAGAATTTGCTAAAAAAAAAAAAGGCTTAAAACATCAGCTACAAATCATGTGATTGAGATTATTTCTGCAGCTTCACAATCTCTATAAATGTGACCAGGCAAACACTGGAGGAAAGCAAGAAATACAGTGCATAAAGCAGGCATAGGAAACGGTGTGTCATACTGTCGCTGCTGGCGTGTATGGTTTACTTTCGACCCTGCAGCCAGAGAGGAGGATGCTGGATGACTGGACGGAGAGAGCAACAGATGGCCAGAGGATTACATTTACAATCCCCCCACTCATTTCAGTGCACGGACTCACCGTCAGACACACACTCACTCCCTATACCTTTGGAGCACAACGAGAAAATTAAAGAGTTTAATTTTTTTTGGTTTCTTCTGACATTTAAAATGAAACCTGTGTTTTGTTTTGTTTTTGCTGTTGTGTTTTAATGAGCATTAGCAGCAAAAGTTGTACTATGTTTACATTCACCTGATTTCAAAAGACTAAAGAAAATATCATAGATATGACAATATTACAATACTACAATACAATATTACAATACGGGGAATGTCACTTTTCAATAGAAGTTTGTTTTGAATTGTAAATGATTTCATAATTATAACTTTTTCATCGCCTGACTTTTTTCCTCCGATTTGTCCTCGTTAGTAGCGTAACCCATTACATCCCACATTTAAGGTAATATAATCGGACTACTTTTTGATTACTTTCAGATTACTTTTGACCTAACTCGTTTTCCACATTGATTTAAATATAGGATAATAAATGAAAGCTTGTTTCCACCACAGAATAAAAAAAATTTCTAAAAGATAATTGCTTTTTATCTCACAATTGAGAGTTTTAAAGTCAGAATTACGATATATAAATACACAATCGCAAGAAATAACAGCTTGCAACAGAATTGCAAGTTTTCTATATTTTTTATTCTGTGGTGGAAACAAGCTTCCATCTTGTACTGTATTGATATAAACAAAAACAAAAAAATACAAAGAAAGAAAAAAATGTTTGTTGAAGACAAACATGAAATGCATTACATTTTCATTAACTGGGGTTCATGAATGAAATGCAGGGGGTTCGGGAGTTTAATGAAAAGCTATTAATTAAATCATAAAAATGTCCAATTAAAATAATACATTTTAAAATAATACAAAATAAACCGCTTACTAAAAGTGCATGGTTACCTGCATGTCATGTGACCAATAACCAACATCAGAGAAACGTAAACTAAATTTTATTTATTACTATTATTATTATTTTTTTTTTTTATAACCTTTATCTTATAATTGACCTAATTTATTAACTTAATCTCAGTATTTCAAGTAAATATATTAAAGGCAAAGAGGTTCAGCTGACTAAAAAATCCCCAATTATGGGATGGGATGGGATGGGATGGGATGGGATGGGATGGGATGGGATGGGATGGGATGGGATGGGATGGGATGGGATGGGATGGGATGGGATGGGATGGGATGGGATGGGATGGGATGGGATGGGATGGGATGGGATGGGATGGGATGGATGGGATGGGATGGGATGGGATGGGATGGGATTGGATGGGATGGATGGGATGGGATGGGATGGGATGGGATGGGATGGGATGGGATGGGATGGGATGGGATGGGATGGGATGGGATGGGATAGGGATGGGATATGGATGGGATATGGATGGGATATGGATGGGATGGGATATGGATGGGATGGGATATGGATGGGATATGGATGGGATGGGATATGGATGGGATAGGGATGGGATTTGGATGGATGATAAAGCTGGACGAGTCAGGATATTTATAAATATAACTGATTGTGTTCATAAGAAAGAAGAAAGTCATATACACCTAGAATGGCTTGAGGGTAAGTAAATCATGGGGCAATTTTTATTTTAAAGCAAAATAATCCTTTAAGTAATTAATTCTGCAAAAGTGCTGAACAACAATATTCAAATATTCTCTGTTTTCAATAAATGATTCAAATGCACCAACAACTTAAGGTACCTGCATTGTCACATCAGGGGGTCACAGTGAGTTAGCAAGTGAATGCAGTAGAGATATAAAACCCAGCCATGCATGCATGCTTGATGCTTCATAAATACACACAATCCATCAACACAGGTGTACAAAGCCGCCTATTCAATAGCTCTTTTATCTCATTAATTAAACATAGCGACCACAGGAGATCAGCAGCCCATATTACTCTAATAACAAACTGATAAATGTCTGCAAATGTGCACCAATTCGATTACTCTGCAAAGCCACAACAAACGGGTCTACTGACTGGACCGGTCCCACTAACAAACGCAGGTCCATGTGACCCCACACAGGCGCTCTTTGTGTCCGTCTTACGTGGATGCGGGGAGCGATCGTTCATTTGTGTGTGTAATGACATCACCATGGAGATGGACCTTTTGTCTGAAAAGCAATAAATAAGGAAACAAAACCATGATCCTGATGAAAGAGGTGGACGGTGAGTCAGGAAGGCCAGAACACTTCTCAGGTTAGTCTAAACACAGGTAATTCATTACGGAGGACAATATTTGGGTGATGTCTAATGTTCTGTTCATAAGTTTAAACCCCTTGCAGAATATGCATTAAGAGCCGGGGGAGATGTTGTATTTGGGGAAACGTGTTATATAGATTCTGATGGGCAGTTTTGCAATTCATGCATCTTGCATATTCTGCGAGGGGTACGTAAACTTATTAGTATGACATGATCAGCTAATACCAGCTCTTACATACAACAACCTGAGCTCAGTTTAGGCCGCCCACCTGCACTAAATACAAGAGAAGCTCCCTAGTGTTCAGTGCTATCTACACTGAGAAGGGAATATCAAAGTTCACTTCACTTGACAAAATGTGTTCACCTGGTATGTCCTGTACTGCTGTGTTATGCTCCAAATACTCAAATCCTCTTGTTCCAGTAATGTTTACAAGAAAGAACAATAAGGAAACTACACCACAATTGAAAACATGCAGAAAGATTTCGATCTGGTGATTCAACAACAAAGCCAAATTTCAACTGCAAACACATTTCGTGAGAGTAAAAGGTGTAATTTGCGAGTAATCCGAGTATACTGGAAGTTGAGAAAAGGGGTTTTTAAACCTTAAAAAGCTCATGTGAGACACGGTAAGGAATTTAATCACAGTCTGGTTCCTGCACAAACATTTCCTTTGTCTCTCTGAATAATTGACTTGTTTGGAGATCCTCAGTGAGCGCGTTTCTTATGTAAGTGTTTGTATCTGTGCAAATCTATTCACCTCCACTGATTCTTTTATGTTTTACTTGCATAACTTCAATTGCTTCACTGTATATCAGCACAGGTTCACCTTGAAATCAAAATGGACAGTTCTTTTTTTTTTTAATGGAATACTTCAGAATATATTATAAATGATTCATCCATGCATGCGACATGTCGGCTGCATTCCAAATCGCATTCCGAATGTCCGAATTCACAGTACTCATAAAAGAGTAGGCAAAAAGTACCCGGACTCTTTACAATCTCATGAGGCCACGGGAGAGGATTTGTGAATGGCATTGAAGCGACGCAACTGCATTTTGGTGACAAATGCTTTATAAACAAGGCCCAGTTCAGCGCTGGATTTGCAGATCATTTGAAACTGAATGATGGAGCGGTCCCAGCGATAAAACATCCCGGTCATGAGTTGAAACCAGTCCACAGGCGGTGAGTGAAACTGCATCAAGTGCATATAATGTACAATAACAACAAAGTCAATCGAAGTTATCCAGGGATCATGCGATGATGTATATTGTGTGTGTGTGTGTGTGTGTGTGTGTGTGTGTTTTCTTAACTCTTTAGCTCCGCCCACTGTACGCTTCCTAGAGTTTGGCTGTTTTCGGAAAGAATCGTTACAGCGTATCTGTATTTTATTAGTCTGATAAAACTTAAGACTCTTCTGAGATCTGAAAGATGCAATACCACTCTATAGGTTCTCAAGATTAACATGAGATTGGAGGAGATTGTGTGTGTTATCCCGCCTTTTTAAAATGTATGTTTACATAGGCTTTGTTTTACACATAAAACGAAAAACACAATTATAAAACCCCACAAGAAAATCTTGAAGGAACCAGCGGAGAATTAGACTTCCTGGTTCTGACGTCATTCCTGCACCACTATATAGGGAAGAAAAGAGTATCACAAAGATTGGTCCCATTGTAAAATGTATTTGCTTCTTTTTTTTTGAAGACTGATTCGGTTGGTTTCATTAAATCACATTATTCTGCACCTCATCATAGATGTGGATGAGCAATCAGTGTACAGATCCCATCCCACCCCCACACCCCACTCAGCCTTCAAGCTATATTGTGTGGACATTAAGCAGAGACACTTCACCAAAGACAGCAAACAGCAAAGCAAGCATTGCGACTGGAGCAGTTTGAGCACAGAAAAGAAAGAGAGGAAATGATGGAGATGTTGATCTGCAACTGGCCGGTGACCAAAGATAAAAGGAGAATGTGTATCTCTGAAAGAGTATGAGAGCAGATGACACGCAATGTTTTTGATCTGCTTTCCTTCAAGAGGGCTTGATGAACGAGCATTATTTACAAAATACTGCGTACTAACAATTCTACTTAAAATCACTAAATTTAGCATTAAAAATTTGAAAAATATAGTACTGAATTTTAAAAAAAATCCTATATTTTATACAAATTATAACATTCAATTCTATAATTAAACATCTTTAATTAATAATTATTGAACCACAAAATATAGTACTTAAAATATTAAATTATTATTATATATTATGAAAATAAATGTTATACATTCTAATTGTTTCTTATTTTATACATACAATTATAACAACATATTTTTTAATTATAAGTTTTATTTAATTCACTGTGAAACTATTTTATGTATTTAATTAATTAGTATGTATTATACTAATACTTAAATTATTATACTAATTAAAATATATACATATATATATATATATATATATATATATATATATATATATATATATATATATATATATATATATATATAAAACAAATAAATATGATGTTATATTAAAACATTATCAAACACTACTATACACTATCATAATTATATTGTGTAAGTACCAGCTACATCTTTTTGTTAATAAATAAAATGTATACTTTATTTCCCAGTGTTTACATTTGTCTCTAATGTTGTTCTGAATAACTCGCAACACCAAATTGCTGAGGTTGTTTCATATTTAAAAAGTTTAAATAATATTGGGAAATATTAGTTGGTGTTTTTTTTATATCTTAAAATAGTTTTAGAAATCAATATTTATTGTATTGGCTGCAAAACTGTATTACACAATGACGCCAAACAGCTGTTTCACTCAAGACATACCGATCATAGCCTACCTATAGCGAATCTCCCATTATGTAATATTTCAGACAGTTTGCTCTTGACAACCTCATGTAATTTAAATGAAATATATATCTTTCCATGAAAACAGCAAACATTACAGAGAAAATCAATAATAAGATGTTTATAGTTTATAAAAACGCTCGCGCCTCTGAACTTTTAAAGGAACAAAACACCTGATGATTGCATGCTGACAGGAGCAAATACATGCACTGAGTTAGAAAACACATTTAAAACAGCACCAACCTCTCACGCAGAGGAGAGACATGGCAACCGAAGTTTTTCCTCTTGGTTAAATCCTGCCAGTATAATCTAAATTCTCAGCTGTCCGGTGACATTTCAGATTATGTCACAAGTTAGCTCCTCGTCATGAGCGCACTTCTGAGGGAAGATAAAGCACGGATGCTCGACGAAGTAACTCGGCACTATCCTACAGGTGACGAGTACTGATTCAAATGTCCCATCGCCATGACCAAATTGTATGTGTGGAAGGTAGAAACTCACGGAATAAGAGGCGGGGCTTGCAGGGATTTTAATGGCGTCAGAATTGCCCCTGACCCAGAGGGCGGGGTTTGCTGGACTGTTGACCAATGGATGAGATAATGGGTGTGGTTTATGGCTGCACCGAGTGAAGGAACAGGTGTGACTCTGGACAGTTAAGTTCAGAAAACTTGCCTTGAACTTTTATATTGTGATGTGAGATACAGAATATATCAATGAAAATATTCAGTTCACAAGACCTCTCACATTTTTATGGGAAAATATATAATAAAATACAATTTATGGGCTGCATTGAATGTTCTAAAGAGGATGAAAAGTGCTTTTATTAAATTACATTTTCTGACTAAATTTCACATTCTTAAATGCAACTAATAAAAATCCGACAGAAGCAAAGCTGTATTAGAGATTCTATAAAGCTATAAAGACTATAAAAGTTTGTGAGTTCTAAGAATTTATTTGAGATTTAATGCCCGATTAATATCTGATTTTTATATTATTGCCCTACTGCCACTTTATTTATTTATTTATTTATTTATTTATATTTATTCCTATTTATTTATATATTTTCTGCATGTAGATATTTGTATTATGTTCCAATGTTATTTTAGTGTCACTAAGATACTCTTATAGTTTTTATTAATATTTTGTATCAGTTTATATATATTTGTAATTTTGTTGTTTTTCTCTATATAGTCTTTATTCATTTTTATTTTAGTTTTAGTTATTTTAGTACAGGATGTTAAACTTAATTAAAATAGAAATATTGCCTTAGCAACTAGCTGAAATAAAATAAGTTTAGGTTTTTTTATTTTATTATTTAACGTTTGTTTTATTTCTAGTAATAGTTTTAGTTTCAGTTTTAGTTAACAACCCTGTTGTTCAATATTTGCATTTGAACAAAAGTGCATGTTAATGTTTATTCAATAAAAATGTGTAAATTAAATGTTCTCTTTCGCAAATGAATTATGTGAGGACAGGAACCACATAATATCTATTAGATTCCCCAATTGCTAACATTTAGTTTGGATTAAATCCATAATTTTACTACATATTGCATAGTCATTTAATTTAGCAGGTATATAATTCCACTTTAGATTGTTTGTATATTTGTCTCAGAGAATTATGGGCCGATGAACTCATTTGACATTTTTTGACATTGTCATATTTCCTTTCATCAGTCCATCAGATGGACGTATGAACGTAAAACAGGAATAAAGTCAAAAGTCAGCTAATATGGATAGGGGATAAGTGGGTTTTTGTTGTTTTTAAGAAAAAAATTATTTAAAAAGTTAAAGAACGGTGGGACACATCTTCAGCAAAAGATGTCCTAAATTATATGAAAAAGACAAAGTCCTTAATATCTCATGTTTTTTTATTTTATTACAACTAAATGAATGGATTATTCTGTTTTTAGTAAAATAACTTTAAATTTTAAAGCTACAAATCTCCATTGTAACTGTAGTAGGCTATCTATTATATTTTTAATATTTACCATTTTAATTTAGTAATTATGTGCTTTTGTAATTTTTATTAGTTTTATTATATTTCTATTCGGCTTTCTTTTTTTTTCTCTTTTTTTTTCGGTTTAAGTTTTAATCCTTTTAGTTCTTCAACTTAAACATTTCTAATTTCGTTTTGATGTTTCAGTTTTTCATCAAATCTTTATCCCATGGTTTCATAGTCCTGGACTAAAATGCATGTTTGAGCTGTTTTAACTGAAAGTAACTTATACTGTCATATCTTAAAATATGTCAATGCTGTTGTTTTGTCTCAAGATGCACACAGTAATTTATTTTAAGGCATATTTATAAGAATATATTTAAATATCATAATTGATCAAAAGCCCAATCCTGGCTTAATCTAAGCCCTGTCTGCAAAACCAGGACTAGATTTCATTTTATTTCAGTATTCATTTACGAAAACAATTATTAATAATTTTACTTAGTTTTAGTGTTGGTTAAAACATTGCACATTCATCACAACAAATTATAATTTCTCCTCACTTATGCAAAACTAGTTGATGCAGTACAGTAGTTTGGTCGTTTATGCTGTCATGTAGTGTTTTAGAAGAAAATTACATCCCAGGGACCTTTTAGCCTACAATACATTAAGCCCCATTGCACCCAAGATAAGTTACATAGCTGTAAAAGTTTGCTGCGCAATTTCCTCTAAAAGCTGAATTAAAAATATGACTGCCAACTAGTGGCTAAATTTAAAAATGCAAAATACACATTAAAAATAACAACAAAAAGGAGAATAAACATCCCTTATAACGTTCAAACATTTATAAACGTATTGGTGTGTACAATCAAATGTTATAATTTATATGTATTTCACACTCAACGGTCAGCAGCTACAGACATTACGGGTGTATTCCCGGAACCATATATTAAAAGCATTTGTTTCTCTCACAGGCCCGGATGTTTGTAATTGACGCACGCTCGTGGTGTTGTAACTTTGATATCCGCAGCTGTAAGAGGGTCACGTTTGTAGTGTACGCTCGGGAAGAGTTCATTCATTTGTTATAGACATATTCTACATCTGTTTTTTCATAAAGGCTGAAAATGCTGAGGACGGTGGTGTGTGGGGCAGGGAGCGGCCTTTTGAAGGTAACACACGTGCACTGCTGTTCTGTAGGACTGTCCCTTCACTGCTTGACACTTCAGCTGAATTAGGTCACATATTTAATTTATTGAAGTTCATTTCGAAATCAAATAAGGTTAGATATAAACGAGTTCGTTCGCACGTTTACTTCCAAAATATTTTTCAAGCATTATGATTTTCTTTGAAGGCGTGATGATTGTAACATCAGCTACTTGTTTCATCAGTCTTAAGTTACATTTCACCTTACTACGTGAACTTTCAACCAAGACTCACATGATTTATGGCTTTTGTCAGTTATGTTTAATAACTTTTGTATTAAACAAAACAATTCATGAAGATGTCAGAATGATTTTATTTGCCATTGCAGAGATGGCAAAAAAAAAAAAGTACAAGTAGTACTAGAAGAACGGGTTGTGCACCCTGATCTATTATATATATCAGTGCTTTGAAAATAGATGTACTTACTTGTATATGAATATAGATTAGAATTAATAGATTAATACAAGTAAATTAAACAAGTCAATCTTAATTAACCAATCAGTACAGCATATTAATAAATGTTTGTGTGTATATTATACATAATTATATATATATATATATATATATATATATATATATATATATATATAGTATTTGATTCAGTATATTCATGTTATAACAAAGAGCAAACAAATGCAAATAAATGTTGTATGTTTAGTTTAATTATAATATTATTAATAAATGTAACCAATAAAAACAAATAATGTTCTTAAGAATAATTTGCAATTATTATTTAAAGTAGTTATATATTATTAAAATAACATTATACAAATATTATTAATTGATACAAAAAAATTTAATTATTGTTCATAACTATATATCATGTATTTACTTTGCATTAATGCAAAAATAAATTTTGTATATATATATTATGGGCGTCGGAACCATTGTATTTTTAAGACCAATGATATTGGACCCACTCACTTTTATTGTCTCTAATTCAGCACATGTCTGTTTACCACTAACTGATAAACACTTATTATTAAACACGTTAGATGCTTTTTAACTTTTCTAATATTTTCTTCAATTTTATTGAAAATAAATGCCTTTCCGATCTGATATGTGATGGGAAAAGGGAGTAGAGTGAGTTAGGCAAAATGCGGATTCGAACCTCGGGAACCATGCATCTTACCCCTACACTATTGTTGCTGCAAATGATTCTGTGTTTTCTGCAATTTTGTCTGGCCCAACCAGACGTTTAGTAAACAAGGTGATGTATTTCTACTTAATGTAAATGGCATTTACTTCAGTAAAATTTTCCTGGGAGACGACCCACCCACATGTGTTTTGCTTCCGACGCCCATGATATTAACAATATATATAATATGTTAGCCATGTAATTTGCTTTCATATACGACATCTGGTTGCATTCTGTCTCTCTTCTCTGAGCAGCATTCACGTCAAACAGTGCCTGTGTTGTGGGGGACTCGAGCTCAGCAGCGATGGGCGTCCAGCCTTCCTATGAACACTGTGGTTCTGTTCGTACCCCAGCAGGAGGCTTGGGTAGTGGAGCGCATGGGCCGCTTCCACCGAATCCTGGAACCAGTGAGTTCTCATCCGTTCTTCACGAATTGCTTAAATGTATTTGAATCATTTCCATTTCAAATATTTTATTTCCCTGCAGGGTCTAAACTTTTTAATTCCAATCTTGGACCGAGTTAGATATGTTCAAAGCCTCAAAGAGATCGTGATAGATGTGCCGGAGCAGTCAGCAGTTTCCCTTGGTAAGTCGCAGGCATTCATCTTTTACAATCCCACTTTTATGGGTTATTGAGATGATTTAAAAATGATTGTTTTGCTTTCAGACAATGTGACATTGCAGATAGATGGAGTTTTATATCTCAGGATACTTGATCCTTTTAAGGTAAGTATTTTGCTGCTTTATTCCAGTGTTTCTTTAGGCTTACCTCTCATAATGTGCTGTTGTTCTCGTCTGAAGGCCAGTTATGGCGTGGAGGACCCAGAATATGCCGTCACCCAGCTGGCACAGACCACCATGAGATCAGAGTTGGGAAAACTGACCCTGGACAAAGTATTTAGGGTAAGAATGCCGGACAGTCTGTCATTGACTTACACAATATTGTATTTACCATTCATTTGCGTGCTTAAGAATAATTTTGTCCTTTGACAGGAAAGAGAATCCCTGAACTCCAATATTGTCCACTCGATAAACCAGGCATCAGATGAATGGGGGATTCGATGCCTTCGGTACGAGATCAAAGACATTCACGTTCCTCCACGGGTAAAAGAATCTATGCAAATGCAGGTATGATGATTTACTCTTCAACTTTATCTCATAGAGATCCTAAAGGACTTTCAATCATATGACTGATATGATGTGAATCACGTTCAGGTTGAAGCCGAGCGGAAAAAGAGGGCGACTGTTCTGGAGTCAGAGGGGCACAGAGAGGCGGCCATCAATGTGGCTGAGGGTCGCAAACAGTCTCAGATTCTGGCATCTGAGGGACAGAAGGCCGAACAGATTAACAAAGCTGCTGGTGGGCATTTTACTTTGGTTTGGAATAATGTTACCAGTAGAATATAATGTTATTGTTGCTATTAAAGTCAAATATTTGGTTAATTTTCTGTCTAAATGAACATAAAATGACTAAAAATATTAAAATGAATGAAAAATATATATAAAAATTTCTAAAAAGCAACATAGTATATCAGTGATGCTAAAATAAAACTATATGTCACTTAAGATGTCAGTTTTTACACTGAATATCCTGTTTCACTTGGAAATAAAAGAATGCAAATAAAATGGGTTAGGAATGCTATTTCATGTTGAATTTTCTTTTTAATATACATTTTATTATTAATAAAAATAATAGTAATATTTAGTTTTGTAATATTATTGCTATTTGTTATTTAATATTTATTATTATTACTAGTGAATATAAGTAAACAAAAATAAACAGGTAAATATAATAAACAAAATAATTGTTTGTTTACATAGTTAAATTAATTTATAATAAGTAATTACTTTTAATTGTTTATATGAAATAATTGTTTAATTAATTTTTTTATATATATATTATATATAATGAAGAATCCATTACCATTGAAGCATATTTTGATGGACTTTGATAGATTGAACTGTTAAAATTCCTTTTTTTATTTTTATCAGTTGACTCTTATGAAAAGATTTTTAATGACGACCAGATACAATTTAAGAACCTATTTTAATTATTCTTTTTTAATCTCTTTCTCACCATGAATATAGCTGGAGTAGCTGGCATGACGTTAAACTATAAACAAAAAGTTAATATATTATTATATGTACATAATTAAACAAATGATGGAATATTCACTGCCCACACTGGTGTATTGATCTTTTTCCTTTGTACAGGTGAAGCAAATGCTGTTTTGGCTAAAGCTGAAGCAAAGGCCAAAGCCATCCGGCTGCTGTCTGAGGCGCTCACTCTGCAGGTACATCTCATCCACCTCATCACACTTATAAACATGACTGTATCTTAGTAGAGTGAAATCAATTCTTCAGTCATTCAAGTGTGTAAATTGACACCTGAGACAAATAAAGCGAGTTCAGTCTGTTTTACATTATCATGGCATCTTTTTGATGCCTCATAACTGTATCTGTACAGAATGGAAATGCTGCAGCATCTTTAAGTGTGGCCGAACAGTACGTCTCTGCTTTCTCCAACCTGGCCAAAGAGTCCAACACCATCTTACTGCCCTCCAACACAGGAGACATCAGCAGTATGGTCACTCAGGTATGGTTTCATTCTGTACTAGAAGAATTATTATTCATTGTTTTAGAAGTCTATTCTGCTAACCAAGGCTGCATTTATTTGATTAGAAATACAGTAAAAGCAGTAATACTGTGAAAATATTTCCATTTAAAATAACTGTTTTCTATTTAAATATATCTTAAAATGTAATGTATTCCTGTGATCAACCTGAATTTTCAGCATCATTAATCCATTCTTCAGTGTCACATGATCCTTCAGAAATCATTCTGATTTGCTGCTCAAGAAACATTTATTATTGTCAATGATGAAAACATTTGAGCCGCTTAATATTTTACCGGAAACCGTAAAAAAAAAGAAATCAATACTTTTTATTCAGCAATGATGCATTAAAGTGATTAAAAGCGACATTTATAAATAAATGCTGTTCATTGAACTTTTCATCAAAAGTATCCTGAAAAATAAATGCATCTCATTTTCCACTAAAACATTGTTACAAAAATGGTTTTCAACATTGCTAATAATAAACACCATTATTAACAATTGAGCACCAATAATAATTGATAACTGAACAGTAAGTCATCAAATTAGCATGATTTCTGAAGGATCCTGTGACACTGAAGACTGGAGGAATGATGCTGAAAATTCAGCTTTGATCACAGGAATAAATTACATTTTTAAAATGAATTCAAACAGTTATTTTACATTGTAATTAAATTTGACAATATTACCAAAATACAGTAATAGACTTCCTATTAAAACATTAAATCTTTATTATTAAAAACTTTTGACCACAAGTGTGTATATGGCACTGGCACATAATATTCCCTAATAATAAGAATCATTTTTAGTTTACATGTATACCTCATTGTTCGCTACCATTCTTCTTCAGGCCATGGCGATTTATGGGAATTTATCAAAGACACAAACTCCGAGCACAGCAGACCACGCGACCCCTGAGCCCTGGGAAGGAAATACGGTGTCTGAAACTGAAACTGCACAGAAATAGATTTGAGTCTCATTCTGGGACAAAAGACCGGATACCTTAAAGATTCTGGTTGTAGAGGACTGATGCGGGAAAATTGAAATCATGATAAAATAGGCTACCTGAAGCTCTATGGTGTTCTGGAGTAACTACACAAAGATTTTATTGTTCGTGTTATGTTTTGTTTCTGTCTATTATAATACATTTGGGATATTTTGTTTCTTACGGAGCCAGTTCTTGTAAAATTAAAGGTTGTTCACCATTATTTAAAGGTTTCTGCTATTCATATTTTAAATAATAAAAATGTTGAGCAAGTAGCATTAATTTTCATGCCATCCAAATGATTTGATAAACTGTAGAACATTGGTAAATGTTGTATGGCTGTAAACAGCTTTTTCCAAACTGATGTATTTTGAAAGCGTTTGGGTAGGCCTACGTCACATTAGCAAAATATTTAATGGGTGAAAAAGGTTCATTTTTAAAGGTCTGTTGTTAATAGTGTACCAATGCATGAAGCACGGGTCACACAGAAGTTACTTTCAAACCAGGCAGGATTATGTCGGTCAATGCAGAGAATTCCTGCACTTTTGAAATTCCTGATGACATCCTGTTGAAATAACTGGATTTCCCCCCTTGAAATTTCACTGAACAACTGTAAATGTGAAAAGAAGATAAATACATTATATTGCCAAAAGTATTGGGACACACCTTCAAATAATTGAATTCAGGTGTTCCAATCACTTCCGTGGCCAGAGGTGTTTAAAATCAAGCACCTAGGCATGCAGACTGCTTCTCCAAACATTTGTGAAAGAATGGGTCGCTCTCTGGAGCTCAGTGAATTCAAGCGTGGTACAGTGATAGGTTGCCATCTGTGCAATGAGTCTAGTCATGAAATCTCACTACTAATATTCCACGGTCAACTGTTAGTGGTATTATAACAAATAGGAAGCAATTGGGAACAACAGGAACTCAGCCATGAAGTGGTAGGCCACTTAAAATCACAAAGTGGGGTCAGCGCATGCCAATAGTAGTCAATAGCTACAAGCTTTGTGTGGCCTTCAGATTAGCTCAAGAACAGTGTGTAGAGAGCTTCATGGAATGGGTTTCCATGGCCGAGCAGCTGCATCCAAGCCTTACATCACCAAGTGCAATGCAAAGTGCCGAATGCAGTGGTGTAAAGCACGCCACCGTTGGACTCTGGAGCAGCAGGGTTGTCACGCTTCTCTGTCTTGCAATCCAATGGATGAGTCTGGGTTTGACGGTTGCCAGGAAAACGGTACTTGCCTGACTGCACTGTGGCAAGTTTGGTGGAGGGGGGATTATGGTGTGGTTGTTTTTCAGGGGTTGGGCTTGGCCCCTTAGTTCCAGTGAAAGGAACTCTTAATGCTTTAACATACCAAAACATTTTTGACAATTTCATGCTCCCAATTTTGTGGGAACAGTTTGGGGATGGCCTGCACACTAGTGCACAAAGCAAGTTCCATAAAGACATGCACAAAGTCCTGACCTCAACCCGATAGAACACCATTGGGATGAATTAGAGCGGAGACTGCAAGCCAGGCCTTCACGTCCAACATCAGTGCCTGACCTCACAAATGCAGAATGGTCAAAAATTCCCATAAACTGTTATAGCTGCAAAGGGTGGACCAACTCCATATTAAACCCTACGGATTAAGAATGGGATGTCATTAAAGTTCATGTGCATGTAAAGGCAAGCGTCCCTATACTTTTGGCGATATAGTGCATTTTGATTACAAATTTGTTTATAATTCACTCAGGCCTATAGCTACTTTATGATTTTAAGTAGAGGATCATGTATGTATACAAAACAAAATAATTGTGAAATAAACCAAATGGTGATGAACACTAGAGGCTGCTTGTTTTGAACCCAATCATTGTGTTGCACTAATACCATGGAAAACTATCGAAGCTTGTTTCCACCACTGCAAAAAAACAATGATTGTGGACTTTTTTCGTCAGAATTGAGACAAACTCGCAACTCTTTTCCTTACAATTGAAAGTTTGTATCTCACAATTCAGATTTTTTTTCCCCTCCCAAAAAGAAATCATGTCTCGCAATTACCTTTATTTGTATTCGGAAACAAGCTTTCATGGAAAACCATGGAAAGCAAACTGAGTCACTTATATCAGTCTTGAGGCCCAACACACACATTTCTTAAGAATATCTTGTAATTCGGACAAAGATTCAGAGTTTGGACAGCTAAAACTGCACAAAATAATACATTTAATCACATTTAAAGACACAGCTTGTATTGCAATTATAAACATGTTTTGCTCTTTACATCAAACTCTCATTCTTACAGTTTTTTTTTGTCTGTTGTTTTACAATCGCTACCAATGTCTCAAAACTTGGGTCACGTCTTCAAAAAACTTCACACAGAGCACAACAGCAGTCTATGTGGGCTAAACTATGGATCATTTACCATTGCTTTGGCACAAAATGCATTCAATGTGTGAAAACCTTTTGCTAGTGTTCTGGGAGAATGACTCGATTTGAGACATGAATTAAGTGTTTTGGTAGTTCTGAAGAAGTAACCTAAGTTTTTAGAAAACTGTCCTAGCGATTGTAAAGTCCCATCAATGTCAATACTCCATTTGACAAGTTTGGTCCTCCAAGTCACACCTCAGTTCTTTTAAATGTAAACATTCAAAAAAAAAAAATTTTGTAGTTTTGAAAACCGACCAAGGCACCAAGAATAATTAATGTTATATTAAGTGCAAATTTGCAGGAAGAACTAAATTATGAGAATTCAAAAGAGTTTGATTTGCACAGCACATGCATCAAACTATTTAAGTTAAAGGACTGAACAGGTGACTTAACTTTAGGTAGTTTTAGCATATTAGTGCAAACTTAGCACATGACAGTGACCCTCACTACTTACGAACACACAGAAGTGGCAATCAATCAATATTATTACTTTGTTCCATTTTTAAAAAAATAAAAAAGAGCTGTCTATAGTGTTATCACAGTGCACCAGCATACTGTACAGTTTCTCATCGCAAGCAGATTAAAAGAGTTAAATGGGCAATATACCCTTAATCTACCACACAAACGCTCACTATTACAGTGACATTTTACAGTGCATTCTAGGTGGCTGTTCTTTAAATGTAACAGAATGATACAAGAGTGTATCTCATGAAAACTGTCTAGAACAAGGGGAAAATATTGTATTGTAATTATCACCATGGTAATATTAGTAGTACAGTCTATTTTATTACAATATTTGTTTAGTGTAATATGGCTACAAATTATATTAATGAGAATATAATGAAAATCATCAATGAGACTAACACAAATTAAAAAACTTCCTGATGTTTTCCATGGGAAAAAAGTGCTTAATTTAGAAGAAAATATTTTACAATGCAACCCTAGAAGTTCATGACAGGTTTCCAGAGATTCACCTACAAATACCAATGTAGACAGAAAAAAAATATTTTAAATTATGTCATTTTCTCTATGCTATTTTACCCACAAGTGTTCTGTACAAAATGAAAATGTACAAATCCTATAATAATAAAGATATTAATAAAAATACTAGTATAACAATTATTATAAGTTGTGTGATTCTACTTTAAATGCCAGGCCACTGTTAATGAAATCACAAAACAACTGGAAAAAATATATAATATAAAACATCTATGAATTGCCGGTCAAACGTTTTTGATCAGTATTTTTTTTTATGTTTTAGAAGTCTCTTATTCTCACCAAGGCTGCATTTATTTTATGAAAAATACAAAACAAAACAAAAAACAGTACTATTGTGAAATATTATTAATTTCTATTTCTATTTGAATATATTTTAAATGTAATTTATTCCTGTGATCAAAGCTATATTTTCATATATCATTCCTCAAGTCTTCAGTGTCACAGGATCTTTCAGAAATCATTCTAATATGATGATTTGCTGCTTAAGAAACATTTATTATTATCAATGTTGAAAACAGTTATGTGAAAAATTTTTTTTTTTATCTTTGATGAATAGAACATTTAAAAGAACAGCATTTATCTGAAATAGAAAGCTTTTGCAACATTGACCTCTGACCCCTTCAAAAATTTGGGGTCAGTAAGAATTTTTTATTAATTTTGTTTGGGAAAGAACTTAAAAAAATGAATACATTTATTCTGCAAGGATGCATTAAATTGAGTGACAGTAAAGAATTTTTTTATGCTAAAAAGATTATATTTAAAAAAATACTGTTCTTTTGAACTTTCTATTCATCAAAGAATCCTAAAAAAAATTTACACAATGTTTTCAACATTGATAATAATCATAAATGTTTCTTGAGCAGCAAATTATCATATTATCAATTATCACTGACAGATCATGTGACACTGAAGACTGGAGGAATGGTGCTGAAATTTCAGCTTTGTATCATAGGAATAAAATTGATTTTAAAATATATTCAAATAGCAAAGTTATTTTACATTTGAATAATATTTCACAATATTACAGTTTTTTTGTATTTTTAATAAAATAAATGCAGCCTTGGTGCGCCTTACCGATCAAAAACCTTTGAATATATAATATATTGTATATAATATCATGCAACGTACATTGTAGTACAGATCAAGGGAGTATTTATTATACTGAATTGAACTTATGTAATAATAATAATACGATTCTTCCACATTACGGTAATGAGACTTATGTAATGAGTGTGCTTAATTGTTATGAAAATAATGTTACTAAAACTGGCCAAAATATTATTCATTTATTTATATACTTATTTTGGGGCGAAATTTGATGCATATATTTCTTTATAAGATTCACCAAGATCATAACCTCAAAAGAAAAATCATTTTAAAATAGGCAGCATTGGTATGCCTCAAATAAATCAAATCTCTCATCTCCATAACAGAGTTTATTACATATGAACTGCACTGCTCTTCTGTCAAAGTTCACCTCTGAGTCGGGTGTGCAGATCCTCCTGGTCGATTTTGCCTGTCTGCTGGTACCAGTGGTGGTGGGCGAGCAGGGCCAGATTACGGGCGGAAATGGCGCTCATCTCCATGGCACTGGCCGCCCACTCCACGGCGTTGAGGTAGTAGATGCGCTCGTGGAGGATGAAAGGAGGCGTCCTGCGGTGCGGCGGGCTATAGGAGGGGTACGCCAGCCAGCGCTTCTCCGACACCGAGTCCCAGGAGAGGAAGATTTGCTGCAGATGCTTCTGAGAAAGAGGCTCGGAGGAGAAGATCTTCCATACTTTGCTTTGGCTGGCAGGGCTGCGGCTGTAACCCTTGGGGATCTTCACCGGGTCCAGAGAGCTTAGGCTCTTAATGTCGGAGGCTTTGTTATCCAGCGTGAGGACATCGGAAAAGAAGAAGTCTTCCGGCTTGTCTTTGGTGCCCAGAAAGGACACATTGAGCAGACCGTGGACCAGCGTGGCAACCATTTGGTGGTATCGGCCAGGAAAGTGGGATGGAATGGGTGGAGAAAAGCCTGAGAAGTTGATCTCAGATACGCCCTGGTGAAGAGGTGTGGCAACTACAACTATGTCGTACATGGAATGGGCGGCACCAGACTCACCAACGTAGTTCACCTCATAGAAATTTGTGACTGAACCTGAAAGGGCAACAAAACATTCTTATAAATATGACCAAACTCTGGAGGCAAGCATGACATTTTTTTTGTCTCTTCTGCTCACCAATGTTGAATTTATTTGATCAAAAATACAGTAGCAGCAGTAATACTGTGAAATATTATTACAATACGTTTTAAAATGTAATTTATTCCATTGATGCAAAGATTAATTTTCAGCTTTAGTCACACGATTCTTCAGAAATCAATCTAGTATGCTGATTTGCTGCTCAAGAAACATTTATTTATTAAATTTTTTTAGGATTCTTTGATGAATTGAGTTCAAAAGAACAGCAATTACTTGAAATAGAATCTTTTAAAACATTATAAATGTCTATATACTGTCAATTTTGGTCAGTATCAATCCTAGCTAAATAAAAATGTTAATAAGTGAGCCCAAATGGTGGTGTACATAATATATAAAAAAGATTTACTATATGTTCATAGTGGACTGTACCAGTTTTGGATGGTCTCATCTTTGTGGAGATGGTAGTCACACGAGCTGGAACAAGTTCGGCTTTACTGTGGTACAAAAGCCCGGAACAAACCAACTTATTCCCTCCATCCACTGCCCACAAACCTGACTCGGCTCCTGCTAGAGCAACAGCACCTTCAGAAGAAATACGCCATTATTCACACACACTTCTGTATATATTAAATCAGTGTTTCCCAACTGCTTTTGCTGTAGGACTAGATTACACATCAGACGACAAGATTATACAGATATCAAGTGTTGACCGAACACAACAACAAATGTGGTACAAAACTAACTATAAAAGTGCAAACTTTGCTGTTACAACAAAAAAGCATGTGTTCTCTATGGCATTTGAGACAATGGCAAATAATAGTGTACATGATTAAGAAAAGGCAAAAACAGAAGTATTTAAAAATGTATGCTTTGTATTCATGTTGGTTTCATGGAATTTTGAAAAAATAATTTTTTAAAAAAAAGCATAAATTAAATGCCTCTAAAAATGTCATGTGGTGTAACCAAGTAACAACAAATTTTCCTAACACTGCGAAGACTTTACTCATTATTTTCAGAAAAGTTTTAAATATATTTTTAAAAATTTCATAAAACATAAAGTTGCACCACATGACATTTCTCAACCTGAACTACCTTAAAATATCAAAAAGCGATATATTCTATTTATTTTTAAAATTATTAAAACTATTACATTTATTCCAATGAAGCCCTCCTTGCACCTAGCACTAACCCTAACCGATAAATACTTTATTAATAAACGCACGTTAGACATTTTATTTCCAAATATTTTCTTCATCTTCATTGAAAATAAATGCCTTTCTGATCTGATATGTGATGGGAAAAGGGAGTAGAACGAGTTCAGCAAAAGGCAGATTCAAATTTGCGTTGGTGTGCATCAAAACTTTATGCCACATGCCTTACCCCTAACACTATTGCTACTGTTGACAATCCAGTGTCTTCTGTAATTTTGACTGACCCAACCAGACGTCAGTGAGTGGAGTTAGTGTAAATAGCCTCTGCCAACAAGGCAGGCTATTTACACTTAGTGTAGACACTCCGATATTTTAATAACTGTTTCACTGCTTTAAAGCTACACTATGTAACTTTTCCGTCCACTAGAGGTCGCCAGTTCAAAACAAAGGCGAAGTTTGATGACGCCACGTTTGAGTGCAGAATCTTTTGGACATGTGGTATTCACCTCACAGCCAGTGGAAAAGAGTCAGGATAGGACTCGGCAGAAATCATGTTCAAGGATGTGGTTATTAACATAAGTGTAGTATAAAGCAGTGCAGGACCGAAAGTTGTGGAGCTGAGCAAGGCAGCAGGAGCAATTGAAGAGCGGGACTGTTATTATGGCATAGTCGCCGGCAGGATTTTATTATGACACGGTAGCCAGTGCCACTTCCGCTGTTTATTATATTAGATATATCTGAGTGGGTAGAAAAGGAAGTTATGACGTTTGCTCGGCGGCTGCTATGACACTTGTTCACACTGCAGTGAGAGTAAAGCGTTTCTGCAAAATAAAACCGGAAACCGAGGGTAACGCAGATATGACACAATTGACAGGCGACTCCCTCACACGTCCCGGTTCCTTGGTTAAAATAACAATTTCTCACGATTTACAAATAGCTGGAAACATTTGGGATATTTTTTTTTAAAAAAAACTATAAAACTGGCCTAGTGGTATTTGAATATTTTACTGCAAAAATGTTACATAGTTCACCTTTAATGCTGAATAATAATAATAGTAAAATTATTATAATAAATTATGCCAAACTACTTTTCATTGGATTTAATTTTAATGCAGAAATTAAAATATGCTCATCATAAGAGTTATATTCAAGATATTTTATGTATAAATAGCATTCTTATTGTATATTTGAATAAATTAATTGACTCTGACCCAAAAATAGAGTGTTATGTTACTGACTCGTTTGTTATAAATGTTGAACAGTCACAAACATCCTGTATAGTATAGACATACCCGCAAATCCATTGATTCGGACACTTTGGCCATAGTTGACTCGTGTGATGGGTGCTACAATGTCATTGAGAAAGACCTGAGAGAAGCCCTCGGCCATCATGGTCTCCTCCAGCGTCTGATTGACCAGAGTGAGGAAACCGTCTCCCCCCATAGCATGCAGCAGCTTCTCCATGCTGGAGAATGAGTAGCCAAACTGCTGGTACTGATATATCCTACAGAGAGGACAGAAGTGGACAATAAAAGGACCTTGGTGGTAATAATAATTCTATTCCTCACTAGATGAATAAAGGCAACATGACAGACAAACCTCATAAACTTATCCAGTATGCCCTCCACCCACATATTCATTCGAATGAATTGGAATCCATATTTCCACAGCATGCGAAAAAAATTCACAATAAACCAGTCGCTCTCTTCAAAGGTCAGCTCCTTCCCATCAAATATCGCCAGTTTAGAAGACACATCAGCACGAGGTGACATACCTGATCAAAGAAAATTACATAAAATAGGGCTTTTCACACTTAACCCCAGGTTGTCGTCACTCTAATCCTTGATTTTAACCCCAGGCAAAAGAACGTTTCACACTCGATTTAAAAGCGGGGTTAGCACCCCTTTTGTACTGTAAACTCTGTAATGATGTGAAATGGCTAGATGCTTAGTAACCCGACAATCAATCACATGCTTCATATTCCTGTGCTTTCCTGTGCTTTGTTGTATAAATATTGGTGTCAAAAATGTCAAATGGTGACGATTTAATTCGTACCTTTACAGTCTGAAAAGTCCATTCAAAATATTTGATTGTATAGCCAGCAATGTAAAAAATGTGATTTTATATAAACCGATGCTGTGCTCGTCCAATCAATAACACTGGCACCACAAATATGACACACTTTTATCTTTACCAGATCCAGTTGTGCATTTCTTAGAAGAACATCATAAGACTTAAAACAGGAAAAGCTTAAGAGGGAAGTGGACACTGACCGAGTCTGTCCAGAAAGTACTTCATGTGGAGGTTAAGGGGGTGAATAATGGATCCCCCCGTCTCATACTCGTAACCTCCAATGTTCTCAGTGGCCAGACGCCCTCCGACAGTCCCCGCCTCGAACACTTCGATCTTCACTCCTGGCCCAAACTCTTGTCTCAAGAAAAACGCTGCTGCCGTGCCTCCAATACCACCCCCAATTATGGCTACAAAAGAAATGGACATTTAACCCATCAGATCCCACCAAACACACCCATTAACCCTATAAAGTCTACAGTCTCATATTTGATTTTCATTTCTAAAGACTATAAATTAACAATATGATAAAAACTTTTCTGAAAACCCAGTCAATCACTTTAAAAAGTGAGTATCAAATAGGATAGATCAGGCTTTTACTTTACAGGTATATCTCTCAATTATCATTGTATTGCATTGCATTATATTTCACCCACACAATAATTTAATTATTTAAATATCATCTTACTAAGACATACTACTATTAGAAATAGAGTTACAACTGATATTTATGTGCATTATATGCAAGTAGTCTTCTATACTGCTTTTTATAAGCTATATACATTTTGTGGCCATGTAAAAAACCCTGCCAAACTAAAACAATGCATGCACTGAGACAAAAATGCATATGCCCACATATCTAAATGTAGGAAAGATGTTGAATAAGCCCTATTTCTAAAAACGGTGGAGTGTTCCTTTAAGTTCGGACCTCTAAATAAAACAGGTGTTTTTCTTCTCCTCGGGTATGACCTCAATATTCTCACTGCATGAGCCATAAAAGCCTGGTGTATCAAATATGATACAAAATATAAAATACATATGCAAACTTTTTGTGTTTAGATTTTGGGTAAAGGTTCAATAAACTATTAAAATATTGAGTTTTCTGACTATCATTTCATAGTCCGTTTTTAAAGGGTTAAAGAGTCTACTAAAATAAATAAATAAATTATGTGAATTTGATCATACCAATTTTCTTGGGTGCCTCTCTGACTTCAGGAGCAGAGGCAAAACCCCTGCGTCCAATTTGACAAAGCCCAATGAAGAGGAGAGTCTTCACTGATAGGTGTCTCAAAGCCATTCTAAGGATTTAATGGTTCACAATAACATCTGAAAAATAAATGGCAAAAAAATAGGTAAATGAGGCATTTACATGTGACCATAAACGTTTTATAGTTAGAAATGTTCTTACGGATTTGGAATGACATGAGACATGAAAAATTAATGACAGAATTTTCATTTTTTTATGAACTAACCCATTGGGTGAACTACATTGAGACCATTTTCAACTATGAAAACGAATCTCGAGGATCTTGTGTTCAGTTCAGTCGCTTTGAGCTCTGTCTGTTTTTGAACACAAGCATGGATAAATGCAATTTACAATGTCGACAATCTGCTAATAATGTAAGCTGTAATAAAAATGTAAAACTTTAGCATTGATAATAACTGCTGTAGACAGAGAGGACAAAGTACAGTATCGATTGAAATTAAATGAGTTAAGAAGTTTGCTGTCAAACTACTTAAGACTTTCATGCAGACGTTGCCAAGCATGTCACGTCCAGGTTTACGCAGCTGTCAAAACGACATACATAATCTCACCTCTTTAAATGTCGGATTAAGAAATTAAAATAATTAAATCCGCAAAACAGATCCAGCAGCCGCAGATTCGTCCTTTGGAAAAAAAGTCGGAACCGGAAATAGGACGCACGGCGGAAGTGGCATGATTAGTGGCAGCATGCTTAGGTGTAGTATGAGGTGACCTTACCTAACTGTAGTATTATTGCAGCATTTTAGTTTCGGTTCAAGCAGATGTATTTTTAACGTTTTGGTAATGATTTCCAGGAGTAATTAGTAAAACGTGTTCGCTTAGATTCATGGCTTTGTAGAGTCGCTGGTTAAAGTAGAAGCTGTAAGTGGACATTAAGCAGTTGGTGTGAGATCAGGAATGGCAGAGGCACATCAGGCTCGCATGCAGAAGGCAGTGGAGGACATGGTTCAGAGTCTGGAGAGAGATCACATCCGGAAGATGCAGGTGACCTTCAGTTTCATTGTAAAACCTGAAATCAGAAATAACTGAGCTGTGTGTGAGAGACAAGATGCTGACACGTGAACAATGTTGCGCTTTGTGGCTAAACATTCATTTCAGAGATTTTTTTTAATGATATGACTATGAATATTCAATGTAATCAGCAATATTGTGAAATATTATTACCATTTATAATAACTGTTTTCTATTTTATTATATTTTAAACTGTAAGCAGCCATTTACAGCCTCTAATCTGTCACATGATCCTTCAGAAATCATTCTAATATGATGATTTGCTGCTCAAGAAACATTTATTATTTTAATTAATGTTGAAAACAGTTTTTTCTGCTTAATATTTTGGGGGAAATTAGGCATTAGAAATACGGCATTAGAAATGTCTTTATCGTTGCTTTTGATTAGTTTAATGCTTCCTTGCTGAATGAAAGTATTAATTTATAAAATAAAATAAATCATATATATATATATATATATATATAATTGTTTATATATATATGATATATATGACATACAGCTCATGAAAACACACACACACATTCTCAAAAAATTAGCATATCATGAAAAGGTTCTATCCCCTAAACGAGCTATTAACCTAATCATCTGAATCAACTAATTAACTCTAAACACCTGCAAAAGATTCCTGAGGCAACTCCCAGCCTGGTTCATTACTCAAAACCGCAATCATGGGTAAGACTGCCGACCTGACTGCTGTCCAGAAGGCCATCATTGACACAAGCGAGAGGGTAAGACACAGAAAGAAATTTCTGAACGAATAGGCTGTTCCCAGAGTGCTGTATCAAGGCACCTCAGTGGGAAGTCTGTGGGAAGGAAAAGTGTGGCAAAGAACGCTGCACAACGAAGAGGTGACCGGACCCTGAGGAAGATTGTGGAGAAGGACCGATTCCAGACCTTGGGGGACCTGCGGAAGCAGTGGACTGAGTCTGGAGTAGAAACATCCAGAGCCACCGTGCACAGGCGTGTGCAGGAAATGGGCTACAGGTGCAGCATTCCCCAGGTCAAGCCACTTTTGAACCAGAAACAGCGGCAGAAGCGCCTGACCTGGACTACAGAGAAGCAGCACTGGACTGTCGCTCAAATTTTGCATGTCATTCGGAAATCAAGGTGCCAGAGTCTGGAGGAAGACTGGGGAGAAGGAAATGCCAAAATGCCTGAAGTCCAGTGTCAAGTACCCACAGTCAGTGATGGTCTGGGGTGCCATGTCAGCTGCTGGTGTTGGTCCACTGTGTTTTATCAAGGGCAGGGTCAATGCAGCTAGCTATCAGGAGATTTTGGAGCACTTCCATCTGCTGAAAAGCTTTATGTAGATGAAGATTTTGTTTTCCAGCACGACCTGGCACCTGCTCACAGTGCCAAAACCACTGGTAAATGGTTTACTGACCATGGTATTACTGTGCTCAATTGGCCTGCCAACTCTCCTGACCTGAACCCCATAGAGAATCTGTGGGATATTGTGAAGAGAAAGTTGAGAGACGCAAGACCTAACACTCTAGATGAGCTTAAGGCCGCTATCGAAGCATCCTGGGCCTCCATAACACCTCAGCAGAGCCACAGGCTGATTGCCTCCATGCCACGCCGCATTGAAGCAGTCATTTCTGCAAAAGGATTCCCGACCAAGTATTGAGTGCATAACTGAACATAATTATTTGAAGGTTTACTTTTTTTTTGTATTAAAAACACTTTTCTTTTATTGGTCGGATTAAATATGCAATTTTTTTGAGATTCTGGGTTTTCATGAGCTGTATGCCAAAATCATCAGTATTAAAACAATAAAAGTCCTGAAATATTTCAGTTGGTGTGCAATGAATCTAAAATATATGAAAGTTTAATTTTTATCATTACATTATGGAAAATAATGAACTTTTATCACAATATGCAAATTTTTTTAGAAGGACCTGTATATATATAATATGTAATACACACACATATATTATGTAAACACAAACTTTTATTTTGGATGCGATTAATCGTTTGATAGCACTAATATATACACATTAAAAGTTTGTGGTCAGTAAGATATTATTATTATGATTATTATTAAAACTTTGCAATCACAGGAATAAATTAATTTTTTTTATACATTCAGATAGAAAACCGTTATTTTAAATTGAAATAATATTCATAATAATACAGTTTTGAGCATTTTCTTGGTGAGCATAAGAGACTTCTTTCAAACATATTTAAAAAAATCTTACCAACACCAAACATGTATAATTATTTTATTGCGATTATTTAATTATAATTATGTCAAACGACTTAATATTAATATATTATTTATATACAGTTGATTTATACAAATTATATAATGATAATAATTATAATTAATTTACATTTTATTCAATTAGGCCATTCAATATTTTGTTACATGTAGTTTCTGTTCATAACTGCATATAACTGTACTATTTATACAAGAATGTTTTAACATAGTATAATGTCAACTTCTGATATGCATTAATCTATTCTATAATTGATTAGAAGTCTTTTAATATCTAAAATATAGTGTTTGACCACTTATTAATCAGAGGTTCATTAAGTAAATGTCTGCTTTCAGGGCCGTATGTTCCGCTGCAGTGCAGAGTGCTGTGAGCGTCCCGGTGACTCCATGAACCAGGTGCACCAGTGTATAGAGCGCTGCCACACACCGTTGGCTAAAGCTCAGGCACTGGTCAGTAGTGAGCTCGAGCAGTTTCAGGTCAGTCGACTTCTGTGAGATCATTTATTTACTTTTAGTCTTCCAGCTGGAATAGTGTGATGTGAAAGAACTATTGATTCCTCTACAGGATCGCCTCACGAGGTGTACGATGCACTGTAATGACAAAGCCAAGGACCTGTTTGACTCCGGGGCGAAGGAGCCTGCTGTGCGGGCGCTGATGGACAGCTGTGTGAGCAGTTGTGTGGACGAGCACCTGAACCTACTGCCCAGTGTGACGCGCAGGCTGAAGGACAGCTTGAACTCAATACCTCAGTGAAGCAGAGGCTGTGGAAAATCATTCTTGTGGACTCAACGGTTTACTAGAAAGATTTGCTTTCGAGGAAGTTGCTTTTTGCTGTCACCTCATTGTGACTTTTTGGTGAGTGACGTGTTGATTGTGTCTGTATTGTTTGTGGCTTTTGTACAGGCAATAAATGTGACGAAATCACATTTTTGTATCGTTGGTTTTTTTTTCTATTGTGAAAATTATTTTTGTATGCTTACAAATATTTATATACATTTTATTTAAAAATACATTCAATTAAAAATAAAAAAACTTTTTATGTGCATATGAATAAACATTTTTATTTATAAATTAAAGTTTGTATGTATGTGTATATATAGAACATGTATTTTATAATAAAACAAATATATATATACTGTATGGTCATATAAAATATATGAATACTACACATCTTGGTAGTATTAATTGTTCCAAATATTAAAAAAGAAATAATTAAACAACTTTAAATATACATATAAATAAAATATATAAAGCAGTTATATATATATATATATATATATATATAACAATGTATGCTATGATACATACATACTAGCTATAATTATATTTATTTGTATAGCTATATATATATATATATATATAGCTATACAAATAAATATAATTATAGCTAGTATGTATGTATGTATCATAGCATACATTGTTATATATATATATAATTAAAATAATCTAGGCCAGTTTTATTACTGCGATTGTTACTGCATAAAAAAAAATGCAAAACCATTTTTCTGTCAGTGCTGTTTTAATGTACATTTTGTAATGATTTCTATCATATGATGCTTTGGTCCAACAATATTTACATTAAACCAAAAACACATTGTATATAAATATTCATTGGACACTTGTGGAAGTCACTTCAAATGCCCTGTTGGTAAACCAACACATGCCTGTTCAACCTTCACTGTCCCTACATCAGCATGCATTGAAAAATTACAACAACATGTATCACGATAGCACCATTTTCAAACGATTGTACAAAACCAATAAAAGTCCTTTTTCTTTTTTTTGTAAAGAAAAAAAAAAAAAGCGGGAATGCCTGTCCAATTAATAACCAGCCTAACAGTAACAAGGAGAAATGTTTAAATAGAAGACAACTTCCAAAAAATGCAAACAGACTCAAATGTGCAGAAAGAAAGTGAAGTAGATGACCAAGAGCACACTCTTAGCTCTGATACTGATATCTAGCAAATTATTTAAAAGGCACCTGACTATTTACAAATTAAGGACACAAATACAATGAGTGAAACAATATACATGAAGTTAACAGAACATAAATAATAAAAAGCAGGTTTGATTAAAGGCTGGACTGGTGTATGCGGTGTGGGGTCACGAAACACTGCGGGCGCTGCTGCTCTCTGGCTCAGGTGTGTCGCCTCTCCTCTCATTGGACGGGGAAGTGTAGAGGAAGTTACAGCACACGTACAGAGGAAAAGACAAGAGCCGGCTGTCCAGATTCATCACCACATATTCCTGCAATTGTAACGCACAAAGTAGTACTTCAGTCAAGTCAAGTAACCAGAAATAAAGTTATATTTTACTTTATTACGAAAAGAATACCTGGTCCTTTTCAAGGGTAACAAGCTGGTAGCCAGTTGACCGGCTGCAAACCACTTTTCCACTGCTATCAAAGGAAGCAAGGCGCAATCTGAAAAAATAATTAATAAATAAAAATGAAATATGTTCCCCCTTGTTAAATACTATATAAAATATATATTTTATGTATTAAATAATTAAAATAATGTCCACCCAACTAAATATCAAATTAAATGTATTATTTTATATATATTTGATTTAATAATTAACTCATTAAATAATGTTATTAATGTATTCATTTAAAGCATATACATTTACTCTTTATTAATAACTTTATTTTATAATCATTTTAAGTTTTCTAGATAAATAGACTTTTAACACCAAGAACCATATAGGTTCAGTATAACACATACACTATATACACAATAAAATATTATTATTTGTAGTTTAGACAGTCTGTAGGAAGATGTATAAAATATATTGATAAATTATATGAATTTCTTCAGAATAGAATAGAATAAACAGATGTGTAACAGCTCACCGGTACGCAAGGTGGCGTCGTGGCTGTAAGCTGACAGCGCCCCCACATGGCTGACTGAGGGTGTTTCTCTTAAAGATTATGAAGCGATTCGTGTAAGTCACCAGCAGGTCAAAGCCATAATTGAACCCCGTCCATCGCCAACAGTACTGTAGAGACAACAAAAATACAGACATTTCATTAAAAACACAAACATGCAGTTAAAGATGCTATATATTGTATAGCACGAGTTCAACTCACATCTCCGTCTTTGGTCAGTTTTCGGCCACAGCGCATGCTGTTCAGTTCAAACTCCTCTTTATTGGCCTCTTGTGGTCTGTAAAAACCAGATTCACTCAGTTTGCAATTCAAACCACATGTTTAATGTGCAGCAGTGCAGGTGTTGAACGTTCTCTCACCCGTTATCGTTATCATGTTCTGTCCTCAGCATGGCGAACCACTGCTGTTTGTACACGGTGCTCAGCCACTCTGATCAACACACGAGAAAGTTGGGTTAATATCCGCTCCATTAATATCAGCCCCAGATAACAATGGACCTTTAAGGACAATATGATGCATATTTCACACTAAAATCTTTAATCTGACTGGCTTCGTGCAATTACTGGAAGTCAAGAGCGAGGCAGGAAACTCACCGGGCGGTAGGATGTTGTCCCGTTCCAGCATGCGGGCAGAGGCCAGGTCATTAATGATGTACTGCAGGCGGATGAGTCTGAAAACGGGGACGAAGGACATCCCATCATCTGTGTTCAGAAAGGGCTCCTCCTCTCCAGCCTCTGTGTATGAGTGCGGAAGTTAGAGGAAGGTTACATAAATGTGTATAAGCATTTGTATGCGTGGAACGTACCACTTCTTCGTTTACACAGCCAGGCATCTGCATCGAGCAGAAGCTGTTTGATAGGACCATCCCAGGATGGATTAAGCTGCAAGAACATCCACTGAAAAAGAGTTTTAAAAAAACAGCTGTGATGTAATTTCAGTGCACCGCTAAAAACACCCTACGACATGCAGTATCTGACAAAAGTCTGGAAAAATAAAACATGCTTTTGAAAGAATTCTCTTATGCTCACCAAAGCTGCCTTTATATGATCATAAATACAGTAAAAACAGTAATATTGTGAAATATTACAAATCATTTTACTATATTTAATAATGAAATGTGATCAAAGCAGAATTTTCAGCATAACTCCAGTCTTCAGTCACGTGATCGTTTAGAAATTATTCTTAAACGATTATTTGCTGCTCAATTATTATCAATGTTGATGACAGATACTGAGAAAAGGACAAAACACAACAATAAGGAGAAAAAAAGAAGAGATTTAGTAGATTTAAGCTACTTTTAATAATTTTGAGTATAAAATATGATGCAATATACATTTTAGAGGGCTATTTTACATTTACATAATTATAACAATTTTAAGATGTCACATGCCCACCTCAGATTAAATTAAATAAAATGTTAATATGATTTCGACAACATTATGTTATAACCTTATATGGTATATAGGTACACACACACACATCTGGTGCGCTATCCTTCTTGGGACTCGCCAAAGGCATAATGGTTTTTATACTGTAAAAAACGTATTTTCTATCCCCCTACACTAATTCTGAATGATTTATAAGCTTTTGTACCCATGGGGACCTCAATTTAGGTCCCCATGGTAACATGAGTCCCCATGAGTCTGTGTGCAGTCAGGTTGGAGTCCCCACCAGGCCACACACACACACACACACACACTAAACTATATATTCTATCCCCCTAGACTGCCCCTGCCCCTAAACCTAACCTACCCATCACAGGAAACATTCTGCATTTTTACATTTTCAAAAAACATCACTTAATGTGATCTATAAGATGTTTTCCTCATGGGGACCAAAAAATGTCCCCAAAAGGACAAGGATTTTGGATATTGCCATCTTTGTGGGGAGATTTACCAGTCCACACACCCACACTCACACAAAAGTATTTCTATTGGTCCTTATACATAATATATAATACATAAATTCATATTAATAATAAAAAACAAACGGTATCAAGAATATTGTTATAGGGAAAATAAGTGTGATTTTAATAAAGATTTATTTTTATATGTTGTTTAAATTAAATTAAGTAAAAATGTTAATATAATTTTATCTGAGGTGGGCATGTGAAATGTTAAAATGATTATAATTATGTAAGTGTAAAATATCCCTCTAATACATATAGCATCATATTTTATACTCAAATGTTCCATAATGTATGGATTATTAAAAGTTGCTTAAATCCAATAAACTTCGTTTTTGGAAATATCGGTAACAATATAAAATTCATTCTTTGTTCTCCTTATATGGGTTTCCTTTAGTAATTATTTTCTCAAAATCATAAAAAAAAAATATTGTAAATGTATTAAATTTCCTTCTACTTCCTGAAGCATGTTTAAACCACCAGGGGTCAGAAGACATGTAGAACACACAGTATACTATATCACCTACCTTTTTCAGAGCCGTGTAGACATCCATCTCCACTTGCATTACGAACAGATCAGAGGACTGAATAAGTTGTTCCATAATTTCCACCCTTAACACACATATTAAATGAGACCAAACATAAAAGCTAAACCTTCAAATGAGGTCAGACAGTCACAGATGCATATAGTAAGACTATACCCCAGCTCCTTCATTAGGTCCACATTCTGATGCGTCATGAGGTTATTGAGGAGCCACTCTAAACACCTGCAATGCACACAGAAAACGTGCAAAGCGCTCATTATGTCACAAGCGTGCTTGAGAATAATGAAGGAAATCAAAAAAGACTACTGACTTCTTCATGACGGAGTCCAAGCCGTACATGGTGGCCGAGTTATAATAGCTGCACACGGTTTTCACATTCACATTCTCCTTCATGGTCTCTCCACACTGCTGGATTAATCCATCCTGGGAAAGACAAAAAGCATATTATTAAGGATGACACCAGAAAGACAACCTACACCAGTGATTAAAAAGAAATGGGTGGCTATAGAGGTGCTGCTATATGGTTGCTAAGGTGGTGCTAGGTGATTATGATGGCTGTGTATTTGTTACTTTCTGCAGCAGTGAGGAGGTTTTCTACTTGCCCTGTCAACGTTTGCATTTGTAGAAAACAAGAATTATATTATAAATTATTTTTTACTATCATACATTTTTCACACAAGCTCTTTACAAAAAATAAAATGTGGATCTGTAAGATTTTTTATGCTTCCCCAAGGCTAAATTTATTTGATCATAAATACAGTAAAACGGTAATATTGTGAATATTACCATTTAAAATAAGTTTTCTATTTTAATACATTTTACTAATTTATTCCTGTGATCAAAGTCTTCAGTGTCACATTATCACACTTTGAAAAATTTTGAATAATCTCTCTGATGATAACGATGATTATTATTGTTATTATTATCAATGTTTCAGTTACAAGTAACAGTTCAAACAGCATCTGTTTGAAATATAAAACTTTTGTAACATTATATTTTTTTTTTGATCAATTAAATGAATCCTGATTGAAAAAAAGTATAAATTAAAAAAATACATAAACTACTGAATCCAAAGTTTGAATGGAAGCTCAATAACACCTAGAAATGAGTTATCATAATCAAACTGTAACTCTAAGACAGCCATAAATTCATTAACACTTTTGCTGAAAAATTACAACATAGATGGCAAAACATTAGATTTGCAATGTTCAACCCATTCATGCGGATATGACACTATGACTAATCAAAAGTAATTCTTGCAATTTCATCTATATGGCGGATTAGCTAATGTGGTAACACTTTACAATAAGGTCTGATTTGTTAACATTAGTTAATGTAACTAATATGAACATAACTAAGCAATATATTTATTTCAGTATTTATTAATCCTTGTTAATGATAGTTAATAAAAATCCAGTTGTTCATTGTTTGTTCATGTTAGTTCTCAGTGCATTAACTAATGTTAAAACCTTTTGATTTTATGTATTAGTAAATGCTGAAATCAACATAAACTAAGATTAATAAATGCTGTATTAGTTAAGAGTAGTTAACTAATTGTTAAGTGTTACAGATAATTGTATGTAGCTAACAAGTTCACATTCATAATTCACAACCACATTTTTGTGCACATATGATCAAAAAATGTAAGCTAGGTTACCAGTTACAGGCTGTTGCTGCACTGGACATACACTAGACATACTAACCAACTGAAGCATACAAGCAGCAGCGAGAATATTAACAACCCGACTTGGTTTGATCAATACATCATCCCTGTAGAGTGAACCGAAAACCACTTGCAGGGCTACAGATGGGGAATAAAACAAGGTCAGGATATGAATGTTTGGTGTCCACAATACAACAAATGACTAATTAAATTTGTTCATTGCATTAAAGGGTTGTTAAAAACACATTCTCAGAGTCCTCACCCTCAGTGTCAATGTTCTGGTCTGGGATCTCAAGCTCAATAACCATCATGTTAGACTCCTTCCAGGATCCACTGAACATGCTGGAGAAATAGCCAGACTGTTTCCAAACAGGAAAATGAGAGGGGGAAAAAACATTTAAATCAAAGTAAAACGAAAGTACTCTGTTATTAGGAGAACTGAACAGCTGGACCAACCTGACAGAGGTAAATTTTATGAAGGTTCCATTCCTGCCCCAGGGCGCGGATCTGGATGTCACTGTTTTCTCCATTCAGGAATAGTGTCTGGTAGATGTACTTCGAGGTGCTTTTCAACTTTTTCCTGTCCGCAGAAAGAAGAATGCAGATAAAACAAAAATGAAAAAACATCTATTAAATACAACCAAACAACGCTAATTAATTATATTAATGTGAAATATGGATGTATCTTTGAAAAAACTAATTTAAAGAAAGAAATTAATTATTTTACTCAGCAAGGACCTGTTGAATTAATTGAAAACATTTATAAGATTTATATTTCAAATTTCCATTCACCAAAGAAATGATTTCCATAAAAATATGAAGCAGCACAACTGTGATTGTACATTGATGATAAGTGTTTCTAAGCAGCAAATCAGCATTTTAGAATGATTTCTGAAGGATCAACATGAACTCTATTTCCATTCAAAGTTGTGTGTAACCTATGTGCAAAATTGGAATATCAAATAAGGCATGTGCCAATAAATCAGCGTTTCCATTACATGTCAATGTCATCAAATTGGTGCAAAATATTTGTAATAAAAAGCTGCAATCATTGAAGCCACTTGCAGAGAGATGAAACACAACAAACACCATCATGTTTTCTTGCATTTGGATCCTGGGGCCTATTGCACAAAACTAGGATAAGGTATTAAGCCGGGATATTTTGATGATCTTGTCATCTGTATGCAAAATTTAGTACACTGCTGTCGTGTAAACTTACCCTCACACCAAGAACGATAACCATAACGAAAGATAACTGTATATTAGCGGATAAATTGAGCCAGGATCACCAAGATATCCCGGCTCAATCCCTTATCCTAGTTTTGTGCAATAGGCCGCAGGCATCCAAATGCAAGAAAACATGATGGTGTTTATTGTGTTTCATTTCTCTGCAATTGGCTTGGGAACATTATACCAACAAAACATTATTCTGATGACAGACTTTCACTCAGGCATTTCAGAATGACCAATGCAAACATCTGAGATGCTGTGCCATGCGATTGCTCCACTGGTTATTCTAGTCATCCAATCACATCCTCTGCTAAGTCACATGAGTTTTTTGTTGCGCATCAAGGGATTCATTTGGTGTCCTCGTAGTTTATGCGCATGCCTTCTTATTAGATGAAAACATTATCCACCTCCATTGAGTACATACGGTTTTTTGCACATTTTAGATTTTATGCACATCTTTTTATGTAATAACTCAAAACTTGCATTAAAGTAAGTGTATGGAAAACACAGCTATTGAAGAATGGAATAATAATGCTGAAGATTCAGCTTTGCCATTTCAGGAATAAATTACATTTTAAAGGAAAAAGTCTTCAGTCTCAGTCTTCTACGCAGTTTACATTGTACAAACAGAGCAGCACCTGCACCATCATCAAACGCATGCATCGTGGTGCTCATTTGAACAGCATCGGCTGCAGTAGAACTCGAAAGCGCTGCACTGTTGCATAAACTGCATAGGAGACTAACGTAGACTAGACACAGTTGTTCAATAAAGTGTTTATTTTTGTGCACAAAAAGTATTCTCGTCGCTTCCTAAAATTAAGGTTGAACCACTGGAGTCACTTGGCCGATTTTAACGCTGTTTTTACTACCCATCTGGACCTTGAAAGTGTTCATTAAATTGCTGTCTATGTAGGGGTCAAAGAGCTCTGTTCCGAAGATGAACGAAGGTCTTACGGTTTGGAATGACATGAGAGTTCATTTTCGGATGAAATAACCCTTTAAAATAAATAAAATCAAATAAATGCAGTCTTGGTGAGAATTAAAGACTTTTTTTTAGAGACTTTGTGCCGAGCCCCAAACTTTTGAGCAATAGTGCATGTTTCTGACCTGCGTGGCGTGTCCAGCTGGCTGTCCTCTTCCTCCGGCTCGCTGTCACACTCACAGTGTGAGCTGCGTTTCCTCTTCCTGCACTCACAGCTGTGTCTGTTTCCAGCGCACTGCCTCTCCACAGCCTCCTCTGGGCCCCTGGGCGACGATTGAAAGCGGCTCCCGAGTGAACCCATGATTATTGAGCCTAGAAAAACACTACTCATTTAGTCATGTTACTAAACTGGTTAACAACACCACTGACGTGGCATGACAACTGTACAACCAATGAATTTCAATGTAGTACCACCTGCAGAAAGTCTAAAAATAAATCCATTTAAGCAATTTGTGGATGTCAGGGAGTGAAGTCTGGTGACAGGTGGTGAGTGAGATTACTTTCTACTGATTATTACTTAATGCGCAATACCTAAAGTTATTTTGTCTAAAATCATGTTATTTAATTTTCTAATGGTTACATTCAGGTCCTGTGAAGCTTCAGTCTGATGGTTTAGTACAGGAACTAACGTTATGCTGTGAAGTGTCGAGGAGTCAGTATTATTTTTAACATTTTTTTCCATAAGCTGTAAATTAAAGTCGTTTGTATATTAAAAACTACAAATCCGTCCTCTTGTAAACACTCACCACACGCTTCAGCCTCTCAAAACACTCGACACACCCTGGAATCTGCTCATCAAGCGCTGCGCAAATGCATTATTAGGCGTATAATGAACGCATATTATGACTGGACATCAAAATCGGCTGTTCAATGTATAATGAATTAACCAGCAGTTTAAAACAAAAGCAGACTGCTAAATAACAAACAGAGGTATGTGTCTCTCCTCCACGTCACGGTTGTCTGTGAGGATGACCGGGCGCTGCTGCCACCTGCTGTCGCGGAGACGCAACAATCCTTTCTGTTCTTTTTGACAACTGAAAAATAACTCTATTTTTTACTCTTATTTGTTATGAAAACGTTTTTTTTTTAAGAAAATAAAAAAAGAGACTGTTTATGTTCTTCTGTGTCACAAAAACTATATTAATTCTGCAGTCTTGTTTAGTGTAATTCTGTTGTCTTGTACATCTTATTTTTTATTATTTTGTGTTCATGTCAGTGATTATCTGGTTGGCTTTGCCTTGTATTACAAATTAAAAAAAATATTTTTAATTATGTATAAAAAACTATTTAATTATTTGTAATGCTTTACAATAGCCTACTGTAAAAAGTTGCTGCCTTAAATTTTTGTTTCAACAACGTCTTTAGTACCTTTATGGGTCTTAAGAGAGGAAATGACATTACTGTCAATGGAGGCCTTTCTGAGCCATCAGATTTCAACAAAAATATCTTCATTTGTGTACTGAAGATGAACGGAGGTCTTTCCGGTGTCAAACGACATGAGGGTAAGTAATTAATGATAGAATTTTTGGGTGAACTAACCCTTTATTTTACATTAAACTGACTTTAAAAATGAGTTGAATTTTGTATAACTTAAAAAGTTGAAAATTGCTTAATTTGACAACACTTTGTCATACCTTATTGATCATATGATTTATTACAATGCACTTTACACTTCACTCTTATTTGTTAACATTATTAGTTGATGTATAAACTAACATGGGCAGACTATGAGCAGCTATATATTTGCTTTACATAATTTATTAATCTTTGTTAATGTTAGTTTAAAAATACAGTTCATTTTTGTTTACTTCACATTGCATTAACTAATGTTAAAAAACACAAATTTTGATTAAAAAAATATTAGTAAATCCTGAAATTAACATTAACTGAGATTAAAAAATGCTGCAGAAGTATTGTTCATTCTTAGTTCATGTTAACTACTGTAGTTAGCTAACGCATTAAACCGTGTAAACTATAAAACTGCAAGGTTTTTCTATATTTTAAGACATATGCTGGGACATCACAGTTTACTGCATAACAAGAATGACTGGTATTCAGCTGAGATTTTTTCATTCACTCTAAAATAGAAATGTAAAAAACCAAACCAGACTTGACAAACCACAGCCACTGACGTTCTCAGTTTTGACCACTAGAGACGCTCCGCGTTTCCACTTCCTTCCCTTTGATGGGCGGGGCTTAGGACGGAACCAGCCAATGAGCGTCCAGATATCTACGCAGTCGCCTACCTTTCTACAGATAGCCGACCTTTCAGGGTACTGTGCGTCTGTTTGACACGTACCTCACTCTGATATGTGGAAGGCTACTTATGTATCGGTTGTGAAAGAATTTAGGTCGGTTTAAGACTGACAAACCTTTTGTAACGTTTAGTACAGGCTGGTTTCATAACCTGCAACATGGAGCCAGGGGCGAGTGACGCGACAGCAGGTAAATACCGTATTACTACAGTTAAAGTGACATAACGAGATGGATATGGATCGAATAACTTTGCATAACATCAGCTTTAGTATGCATCTGAATATATAAGGTGTACGTCTCGTCCAATTAATAAGTTCATTTATAGTGAAAATGTTGATAGATGTAATTTGATTTATCTAGGTTGAGTCGAAAACAATGCAAGTACTGTTATGTAGTATACTATGAACTGTACTACTAAGAAACTGTATACTTTGTTCTCAGTTTAGTTTTTTTTTAGGTAACTTCGTCTCAGATGTTTCCTAATATTCTTTCTGTGAAGTGACAAATAGTAACAAATATTTGTGTATAAAGCTGTAAAATGAACATGGACAGCATATCTCAGATTATTTGATCTAAAAATCAACAAGAAATATTTGAGTTCATATAGAAATCATACTAACTTGTCATTTCTGACAAGTCATTGACAACTGGCAACTTTGAGACCTTTTGAAACTCTAGTAGCGATGTGCATTAGTTTAATAACGTTTTTTTTTTTTTTCTCAGAATCTGAGATTCTGGAGACTTGTGCTGTGCTAAACCTCCATTCGTTCTCAGTTTAATCTCAATGCTAACTAGGAGAAACAATATTAATGTGATTCCTTTTGTCACTTCAGCAGGTGGTCCATACGTTGAATCCTCCAAAGCGAAGAAAAAGAGCAGTACGGAGAACAAACAGGCAACCTTGTCCCCGTCAGAGCCGATCAGCACCATGAAGCGTCTTTTTGGCTTTGAGAAAGAAGATGTCTCATCGTGGCATCGGCTGGTGTGCCTCCTCAATCGCCCCTCTGACCCGGCCTCATTGGGCATTTTCCGTTTCTTATTTGGTGAGTCCAAATTTGTGAGACATATGCAATTTTACAGCATCCAAATTGTGGTTCAGGTGTTGATGTGTGCTTTATTTTCTCAGGTATGCTGATGGCCCTGGACATCACCCAGGAGCGAGGCCTGAGTCATCTGGACTACAAGTATTTAGATGGGGCACCGGTGTGCCGCTTCCCCCTCTTCAACTTCCTGAAGCCCCTTCCCATGGACTGGATGTTCTTTGTGTATTTTGTCATGTTTCTTGGTGAGTTCCTTGAAAAACTCTTTCTGAAATGCAACAGTGACTGCCCACTTTTCTAGTGGATGTATTTTCACCTTTTATTTTCTCAGTAGGCATTTCAAAAAAATCTTTAGTAAAGAGTTTTTGGCTTGCTTTGAGATGTATCACTTGAATTATTTTATTACAATGATACAATATAAAAGATATTGATATATATATATTATAATTAAAATATGAGTTTTATAAATATAAAATATACACATTTTAAAGACATTAATTATATATATATTATTACAATTTTACAGTCATTCATTTGTCTAATTATATTATTAAAATTTATATTAAATATTTAAAATATTCTATCACAATATACTGGTTATTGGCCGATATTAAGAGTTTTTATTTTTCTTTATTTCTGTCACTTGATATTTGTTTGCCAATATTACGTTTTCCATCATTTAACACACTGCATGTTTAAAACAATTATATCCTATATTTATCCTGATTTAATGTTGAAAACTATATATCATTTGAAAGCTTACGAACTCGAGATTCATTCTGTGAACTCTGTTTTGAAATCGGACCTTGCATTACCATGGAAACGGTACTCTAAATTCTTATAGCGGGCTCCTCCCCTAGTGGGGGTTGTCATATTACAACAATTATTTTAACTATTTTATAATAACTTTTTTAATCTTGACAAAACACATATCGTCGGAAATGTCTGAGTCTCACGGTTCTATATCTGCCAACTGTTTTGTGATATTTGGAAAAAAAATTATAGATTTGTTACATGAGATTGCATAAAAAAATCAAAGAAAAAATAATAAAAAAAAGCTGTATAACACTGTTATATAATCTTTAAATTTTTCATTTATTTTTCATTTATGTTTCATACTGTATATTGTAATGTTTTGATGCCTAAATTGTGTTGTAGCATTCAACATTAGTATTTTATTTTTAATTTATTTAGACAAAATAATATATAATTGTATTAGCCATTTATCCGTTATCAGCCTTTTTTGACAATAATTATCAGCTTATTGGTATCAGCCAGAATGGAGAAATTGATATTGATATATGGATAGGCATTTATATTTCCAGAACCCATTGTGTGATTTTGACAGATGAGAACACAGTTCTTCTATAAAGCCAGGCTCAGACTACAGGAGTTTCAGGCCAATTTATACCCGATTTACCCTCCAGGCAGAAAAAAAAATCACGAATAGCTGCCAACCAGATGGGCATCAGTCGCTTCCGATGTTCGGCCCAGATTATCTGGTAAAACACAAGACTGATCATCCACTTGTTTTTGTGTTTTGCAGGCGCTGTTGGTATCATGCTCGGCTGTTTTTATCGCCTTGCCTGTCTGATGTTTATATCTACTTACTGGTACGTTTTCTTCCTGGACAAAACGACCTGGAACAATCACTCATATCTGTATGGACTCATCGGCTTCCAGCTCACACTCATGGATGCCAACAGATACTGGTAAGATTACGCTTCCTGTACAGTGGCTTGAAACTATTTGGACTCTTCGCTCACACTTAAAAATATGCATTACACAACAAAACATTAATCCAAGAGTCATTTATTTGAACAAAAAATAGCACTTAACAAGCTAATTTTTTATTTAAATTTTAATACAGGTCATTAGATGGACTCCGAAACCCCAGGAAGAGGAATGCCCATGTACCATTATGGAACTACACTTTGCTTAGAACTCAGGTCAGCTGATGTATCTAGATTTGCAGGTATCATCTCTATGTTTGTAGGACATTATCTGCATAGATAAAGTTATGTTGAGACAGTAAATGTGCATTGCCTTTGACAGATCTTCATAGTGTACTTCATCGCTGGGGTCAAGAAACTAGATGCTGACTGGGTGGAAGGGTACTCAATGAAATACTTGGCACACCATTGGTTATTTGACCCTTTCAAGTGAGTATATTAGCCTCCAGCAACATCTGCCCTAGCATGACACGTTGTTGTTATGGATCAATATCATGGCTACGTTCACACTGCAAGCCTTAGTGCTCAATTCAGATTTATTGCTCAGATCTTTTTTTTGGTTAAGCTAGTCAATTTTTTTTTAATGTGTACTGATATTAGATTCGAGTGTGAACTCATCCCAGTCGCGAACTGACCCCTGTATACATAAAAGAACAATAACAAGACTGCGCACAGCAAATCTTCCATATTAACCGAGTGACCAAAGAACTACTGGCATGTAAAATCTTTGGAGTGACTCCCGTCAGCACATAATTTTGACGAATGTTGACCTATAGTGATGAAAAAGCCGCAAGGATTCCAATATGACTACTGGTTTTCAGAATGAGGTCACTGCAAAACATTTGACCTGGCTGTATTTGATTTAGTACAACATATGGAAGTGGCCCAAACCAGATTTGTGCTGTTTACAAAAAAAAATGGATTTGGGACACTTTTGCCTGCAGTCTAAACAGCCATATTTTGTGTAGGCCTGTCAAGATTATTGTTAAATCATCTGATTGTGATGATTTGATCTAATCACAATTATTTGAGATAATCGCAATAAATGTGCAGATTAAATTTCAATTGCATTTTGACATTCAAATAAGAGAAATTTGAATGAATTCAGAGCCCAGAAGACTAATTCGCCACAAGATTTTTATATGGCGTTTTATAATGGGGTTTTCAATTTATGAGTAAAATAAAGCCTGTGGTAAACATAACTTGACGATACTTTGACGCTTTGTTCTATAGCGTACACTGCACACGTGGTTATTCTAGTTATTATTTAAAACATAAATTATCAAAAATGAACATGACTGCTTCAAAATTTGTGTTCTCACTATAGGTTAGCGTAATTTACATGTAGAACAAAACGTGTAAGTATAGTCAAGTTATGTTTGCAATAGGCTTTTTTTACACATAAAACGAAAAACCCCATTATAAAAAGCCATGGAATTATCTCAAACAGTGGCGAATTAGACTTCCGCGTTCTGATGTCACACCTGCGCCACTCTATAGAAATACCATCAAATGCATGATTCCGTGTCTTCCTTCATACGAAATAGAGGCTTGTGGGTTTTATATAAATCATTATATAAACATTTATCAATTTATAATTAATTTTCACAGCATTGAAGTAAATCATATGACATTGTTTGATTAGAGTTTTATTATATGATTACATGAATCATAAAAAAATTACTTGTTAGACTTGCACTATAAGTGACAAACAAAACCGCAATTATTTGAATGACACTTAATCATCAGCTCAAAATTCATGATTATGACAGACCTAATTTAGTCTTTTTCCACCTCTCCCTGACTCTGTTTCAGAATGATCTTGCCTGTTGAATTGGTCAGTCTGATGGTGATCCATGGTGGGGGTCTGATTTTAGACCTCACAGCTGGCTATCTGCTTTTCTTTGATGCCACACGTCCTGCTGCCATCTTCTTTGTCAGCTATTTCCACTGCATGAATTCCCAGCTCTTTAGCATAGGTAAAAATGACACTAAAGGACTAGTTTACTCAAAAGATTTGAGATTATGATGACTTTATGATATTTTTTTTATCCTCAGGAATGTTTCCGTACACTATGTTGGCCACAAGCCCTCTATTTTGCTACGCTGACTGGCCTAGACGATTTTTCGGCCGTTTCCCAGAGTTCTTCTGGCCTGTACTGCCCCTCATTTCTCCTGCCCCGAGTCCCAGCTCCTCCTGCGTGTACCCAAATCCACCCAGTGAGCCTAGAGAACAAGACGAGGCCCACGCTGCTCCCAGACCCACCACACCGAGCTTCAAACACAAGATTAGAGCCTTCTTCACCATCCTTTACATCACAGAGCAGTTCTTCTTGCCATACTCGCACTTCATCACGCAGGTGATTTTAAATTGCACTGTTGTTTAAGTGCATTTTGATCTAGAATGTTCACTCGATCAAAGGAAAACAGCGCTTTCAATTTAAACACAGATAGGGAAGAAAAGCAAATATCTGCACAAACCTTTGGAAGAGGAATCACATGCCTTGCTAGGTAGAGACTGTCATGCTAAATATGTGTATAAACACCAAGGCAAACATCACTATTAATATTGCTCATATTTATTGGAAGAGATTTTAACACATTTCTAATCCTAAGAATTAAACTCTGTCATGGAACTTCCTGTTACAGACACGAATAATACCTCATATTGTGCATCTTGTTATGCACAACTGTTATTACATTTGCATTTAAACACGCAAACTTACTATTTGCACATGGCAGATGATAAACTGGAGAAAGAATCTTATAGTCTTGCATTGAAGGTGGGAATTGAGCCATATCTAGAGAATGTCCTAGAGATTGGGATATTTTGACTTGGGTCAGTAACCAACCACCCAGCCTATTCAATAAATAAAACGTTGATTCATTCTGACACAAGCAAGGTTGTAAGCAAGAATTTTACCTTTAAACAACACCTTTTGAGGGGCAACCAACAAGCAACGGCTCTGTTTACACCTGGCATTAAGATGTGTTTTGGTCAATTGGATCACAAGTGGACGACGCCAAATACAGGTGTAAACCAATTCTAAAATGGGTTGAGCTTGTCCACTTTCGACCACTTTCAGAGGTTCTTGAAAATGCATTAGAACAGATTGCTTTCGTAGTGTAGACGCCCATGTGGTCAAATCATAGACTGTATAAAAATATGGACGTGGTGTCCGTGACGTCACCCATAGGATTCTGAAGGGCAGTTTTGAAATGTAAAGTAGGGTGGTGCTGGCCGTTGCCATCTTGGCAGCGTGTCATTCCTGGATAACAGAAAATTGGAAAAAAGAGACGGGACATGGCTGGAGCTGAGGTCAGCAGACAAACGGCAATCCACCTGTCACTCAAAGTGGCCATGCCCTTAATTATGCAGAACTTTAAGGCTTTATATAATGTAAACGAACGAGTTATAAAAAAATTCACCCCCCTCACAGTTGTCATAAAGGCCAAAATTAGATATATAGATCAAAACCACACTTTGTACCAGGCTGTAAACATGTATTTTTCTGCTGTAAAGTTAGGCATTTTAACATGGGGCTCAATGGGATTCTGCTTCCTTTGGAGCCTGTCTCTAGTGGCCAGTCGATCAATTGCAGTTTAAGTCACTTCCGTATTGGCTTCAAGATAAACTGGGGGAGGTTGCTGCTTGGGTCAGATATGTTCGAACAGCCACAAAAGACCGCCTACTCTCCGCCTACTGACCTAATGTGTAAACATTATGGGAAGCTCGCTAGCCAGGCGGGATTTAAACCTTGTCGGCTGAAGACCAAGTTTGGTTTGAAGATGAAAAACATACCAAGCACAATGATGTCTCACCATTCCTGACACACAATGCGTTCTGCGTGGTCATATGGCTATCAGAACAGAAATGAAAGCTACTGCGCTCTGTATGTTTTTCCGTCATCTCCGTTCGCTTTCATATGTAAATTGCGCAAGCTTATTATATTGGAAAATCTGAAAAAACCCATACATTTACGTGGACCCTCCCCTCAAAGAAATCAGGACAGAAGTGGTTGAAAGTGGACAAAAGAGACGGATTAAAACACCAGGTGTAAACAGGTATGCCTCTCCCTCATCTACTTGTGATCCGATCGACCAAAACACATTTTAATACCAGGTATAAACAGGGCCAAAGAGATCAATCCATTGTCCAGCACTGTCCCAGTCATGGGAAATCCCCTTATCCAGGATACGATGACAAAGATATTGCTTTCCTCGTTCAAATTTTCATTGAATATATGATTTACCTGACTATTTAATCTCTGGCCCATACAGGGCTATAATAACTGGACAAATGGACTGTATGGCTACTCATGGGACATGATGGTTCACTCTCGTTCACATCAGCATGTCAAGATCACCTACAGAGATGGCGTAACAGGCGACGTTGGATATCTGAACCCTGGAGTGAGTCGAAACAATTTTACAGGAATGTTCAAGGTTAAATATAGATCAAGCTCTATTAGTAAACATATCTCAGTTTGTGGAATTTTGTTTGATTTTATATTTTCCATTAACTTGCAATGGAAAAAAGTGATTTTAAATTCATTTCCTGTGATAATTCACAACATGCTACAAAAAAATCAATAGATCTTAACTTGTTTTTCAGCACACAATATTCCTTATTTTAACACTAAACCAACTGGAGTCATTTAGATTACATTATGCTCTTTTATGTATGCTTATCGTCTCATGTCATTCCAACATGGTGCAGGTTTTTACTCAGAGCCGGAGATGGAAAGACCATGGAGACATGTTGAAGCAGTACGCGACTTGCCTCAGTGAAAATCTGCCACTCTTCAATATCTCAGAACCAGAGATCTACTTTGACATTTGGGTGTCCATCAATGACCGTTTCCAGCAGAGGTTAATAATGTTTATTGTGTATTCAATTTACACTGTTAGATGTTCTTTGATTCATACAGACAAAACAGTACAAGGCTTCGAGCATCAAAGTTAAAAAGCCTTTATTGCAATATGGCTCTCCTTCTGTCTAATAGGATTTTTGACCCACGCATTGACATTGTAAAAGCCGATTGGTCGCCGTTCCGTCCCAATCCATGGCTCATGCCACTACTCGTTGACTTCTCACCGTGGAGAACCAAATTTGAGGAGATTGAGGGGTCTCTAGACAACCAAACTGAGGTTGTATTCATTGCTGACTTCCCAGGTAACTGTATTTTTTTTTACTGGAATACTTTTCCTTAATTTGCCCACACAGATGCTCAGGTATTATTAATGTGACGTCCGCAGGCCTTTATCTTGAAAACTTTGTGAGTGAGGATCTTGGGAACACCAGTGTTCAGGTTCTGGAGGGCCTAGTGGAGGTTGAAATAGTGGACAAGAAGAAGAACTACAGTTTACAACCAGGAGAAAAGATGCAGGTACAATTCTCTGTTGCTTTATTATGAAACTCTGATTTGTCCCACTGCAACATTTTAAACATGTACTATTATTAAAGGATTAGTTCACTTCAAAATTAAAATTTCCTGATAATTTACTCACCCCCATCTCATCCAAGATGTTCATGTCTTTATTTCTTCAGTCGAAAAGAAATTAAGTTTTTGAGGAAAACATTCCAGGATAATGGAGTTAATTGGCAATGAAATCAAATGCAGTTTCAAAGGGCTTCAGGGGGCTCTGCACGATCCCAGCCGAGGAATAGGGTCTTATCTAGTGAAACAATCGATCATTTAAAAAACAAAAAAACATTTGTATATACTTAAACCACAAATGCGCGACTTCTGTGTTGATTCTTCACTGCATATGTCATCACATCGGAAAGGTCATGTCCGTGACGTAGGTGGAGTTACCAACCCAGTGATAAAATGAACGTGCAAAAACTAAATCAAACGCCCTTTACAAAAATAAAGGTAAAACAACAATTTTACAGTTGGAGGAGAACATGAGATGGAGGAGAACATGAGATGGAGGAGAACATGAGATGGAGGAGAACATGAGATGGAGGAGAATATGAGATGGAGGAGAACATGAGATGGAGGAGAACATGAGATGGAAGAGAACATGAGATGGAGTTTTTCGGCACTGGGACGGTGCTTTCATGTACGTCACGGACGTGATGATGTCATACGCAGTGAAGAATAACAATACCGGAGTTGCGCATTTGTGGTTATTGTTTTTAAATGACCAATCGTTTCGCTAGATAAGACCCTATTCCTTGGCTGGGATCATGCTGAGCCCTCTGAAGCTCTTTGAAACTGCACTGATTTGGACCTTCAACCCGTTGGTTGCCAATAAAGTCCATAGTGCAAAAAAAATCGTGGATTGTTTTCCTCAAACTCAATTTCTTTTCGACTGAAGAGAGAAAGATATGAACATCTTGAATAAGAGGGGGTGAGTAGATTATCAGGAAGTTTTCATTTTGAAGTGAACTAATCCTTTGCTGTTTGTATCTTTATTGATACATTTCATTATTGTGTTTTAAGATTCCAGCTGGTATGTACCATAAGGTGTATACTGTATCTGAAGGACCATCCTGTTACATGTACATTTATGTAAATACTACTGAGGCGGAGCTTCAGAAGAACTTCACAAAGCTTTCTGAACTTCAGGAGAAAGTGCGCAATGGAACAGGTACGTCGCTTTTTGGTTACATGAGAAAACTGATTTCAAAACTATTACAAATTCCTTCAGATTAAAATAATTCTTTGTTGTTTACCAATAATTGTCACATGATTAAATAGTTCAATTCTCTTTAACATATTTATTTACCAATCCGACATTACAAACTGTGTTCACACAAACAATTAAATTCAAATTAACTCAGTGTAATGTAAATTAAGCAAGCAAGTGTAAATGTAAGCTAGCCTCAAAACAAATAGCAACAAAAACCCAGAACATCTTTAATATATATGAACAGAGCTTTCTTTTTGTAAAATTATAGTAATTTATATATTTATATACTATTAAAGTATTTATATTGTGATTTGCTTTTTATTTTTATATATAAATAAATAAATAGTTCTAGTCATATTTCTTAGTTTTTCCATCTTTTATATTTTATTTCAATAGTTTTATTTAAAGTCGGCATGCAACTGAAGTTGTGAGATTTTTTTTCTTCTGTATTGTGACGTAATACAGAGTGAAACGGCTTCTCGAACAAGAAAACATGTAGTTTGTCCATTGGGAAAATGTAGGAAGAGATTTATTGGGAATTGACTTGATGTTTGTGGTTTGCTATTGGTGGATGTCATGTCCAACGGGAAAATGTACTGTGGGATTGATTGGATGGTTGTGGTGTGCTATTGTTTAATCTCATGTCCATTAGGAAAATGTAGGGTGGGATTTATTGGGATTTAGATTGTAGTTTTCTATTGGTGGATCTTATGTGAGTGACAGTTTGTCCCGCCCTCATGGCAGTAAACACATAATCAGAGAAGAGATGTTGCTGCAAGAGGGAAGGGAAGGTATTTTGATTAAAGATTACGGTTTTCTGTTTTGACCCTAATTGTGTCTCACACAATGGCCTTTTTTTATTGCTTGGGCTCCTGACTTGAAAAGGTGTAGTAATGACATGACTGTGCTGTTATGCTTCTGTAATCAGACAAGGTTTTGTTGTATTGATGTATTCTGGCTGCCTATTGTGGGGGGGTGTTGGAAAATGAAATGTTACATGTTTTATATGTTGCTTTATTCCTGTTTGTAGAAACAGAGCCTTTGCCTCCTGAGCTAGAGCCGCTCATCACTGGTCTCGACGACCAGGACTCTGACAACAGAGTGATCGACCCAGTAGTACGAATCTTCCTCAAACGACAGAAGCGCATGCAGGAGGTGAAAAAGCGGCGGGAAGCTTCTATGGTCGAGAGGTTCCAGAGATTTGCCTCAAAGAAATACATCTCAATTAGACGAGGGTATGTCGTGGTATTAAAGGGAGATATTAAAGGCACAATATGTAAGATTATTGGTCCAAATGTTTCCAAGAATGTTTTAATTCAGACAAATAGGCAATTTTAACCAGAACACGGACTGTATCCGTGCGTCGCCTATCAATGACATCTTACGCGCATTACCCTTGATTTCCGTGGGTAACACCAAAGGCACTTTAATGTGTTTTATTAGACTGGTGAGCAACTGTTTGGAGTCATTCATTGACAGAAAACAAATCAAGTCTTATTGTTTAAATCTCGTTTTCTTGATTTACCGCGAGTACCATGTTTTACCATAACTCATATCAATCTAGCTTTCTGCAGTCTGCCACAAGTGTCTCATAGGAGCCGCTGAGCAAATGCACTGAGAAGCATTATTATAATAACTTTTAACACACTCAAATAATGTATCTAATATGATAAAACAGAGCTGCGTACGCAAAAAGGGGAAGTGGCCGTCTGCGGCTTAATAAAAGCTCTGCGAAATCCAGGCGTCATCAAGCTACGCCTTTGTTGTGATTAAGCGACCTCTAGCACCAAAAAATTACATTGTGGCTTTAAATGTGTACAGTCACGACAGTACAAATTAATTGTTATTTTGGTTAATCTCTTAAGGTTCCTGATGACAGCCATCGCTTTGCGTAACCTGGCTGTGGGTTTGCCACCGCTAGAGCAACTGACAAGAGAAGTGGCCTACGCCAACCTGAAGGAGCCTGAGAGCGAGACCAATCAGGATGAGCGCCTTAAAGACGAGGTCGGCCACGGAGAGCTGTGAGAAAAGACTGTTACTGAGCTGCTGGCTGATACTGCAGCAAACTAACGAATGCTTTAGTAGGTCAGTATTTAGGGAGCATTCCACAATTGTGAAAATTAAAAGGTTATTGTTTACATTTTTTTTAATCATACACTAAAGCCCAAAAATGATTTTTTTTTACATACCCTCATGTCACTTGAAACCCAAATGACTGTGTAAGATTAAGATTTGTGAATAATTACTGAAATTTCATCCTGTTTTTAACATGGTCCTGGAATATACTATAGCAAACAAGTCATACAAGAATATTTTACAGTACCTAGGGGAGCAGCAGGAACAGAATTTCAGAAATGTCACAGGTTTGGAACAATGATGACGGAATTTATAATTAGAATATTTTGTTGAACTATACCTAACTCTTATTTTTTTTCATTCCCTTTTACTGGTTACTGATATGCAAGTAATGATGACAGTAAGATTTACTTAGCTTTTAACCTAAACAAAACAAAAAAAATGTATTATTACTATTTCAGTATTACAAAAAATCTAAGTGAACCTTTTGTGAGTGTTTGAAGCACAGTTTTTTTAAGGTTTTCTTTTTTTACCTTTAACCCAAATAAAAGCTTTTATCTTACAATCCACTCACTTGTGCTTAAGGGATCCTGCTGTTTCAATTGGACATATCTTGGCTGTAAAAAGTGCCAAACATGAACAGGTACTGAATTGTCTTTGATGCATAAGTTTCATTATGCTAAATGCTGTTATTAAATGCCTTGGTGGTCTAAAATGACATGAACACAACCTTCTTTAAATACACACTGATTGTGGGATTCAGAATGCTGTTCAGATTGGAATTTGTATGTGTCAATTTTTTAATAAAAGGTGCAACACTACCACAATGTCATAACACACAAAGTATTGAGTTAATGAAGTGTGTGATGTTTTATTGCTATCAGTTTTAAAATGATATTCAATTACAAACTGATCTTTTCACCATTGTTAAAGTGCAAGAGACAATCCAAAGTGTCAACAATTACACACATAATGGAATGGCACATCGTCCAAACACAGAATTAATTCATTGAAATGAAAGCAAACACAAATTCTGTAGAACTGCTTGAAATGGTACATAAATCCATTCTGTTTCGTTGTCAGCTTTATAACAACATTTAAACAACAGCTGTGACACAAATTCTCAAACCGAATTGTCTTCACCAATACTACTTCCATCAGTAGTGTAAAAGCTTTTAAACTAGGCGTTCACGTGCGTTCTTTCTACACCGTGAAGTTCCTAAAAATATTAGACTAACATTAGTCCAGACTAAACTGCATTTATAAAGACTTATTAACCCACAGAAAAGGATTTACTTAGCTCCAGGTTAGCAAAGCTAACTTGCATGACAACTTAATTTTTTTACTTTTAACAAGAACTCTTTTTCACAGTTTTGGGCATTTAACATGATATAACAAGGGTGTCCAATCCTACTCCTGGAGGGCCACTGTCCTGCCGAGTTTAGCTCCAACCCCAATTAAACACACTTGAACCAGCTAATCAAGGTCTTATTAGGCATACTAGAAACTTCCAGACAGGTGTGTTGAGGCAAGTTGAAGCTAAACTCTCCAGGACAGTGGCCCTTCAGGACCGACTTTGGACACCCCTGTGATATAAGATATGTGTTTGACTTGAAGTGGCGCTGTGCAGACCGATCAGTGTATGACATCAAAATACCGCGAGAGGGATTAGAGAACAGACGGCTCGGTATGCTTTCGAATTGCACTCGCTGTTTTTTAACGTCCTACACCGATTGGTCTGCACAGCGCCGCTTCAAACCGAACACACATATACACTAGTTTGGTCCACCCATTACTTCCCTTTTTGCTGATTATAAGCCAAGGGTGGTAATCGAAAATCACCCCATCAAAAACAAAGTAAATAGCATCCATTAAATTCAATAACATAATGGTTCAAGGCTCTTCCAACAACTTCCTTATTTGATAAGTCACTTCATCTGGAGAAACAGAGTCAGTGGATGAGAATCACTCTGATCTCATATATGACACGAGGAGAGATGTGCAAAATACATGCGGAGGTACTTATGATATTAAATGAGACCTTAATTCGGCAGTCGATATGAACGTTCACTAAAACTAAATCTCAATTCCTGCATTTGCAGAACACAAAAACAAATCAAAATCTCACAGAGTGCTGAAAAAACTACACTCTTAAAGGCTGCAATGAGTGAGTCTGTTAAACTGGTGCTGTGTGATTTAGTGTCGGTAATATGAATCCCTTTTTATCCGTGAACTTGATGTGATGTCGTCTGTAGTGCTGAGATCTACCTCGGCTGGAAGTCTGGATAAAATATTCCACGTATCACACCTTCAATAACCATATTTGAAAACGTATCTGCAAATAATTGAAAAGCATTCATTAAATGTGATTGTAACGTAATACATATGCAGTGTTTATTACAGGATTGGTTTTTTTTGCAGGATGTCTTTTAGTAAAATACTATTTACTGCAACAAGACTCTGAAACTTTAACTACACTGTGACAAAATGAACAGTAATTAGACTCAGTTCAATTCAGATATAATAACCTGTGGTTCAGTGAGAGAATGAGTCACCCGAGTCAGCTCAAGATGGGAGATGTCTGACTGATTCACAAATAAATATCTCAAATGTTGCATCAGTTGATTTCAATTTAAGTTCAGTATACATATACACCGATCAGGCATAACATTATGAATAACACTGATTATCTCTTCATCATGGCACCTGTTGGTGGGTGAGATATATTAGGCAGCAAGTGAACATTTTGTCCTCAAGTTGATGTGTTAGAAGCAGGAAAAATGGGCAAGCGTAAGGATTTGAGTGAGTTTGACAAGGGCCAAATTTTAATGACTAGACGTCAGAGCATCTCCAAAACTGCATACACAGTGCAATCGCAGTTTGTTGCGTAGGGGGCTGCATAGCCGCAGACCAGTCAGGGTGCCCATGCTGACCCCTGTCCAATGCCAAAAACGGCAACAGTGGGCACGTGAGCAATGGAAGAAGGTGGCCTGGTCTAATGAATCATGTTCTCTTTTACATCATGTGGATGGCCGGGTGCGTGTGCGTCGTTTACCTGGGGAACACATGGCACCAGGATGCACTATGGGAAGAAGGCAAGCCGGCGGAGGCAGTGTGATGTTTTGGGCAATGTTCTGCTGGGAAACCTTGGGTCCTGCCATACATGTGGATGTTACTTTGACACGTACCACCTACCTAAGCATTGCTGCAGAGCATGTACACCCTTTCATGAAAACGGTATTTCTAAGTGGCTGTGGCCTCTTTCAGCAGGATAATGCACCAAGTCAGATTTATGGAGGCCCACCTCACAACTTACAGGACTTAAAGGATCTGCTACTAACATCTTGATGCCAGATACCACAGCACACCTTCAGGGGTCTAGTCCATGCCTCGACGGGTCAGGGCTGTTTTAGCAGCGAAAGGAGGACCAACAAAATATGTGAAATAATGTTGTGCCTGATCGGTGTATATATGTAGGTTTTACTTACAAAAATAATAATACATTAAAATATAGATATATATATATATATATATATATATATATATATATATATATATATATATATATATATATATATATATATATATATATATATATATATATATATATATTATATATATATATATATATATATATATATATATATATATATATCATATCTGCATTTATTATATTTAAGAATTAAGAAAAAAACAAATTCCGTGACTCTCAAAGAGCAGTGAAGGATATATGAAATATGAAAGCACTCTTCTGCTCCCTAAAGGGATAGTTCACCCAAAAATAAAAATCCTGTCATCATTTACTCACCCTCAAGGGCACAGCCATTGACTACCATAGTATTTTTTTCCCACTATGGTAGTCAATGGCTGCCGCAATCTGCTTGGTTACAAACATTCTTCCAAATATCTTCCTTTGTGTTCAGCAGAACTTGAGTGTGACTAAATGATGACAGAATTTTCATTTTTTTGGGTGAACTATCCCTTTAAAAAAAAAAAAAAAAGTCAAATGATAAATGCATACCGTTGGTGGCAGGCAGCAGATAGGGATCCCTCAGGAAGAGAAGTGCTGGTTGATGTGTCAGTTTGCTGCAGTGTTTGTAGAGGAAAGGTCAGAGAGAGAGAGAGAGAGAGAGAGAGAGAGCAGAATGACTCGTAAACTAGCTTGGTTTCTGATGACAGGGTTAAAAATCACAAAGCTGACTGTGAAATTTATCACGCGGATGGTGTCACTTCCCAGCCAGCGCAATAACTTCTCAAAAATGCTTTTATAAAAAATGATTCTTTCAGATGTAAATATTGCAGTCAAAGAAGCCGGCATACCTTGATTCCTCTGATTCCGTTTCAAATGATCTAAACAGAAATAAACACGTTACAATGATCATTTTTAATGACTATATTGAAAAGTCTTTGTTTGTCCAAAGGTCTGCTTTCTAAGGCCTTTACTTCAGACAAAATTACACACTATAAAGCCTTACCCACAACTCTCAGTTTTTGGCAGTGACGGGAAATGGCGGATATTGAGGAAATCCAAGAATATCTTTGGAAGAACCTCATTTTCCATGATTATAGTCTACACAGACACACACACACACACACAAATCAAATAGTTATTCCAGAATACGGGAAAGGGGCTGTTTGTCTCTGTGTGATTTCATTTGTTCAGCAAACGGATCAATACCTGGAGGTAGAGCTCTAGTCCCTGTCTCCTCTGCTCAAGAACCTTAGGTACCCAGTTCCTTACATGCTTCGAAGGGATTTCAGGAGGTTTAATGCTCTTTTTAAGCTATAAAAATAGTTAGAGGTGAAAAAACATGTTACAAACTTTCCAGAAGGCGACTCTAGAGTTTACACACAGGTCAGGTCTGTTTTTCAAGTGGAATTTCTGCATTTTGCCAAAACTGTAAATTGCGTAAAAAGTCCACTTCATCTGATACTTGACGTCAAAAATCCTCTTTCCTCAAAGAGTACACAATCATATAGTCTTGATGTACTCTAACAGCACACAATAAACAGTCAACATTCTTTCTGTCCACATACAGTAAATAAAAAGTACAAAACTAATACATTGTGCTGAGCTGAGAAATTCTGCTGAAAACTTGCAAATGTTTTCCAAGGAACTATTTGAGCAACACTGCTTTTTCACAAGTACATGTTTCTATTAGTGCTGTCAAATCCATTAATCGCATCCAAAATAAAAGTCTGTATACATAACATATGTGTGTGTACTGTGTATAATTATTATGTATGTGCAAATCAATTTGACAGAACTAGTTGCTATTTAATAATAATAATAATATATTACCCATTTTGCAGCTAGAGTCAAAATACTAGTTAACATTCAATGTCATGAATTAACAAAGAACAAATATTTTTACAGCATATAATTTAGGAGATATCTAAAATGTCTAGGAGATAACGAAATGTTTCATTCACAAAAAAAAATGTCTAATTCTCTTTTGTGCATCAAACTTTCCTACTTGAATTCAATTCTCTAATTTCATCCATAGACTTATATGCAGTAACAAAATCAATAGATTTTTTAAGCCTTACGAGAGTTTATTAAAATATTTGACAATTTGGTAGAATATTTTTTCTGAATATGAATGTACATAAATGTAATTCTTTCATATTTAAGACACAATTGTGATTTTCCAGTTCATATTTGTTATTTAATGTAAAAAATGTATTTCATGCAAACTTTTATTCATAGATATACAATTGTTCTTTGTTAATTCATAACTAATGTTAATTCATTAAAGTGTTAAGAATGTATTAAAAGTATACAAATTAATATTAATTACACTTAGCAGATGCTTTTATCCAAAACAACTGAGTCATAATGAGTCATACAAAGCAATTGAGTCATAATTAAAGGGAGAGTACACACAAAAAAATTAATTCTGTCATTTACTTATTTAAACAGTTAGTGGACCGCATTGACTTCCATTGTATGGAGAGAGAGAAAAAAATACTATGGAAGTTAAAGGAGCCCATAACCTGTTTGGTTCCCGACATTCCTTAAAATATCTTTTTTTTGGGGTGAACTGTCCCTTTAAGATGATTAAATGCTGCAAGTAATGTTTATCTGTATTTTATGTTAATGTACAGAACCTGAAACTGTTCTGACATTCAAAATAAAAATACATTTCTGTGATTGAGCCCTGGATATTCACACACTTCTTACACCACAATGTACATTGCCACGTTTTTTCCCACCAGATACATTACACCATTACGTATTTTATTGCGGTGTGATAAAGAGTAACTTATTGTTAGAAGTTTTATGCGTGCTTACCATTTTATGTAGGGCGTGAAATTCACTGTATCGTTTCTCAACAGTGTGCTGTCTACCACACATGAGCACCTCGATCTTAAAAACCTGCAGAGACAAAGTGCGTTTCCATCATTTCCTTCAAATAAAATACAGTCTATTTGAATGAGCTGAGATGACTCGTAAATATCAGGATGAATTCACCTTAAATACATATATCAATAACCTAGACATTATTTACGGGCGTCATAGGCGCGGTTGGAGTGTTAGAATCCCGTTCAAACGCGCCCAAACATGCTCTTAATAGTCAGCTCACTAGGCTTTGAGACACTGCCAAAAAGTCTACGTCTAAAAGCCACATTTATCGTTATTTCGTGAGGTCAAGTGTAACGTGTATTATTGTAAATATTAATGACAGCGTGTTTACGCCAGCTGGCTCTTTTAGAAAGTAGCTTTTGGACTCACCGTGTAGCCTTTCTCCGCGTTACTGCCCTCCGATCGAAAAGACGGGATTGACACATCTATAGGATGCATGATCCAACGAGATATCTTAGTAATTATGTGGCACACCAGGACAAATAACTGGGAGATTGCAGTGGGCCCTTCAGCGTAATTTTACTGGTGGTCGAGTTCACTGAACGCAATTCATGAGAATTGAAAAGATTCCACGCGCTTCTTCTCCATCGCTCGCAGGAGGTTCAGCGGTTGGTCTGCAGATGTAATGCTGCCACCTATCGTTGACAGAGAATACAACAGGATAACGCATCACGTTTACAGCCGTATCAGGCAGGTAGTTGGGATATATGTGCCTTTAAATGAGTAAAGACGGTTGCTGTTAGGTGTTTGTATTGTATAAAATGTATTTATATCTGATTGTAGTTTCAATTAAACATATTATTAATTAAGACCACTTATTTATTTATTTTTTATATTGCCTACCATTTGTCAACATCATGCATTCAGCTCGGTGTAAGACAAATATATGTATGTATGTAGCCTATGTATGTCAGGTTTCCGTTCTGTTACTTCTGTGGACTATTTATCTGCTTTTCTGCTTCCTGTGCTCTTTCTGTTAACTATAGGTTACTGATTATGCCCATGGTTATAGATTGCCTTGTTCACCTGTTTCTTTAGTTTGTTTTCTCCTGTGTACTTAAAGGTGCAGTGTGTGAATTTTAGCAGTGGTGAAGTTGTGAATTGAAACCAGCCACCGCTCACCCCTTCCTTTCGGAGCGCATAGAGAAGCTACGGGTGCCGACACAAGAGAAAAATGTCGTCGTCGGAGAGAGCAGAGATTGCCTAGTGGTCTCTAAAGAAGTTTGTCTGTTTAGGGCTACTGTAGAAACATGTTGGCGCTAAATGGCGATTTCACTGTATAGGGACCTGCGGTAGCCTGGATGCCAGCCGAATTTAGCCCCGCCCATTTTTTGCTCGGGCAATTCAGTCTGGCCTCGATCCATAGAGGAGTTATTATGTCCGAACAGAAACTGTTCGGACCAATGAAATTGTCAGGGCGGGCTTTAGACGATGATGGACAGATGATCAACAGTAACGTAATCATCCACGTCATCAAAGGCGCTTTGGGTTGAATTTGCTCTTATCCTAAACGAAGAACTTGTTCGTAAATGCATTCACCTTCACTATTTCTCTCAGAAACGATGATCGTGTTGGTAAGTAATCTGTGTATCCTTAAATAATTTTTTTACAACACTGGCAAAGATCGTTTACACTCATCTTTTTCTTGTAACGTTACTTAATCCAGTGCGCGTGCAGACAGGGTTGCCACGTTTTTTTGCAATGTCGCGCACAGTTGCTACTCAAAACTATAGCCCAAAACAATAACTTTCCGGGGGGATCTCCGGAAAAAATGGCGTTTGGTTGGCAAAATATGTTATTTTGGCAAGGTTGCCTGCTAAAATTTGCATTCCTGGGTTTATATAATCACATAATTGGGGTCGCTTCAACCCGCGGACATGGAGAAAAACACGGACTTGACAACACAGTGCAGTTGAGTTCTGTTGACATTTGACAACTAACGTTACGCGTCGCTCCGTTGCTCTGATTGGTTGTGGGTCTATCCAATTGAGGTCTTTCCTGGTTCGGTTGAAACACGCCCCATAATCAAAGCTCAATGGAGCGGTACCAGACTCATATTCTGACTAGAATGGAGTATGGCCACGCCAGGCTAGACCTCCGGTGTATGGAGATAGAAATTGCATTTCTGTCAATAAATGCTCATAAATACTACACACTGCAACTTTAAAGATATTTCCGATAATGTAGGTATAAAATAAGTTATTTTTGGTATAAATTGTTCTATTGGTTTTTGGATGTTTTAATCCAAATATCTTGCATATTGTGCCTTTAAAGACACAGTATGTAAGTTTACATTCTTGACACATTTACATTTACGCGGCTGCTCAAATTGAGATAGGCAGGTCGTTCCTCCAGCTGTGCAGAACAGTTTTATTACAGACAGATGCACTTTTTTGTACTTCAAAAATGGCCCAACAGTCACTGCCATTATACATCTTGGAAGAGCCAGAACATTTTTAATGTAACTCAACATTTTTTATTCATCTGTCATACACACCTAGGATGAACTCATGGGATAATTTTCATTTTTTAATAAAAACAGGATGACTAAATGAACGTTGCAACTTGAAATGCAATTAATTATAAAATATATTGTATGATGGAGAAAGCTCTTTCTTAATATGCTATGTTAGCCACTTGAACAAAACAGTGTTGTCTCTGAGGCATAGTAAAAACATTACTTGCGGTGAATCAAGAAAACTAGTGACTGAAACAATAAGACTAACCTGTATAACAATGATTCGTTTTCTGTTTATAAATGTATATGCAAACAGTTGCTCGCCTGTCTAATAAAAGACATACTATATTAAAGCGTCTTTGGTGTTTCCATGGTTTCTATGGAAATCAAGGGTAGCTTGGCTATGACGTCATTGACAGGTGACGCAAAGGTTTAGATTTTAATCTAAAAAACGTAAATATTGTGCCTTTAACCCCTCAGTTCTACTCACTGTCCAGTAAGGTTTTTTTTTATTGTTTTTTTTTTCATTTTTAGTAAATAAATCACACAAAATTGTAATCAGACACATCCCAAAATGTGACAAAAACCTCAAACTTCATATAAAACAACTGTAAAACACAACAGCACATAAAATATTAATTTAACCACCTGAGCTGGCCAAACATTTTATGAAATGTAAGCACGGTCTATGGTGTAAATGATCATAATGTGAGTATACCAAGTCAGGATACAAATAAGAAAATCACTTGATGAGGCTGAGTGTGAAGTTTATTCAAGTAATTTTCATTTCATACATAAATGTGTTGCAGTAATATGAGTATCTGTATATAAATATCTACTTAGAATACACAACTAAAGCATCGCTCTAGCACAAAAAAAAGCATGTTTTAGGTAAAAACCCCAGTGTGGATCAACATCTCAAGGTTTCATTTTTATATTTGATCAGTCAGAGAAGGATGCTGAATGATTTGGGGAATGTGTGATATCTCTGCAAACTGTAGCAGTTTCTGGCAACATAATCAACATTTAATCAAATTTTTAGGAGGAATCCAGCACAATATGACCCTGGACACTTTTATAAACATTGTTTTTGCTTAATAATTTCAAAGCAAGAAAAAAAGCATTGCAATTCACTGTAAAACTGTTCTTATGCCTCAGGTTTTTATATTGTGTGGCATAGTCAACATTAAAATGCCCTGCTGATTATTGGCTCTCACAAACAGGAAAGTGGCCCATGACTGTCGTCCATTTATCTGTTCACTTTATTGCAGGTCTTTTTTCATTTAACTTAATTTCTGATCTTTCTGTATTCCTTGGGATTATTTAGTAGATTCTTAATACCTGAAATAAACCAAAAACATGAATACGTTACATTTAACTAGATGCAGTTGCCTGAGTCATTCTAAATATTTAAGGTATACTCACTGTGAAATATGACATCCTGAAACATAAGCGTAGTTTCCGGTGTAACGTACATCACAGCGCACGATATTGTTACTGTAGTCCGACTCTGGCACCTGGTAACTGGGATTTACACTAACCTAAACCAGAAAGGGAAAAGGAACTCAGGAACAAGATAGATATTTTTTCAATAGAATAACTCTACGTGATTAAGGCCTTAAACCTTGAGGATGTAATTTCCAGGTTTCACATCGGTAATATCTATCCATTGGCAGTCGATGTCAGCATTGTAAGTGTCGTAACACCCTGGACTCAGACCCTGGAACAACAACAACAACAACAACAACAGTATACTTTCAGCAGACGCATGGTAAAGGTTTGTTATTTGGGTTGCACTTGATTCTACTGTACGTGCACTTATGTGAATACTTACAGCGTTCTTACCTAAAAAAGTACTGGGTAATTTATGGTAACTACATGGGTTAAGATTAGGTTTAAGGGTAGGTTCAGTGTTAATGCCTGGCTATTATACAGTTATTGTAATCGCTATAATAAGTACATAGAATGCACATGTGGAACAGGACTGTAAAATACAGTGCTACTGTTATTTGATGTACCTTGAAGTACAATGTAAAAACCAAGGTATATTAATATAAAATTGAAGCATCACGGTATTACCATGGTACCATGATGCAACAGTCCTTTCTTCCCTATTGTAGCGTATATACATCCTCTCAAAAAAAAAAAGCTGGGACGGGATTTGATTTTGTCCATTGGGAATTGATTTGATGGTTGTGGTTTGCTATTGCTGGATCTTATGTGAGTGACAGGTTGCCCCTCCCTCGCGCCAGTAAACACATCATCAGAAAAGAGATGCGGCTAGAGGGAGGGGAAGTTATTCTGATTAAATATTATGATGGCACATGAATTACAACAAAAATAATGATATGCATGGATAATTAATTTATAATACATACTGCAATGTTCCATAAAAAAAAAAAGAATTGTCAATTTTGTTTTGGCCATTTCATGGTGACTGTAATGTATCAGGTGTGTTTGCAACATGAACACTTGCAAATGGTAGTTAGAATAATTACACATTTTTCTTCACAAACCTGGTGATCCTGCATTGTGAATCCATCCAAGATGGTGGACAATGCGGTAAAAATATGAACATATCTAATTAAAATGTCAAAAGTATCACACAAAATATTTTGATCTTAACAAAAATGTGATATTTTACCCAATATTTGTATTTTATCTATCTATTTTATTTAGTGTGTTAGCTTAGCTACATGCTAACCTCAAAGTCTTTTGAAATCAATGGTGAGTTGAGTCTGTTGTGCTTTTCATGAGAACTATTTTTATCATTTACAAAGTTCCTACCAAAGCTGAGTGCTCAAATCCGTCACATATGAGGTTTGATTTCAGTTCTGTAGCTTAAGGCTCTTTAGAAATATATACATAAATACTGAATTTAAAGACACCATGAAATCAAAAGGACAAATCTTATTTTTTATTGCTGTATAGATTATAAATGATGTATTTGTGCATATCAATCAAAATAACCTCCCCTCCCTCTTGCAGTGACTTCTCTTCTGATGATGTGTTTACTGTCGTGAGGGAGGGGCCAACTGTCACTCACATGTGATCCACCAATAGCAAACCACAAACATCCAAACATCCAATCCATTCCCTATGGACAAAATCAAGTCCCGCCCTAAACTTTTCTTCTTGTTTGAGAAGCTAAATATGTCACAATAGGGAAGAAAAGACTATCACAACTTCCGTTTAATGCTGACATTAATAAATGAGTGTGACCTGAGTGTGGGAGGTGCAGGCGAATCGCCGGTAGTAGCCGTAGTCACAGGATGTGTCCTCAAGACAGAAACTGGCCTTGTGTCCCTCTGCTACTCTTCTCTGAGAAGTGGCGTCCAGCAGGTCATAATGGCTGAACTCGTCCATGCTGTGGTAGTGCCTAGAAATGGCAAAATAAATCAGGTTATCATCATCATGCATGACTTCTAACTGGTACATTTCACATTTTGCCTGTCTCTAATCGGATTTGGAATGCCTGCCATTCATTTTTAACGCTATTATCCACTTGATGAATTTCCTTAACACTGGGACATGTATCAGATCTTTAGGCAGAGAAGAATGGCATGCCGAGCCTTTCCAGATGAACTCCGTGGCCAGTGTTTGAGCAGGATAAAAAGTCTCTTATGATTTACATGATTTGTTCACAAAGGAGAACATTTTAATACAGTTTTCTATGTGTTTTCCTATGCAATTACAATAAATGGGGAATTTTGAGCTTCAAAAATGCAGCAAAAGCACCATAAAAGCTTCTTAAGCCATTCGGAACAGACTGAAATGTATTCTTTTCCATCCAGTAAGCTGTTAATTTGAGAATCAAATTTTTGGGATATTGCATAAAAATGCTGTACGAAAATGCCAAGATGCCCATAAATTCTAAACATTTTTTGCACTCAATTGAGGCAGATCATCTTTCTTTATATGATAAGAAGACATGTGCATGAACTACAACACGATGCACAACAAAAAAATGTCATGTGACTTCAACCGTCAGAACTGGGGCCCAGTGGTATGGCATAACTAACTAGACTAACCACCAGACCAAATTCATTGCACAACTTTACTTCAAATATTGTTTGGTCATTCTGAAATGCCTGAGCCAAAGTCTGTCATCAAAACAATGTTTTGGTATAACAAGTGTCTCACACGATTGCGTCCCAAACACATATCCGAACGCAAGATAACATGACAGTGTTTATTGCGTTTCATCGGCACACTCTGAAGCGCAAGTCATGCAGTTTATGTAGGATAAAAGAGCCACAGTGGCTTCTTCGATTGCAGAAACTTCCTTTTTCTAGTGGTTTTTAAATATTTTGCACCAATTTCCCAGGAGGTGACGATTTTGTTCTCCTGAAGACATGAAATTAAATAGTCCTTTATTCGCAAATGTTTTATGTGATATTTCAATTTTGCATAGTATAAGCAGGGCCTAAACAAACTTTTTGTCACACCTGCCAATTTAAAATCATATTAAAGACAAGTAAATAATATTAAAATTACAAGCAACTACAGTAGAACAAAGATACAAATTAAATAAACAGTAGTTTTCAGGTAGCCTACAAAAATGTAATAAAGTAATTAATCAAATGTAAAATAACACTGATCTTCACAGTATCAATTAAACAGATTAATCATTATTAAACTTACAAAAGCTATTGAGTCAAGAGCCATATCACCCTGTAGCCCAAGACTACCCAAGGTTTCCCACTGAAGCTAAGCAGGGTTGAGCCTGGTTAGTACCTTGATGGGAGACCAAATGGGAAAACTATCTGCTGGTAGAGGTGTTAGTGAGGCCAGCAGGGGGTGCTCACCCTGTGGTCTGTGTGGGTCTTAACTCCCCAGTATAGTGATGGGGACTCTACTGTAACAAGCACTGTCCTTCGGATGAGACGTTAAACCGAGGTCCTGACTTTCTGTGCTCATAAAAAATTCCAGGAGGTCCTTCGATAAAAAGTAGGGGTGTAACCCCGGCATCCTGGCCAAATTTGCCCATTGGCCCCTGTCCATCATGGCCTCCTAATCATCCCTATATATATGTATATATATATGTGTGTATATATATGTGTATATATATATATGTATATATATATATGTGTATATATATGTGTATATATATATATATATATATATATACATGTGTATACATATATATATATATATATGTGTATACATATATATATATATATATATATATATATATATATATATATATATATATATATATATATATATATATATATATATATATATATATATATATATATATATATATATATATATATATATATATATATATATATATATATATACGATTGGCTTCATCTCCCTGTCTCCTCTCCACCATAAGCTGGTGTGTGGACGTTCTGGTGCAATATGGCTGCCATCGCATCATCCAGGTGGATGCTGCACATTGGTGGTGGTTGAGGAGATTCCCCCCTTCTATATGTAAAGTGCTTTGAGTGCCTAGAAAAGCGCTATATAAATTTAATAAATTATAATTATTAAATTAAGAACAGTGAGTGATTTTTACATTACATTAACATTTAAATCAGGGATGGCACCAGGTTTATTTGGTTATAGGAATATACTGTTACGCATGTGTTTTATTTCTCAGCTGTTAACGTTCACTTAAGACATAACCGACTATGTTTACTTGGATACTCGGCAAGACAACTTTGTATGAATTCGTATTTTTCCCCCATTTAGCGGTAAAAAGGTATATGACCATCAAGTGAATATAGGAGTTTCTGCTCCTCTCAATTCCGATTTTGTTTTAATCCTACGGTTATTTTTCTTCTTGTTTTATTCCTACGGTACGTTATTTTTTACCACTTCATTGCTAACATCAGCTATCAGGTTCCCAGACGAATGCAAGCTAATCTTAGTAAAGTAACTTTTATCAGTGCTATCGTTATTCTGTATATTGTACAACATCACTAGCGTAAGGCAAAGTTTTCATTGTAGGCTATATCAGTCTCAAGCAATCCCCCTCTTCACATTCGACACAGTGCCATCAAGTGTTGAAACGCGAAAGGCGAAGCTTGAATTTACAGGTATGTCCCTCTTTGGCTAATGTACTTTCAAGATGGAGGGGCAACATGGCGACCGGCATTTGAACCCCTCACCCGCATGTATTTTCAATGGCATATTATAAACTTACGAGAATACTTAATAACTTGAAAGAAGTAAATATAAGAACTAAGTGTTTTTAGCTAAGAATAAAATAAAAAAGTTACACAGTGTAGCTTTAGTGATGATGCAGCGCTGGCCCGTCCACTGCCCTGAACGTTGATCACAATAATGTTCTAAAAACATTGCATTGTAAGAATTCATAAAAATGTTTACTGGCCAGCTGACGACTGACACAGTTTCATAATATGAAACTCAAAATGCGAACTCAAACATTCGCATCTGCCGCGCTGTGAGTGTTCTTTTTATCCCTTGCCTAAAAGTTAAATTCGCAACTTCAGATTGAAACATAGCTATTGAGTTAAATTAGATCAGTCTAATTTGTGAATTTTTAATTCAGACTTTTGAACATCTTTCAGATTTTTTTTATGAACTGGATTATTCACTGATATGTGAACTGATTCATTGATTCACTGAATTGATCCAACTCAAAAGAACGATCAGTCACTGCTATACAAACGGTTTCAAGAGACTGGAAATAATGCACATAAGTCGAAAAGTCAAAATTGAATCTTGAATCAGTCGATATAACTCCCCATGTTCTTGGGATGTATCGGCGTCTCTTCTGTCATCTTTCCTCATTCAACAGAACAATCATTTCTTCATCGCTGGAGCTGCTGCCTGAAATATCCATGTTCTGTTTGCCAGTTAGCAAAAAGTGTGTGAATGGTTTTGGCAAGCATGTAAATACTGGCCCTCTTCTTCTACCTTGTGTACTGGGTATTTCTGTTTTTCAATAAGCGCCATCTACTCACAGGGAGTGAATTTGCACGTTCACTGGAAACATGAAGTGAAAATCGCTTAGGTATGAACACAAAGATGCGCCGAAAAACGTCTCGAAAAACGCTGACAAGCGCGCAATAACCGCCAGTGTGCACGAGGCTTTATACAGACAAATTTTATGGTGTTTTACATCATTTTTGAGGCTAGAAAACTCCAGTGGGCATTCATTGTTCTTGTATGGAATAAAAGCGGCCTGTGCATTCTTCAAAATCTCCCTTTTTATGTTCCGCAGAATAAAGAATGGTATCAGTTTGGACTGAGTAAACGATTCAAAATGATTCCTTTAAATCGAGCGGGAAAACTGCAGTACTTAATAGGGTCGTATTTGATGATTCAGTAGCCCCAGTGTAAAGAAGAACATTTTGTACAGTAAGAAAAGTAAGAAAGAAAAGCAGAAAACTATCATATTATGACACGTCAAATAAATGCAGATCAGCACACAGACCTCACGCCCCATTTATGCGCAAGACCTGAAGTCATTGTATACACTGGAGCTTGTCCAAATGTACGCCGTAGTTGGTGGTGAGACACGGCTTACTTCAGGATGAAACTATGCAGTGAGCTGTTACTGACTCAACTGAAGTATAAGCAGCAATGGGCCTCTGCTAAGTGTTTTCATTTAGACAAGAACACAGACCCTTTTCCTTGTAAAAACAGCACCACCAGCACTAGATTCAGATATCACTCAGATAAAACACTCAAACCACGATAAAGCTGCAAATGAGCTTAATAATCTTGCTTCTAGCCTTCAGTTCATCACTTCATATCTTCTCCCTTTAGAGTTATTAATAGTGGGTCTGTGATGCATTACTAAAGATGCAAGTGAGAAAAATGCTGCAAATGGTTGGACCTGTCAGAATCAGACTTACTGGTGGCAGCTGTGCCATTCCCAGGTGTAGCGCGGCCTGCTGGGAAGAAAGTCGGAGGTACCTTGGTTCTTGACTCGTTGCGGGAACCTCAGCAACATACGCGTGTCGTAGTCTCTCACGCTGGACCTGTATGCAGTGCTGCTCAACAAAAACAGCCCAGCGGTTACAGAATATCAGACATTCCTTGAGTTTCTCATATTGTCCTAACAGCTTTCAGAATGTGTATCTTGGCCCCGTGGCCACATTTCAAGCGCACATGGAACAACTACAAATGCACGTCTCCAAAGAAACACTCCTTTTACTGGACTAGACTATTCTTGTGTGCCCCAGTAATGTGTTTCGCAGTCAAGCATGTGATAGTTTTTCCATGTAAACAGCTTTATGTGAAATCTGTTTGTAGAGTTTCTCACTTCCCATTCGTGGCAGAACTTTCGTTTAATTCTTTCCCCTCTCACAGAGCTGGTTTGAGTTATAGGATGTTCCTACCACATGGGTTTTAAATAGGTTCTCATGACTCATCTGTTACACTCAGAGGAATGCAAGTGTATTAACTCTCCTTCTCTGACTGCAACCATGCACCAAAAATCTTGATTACGTCCTTCTGTTTTATATCAATAATAATACCTTGCCAAGCAGTTTTCCTCAGCGGCGCATCTGAGATTGTACATTGGAACTCTCTGCACGTAGGCGGCCGCTTGAATGTAGTATGGGTCTCCCACGAGATCAGGCAAACCTATGAAACACTGAAATGTTTTATTAAAAAATACAAGAAAATGCACAGAACTATAAAAACAACAGCTTAACAGCCTGACAAATGCCCAAAAAAACCCTCTAAAACCATCCAACCAGAGCACCCTGACCAGCAGACCAGTTTTTTTTTGCTGCAAAGATGTCATTATTTTAAACTGACAGTTTTAATTATATAAAAAATACGTAATTATGCAATTATAATACAAGAGGTGGATCAAATGGCGTCATGCACTTTTTTTTTTGTTGGAACAAGCACCAGTGATAGTCCTGCCTCACTTGGTGACAAGACTTTTAAGTTTATAATTTTCATATAGCTCCAGTGATATACTTTTCATTTTAGCCACTAGATGGTGGACAGATTATGACGTTTGCAACTCGATTTGACTGACCAAAATTAGACATGTAAATGGTTGATTTCTGCCATAGTATTGCAAAAACATTTTTAACCCACAATAATCATGCAACTTAATTATCAAAGATATAATACGTTTAATTAACTAGCATTTATTTATTTGTGATGCTGCCATTAAAATCCACAAAATGTGATGTAACAATTGCAAAAAGTAGTTTAGACAGACAGACAGACAGACAGACAGACAGCCAGCCAGACAGACAGACAGCCAGACAGACAGACAGACAGACAGATAGACAGATAGACAGACAGACAGACAGAGACAGACAGACAGACAGACAGACAGACAGACAGATAGACAGCCAGACAGACAGACAGACAGACAGATAGACAGATAGACAGACAGATAGATAGATAGATAGATAGATAGATAGATAGATAGATAGATAGATAGATAGATAGATAGATAGATAGATAGATAGATAGATAGATAGATAGATAGATAGATAGATAGATAGATAGATGGCCCTTACCATACTGGAAATATCCTGTGCCATATCCCGGGCGCTGTGCAGGACGGGGTCTCTCGTATGTGTCATAATAGTTATAATAAGGGTTGTCCGGGTCAGTAGACTTGTATGGGTTGTAAGGATCATCTCCGACCATCACATCAGCGTCCTGCGCGGGTCTGTCGGTGCCGTTGACCGATGCTTGCAGCTGATCCGTGTGATTCCTGCGCCCGTATGAACCTCTGTCGCGCGCTCCATCGCCACCTGATAACCAGCGCGAGGCGCCACCGCCACCGCCACCGCGCGCACCGATACCTGACGGCAAACGCGCGGATCCGCGGCTCTGGGAAGGTCGTGAAGAAGAAGAAGCTGCGCCGTCTGTTCCCGTAGCCGCATCATCGTTGCGCACGATGGCTATCGGCCTGGCTTGCGTCTGCTCTTTGTTTCCGTCTCGTTTTAAAGGTGGCTGATATTCCGAGCCTTGACTTAATATACTAAAGAGTTTGCCGTTGTGCTGCCATTGTATGGTTTGTCTGAGAGCTGCCGCTCCAGTGTTGCCCTGACGCTGAGAATGACCAGTTTGTACTATGCAACTTAATAAACACACATGCGCAAATGCGTAAATTAAGGTGTCAATTAAACTCGCACTCATTTTTATGTTTAATTGGATACTCCAGTTCTTGCTTGCCGATGTTCCAGTAGGCTAACTGAATTAAGGGAACAAAAAACTGGGATAAGTTGTGCTCTTTCATAAAGCTTTTTTGAAAATAATAATAATATTAATAATAATAAATTAAATTAAATAAAGCGAGACTTACATAACGGAAAGGTGATATCAGTGCGACCTCCTATTGCTCTGCATTTGAACTAACTGATGCGCAAGTGTAAGAGGGAGGAGGAGCTGAATTTAAAAGTTTCTTGTTATACAAGCTCCGGTAACGGAAAAGGCTCGTTCTTATGAAACTGCAAAACGTGAGATTCATCATGTTCAAAAATATGACATAGACATGCAAAGAATGTGGAAAAATATTATTGCAATTTACGTTGGTGCAATAGCCAATCATGCTCACATAAAATGAATATTTAAGAAAAATATGTTCGCGATAATAAAGGAAACACCTTTTAAAATCTATAGTGTAAATACATGTGGCATGCATTTTCAATAAATAAATAAACTAATTTACTTGCTCCTTGAACACATGTAGCTAGCCTATATTAATAATTATTTTCTAACATATTTTTTCAAAGGTAAAATTATTATGTTAATTATAAGGATGGATTCTCCATTTTGATTAAGACAAAAAAATCTAAAAATGTTTAAACAACAATGACTATGATACAGTCATGTCTAAATTGTCCCTCTTTGATTATAGTTTGTTGTCATATTGCTTTATGCATTTTTAAAATAAATAAATCAAAATTTACACCAACATATATTTAAAGACTTTTTTTACTTTTTCATTTAAAAAATCTGGATTTTTAGTTTTCTGACTTTTTACAATATTATATTTTTAAGTAAATCCAACCACAAAAAAAAAAAGAGTTCCACTATTAAATAATTGCTTTAAAATATATTTAACAAAAGATGTTTGAGGAAAGATATGGTTTTCATGTTGTGTTGTGACATATCCCTCTCAGACTGACTTTTGGATGAACCTTTAAGAGGCGCTTAAAAAAAATCTTGGCAAAGATTTCTCCATATATCAAAGTTCTCATAGAATAAGGCCTGCAGAGTAAGCAAAACAGATTTACATGGTGTTGTCTGTTCAGGATGTTGTTGCTCATAAAACAAATTCTGTTTTTATTTTCATCACTATCACTGAATCCTTTCTGCCACTTCTTTGAAAAGTGAAAGCAAAGTCAAGTGTGGGGTCTTCACAGGTTTTACGAGGTGCTACATTAAACATCACATGTGCTTATACAATAGGAGCTCATGTCTTGTTGGAAACTGTTCTACGTTCGTCACATGATGCACTGTTTATAACATTCAATCATAAACGCACCTGGGCCACCCAGACCTTAACGTAGATGTCTTCTTCCATTCTTTCCCTCAACTGTACATGCTCTCATATGACCCGACTACTGACTTATACTTTCCCATGAGAGATGCATCCTATGGCTTGCAAAGGAAGCATGATTGCTAGTTAGAAGAACTTAATCAATGGTCTTCAAATTCTGAGTCTAGCCTCTTAAACCACTCGTGCCCAGTGACAAACCACAAGGACCAACATTGCAGAGCTTCCCAAAGTCTTTTTCCCTCTCTTTTCAGTGGACCAACAGAGAAAATCCTTTAAATGTAAGGGTTCACTGAACGGCTATCATACATTACGTAGATAATATTTCATTGTGGTCTTCGTTCTGAACCCATAGACTACATATTATGAGTCAATGTAAAATTAAGCTCTGGTAGATAAGCTACTATTATTCATCATCCACGAGTGCAGTGAACTTACATAATTTGGACACTAGAGGGCACATTTTAACCTAACAAAAGTCTTGAGGAAAAGTTTGTCTCCTCAGTGCTGTAAATGTATTTAGAACCACTTGGAGATGCCCAACTTAGTTGAAATAATGCAATAAAGTTAAGATAACGCAAATGAAGAAAATTATAACAACATCCTACCTTTATCGTCATGCCTAAAAATATGGTGACAGTTTGGTGCTGTGCGCTTTATTGGGTTTATAGTAAAAAAAAAGAAAAAAAGAATTACCACATAACAAAAATGACATTAAATTAATCAAAATATGTTTATATTAAACATTAAAATATTTAATTTTATTATAATACATAATTTATTAATATTAATTGCAACCTAACCTTCGGAGTTATATAGCCTACGAGGTGAACGGGTGATTGATGTCACAGCTGGAATGCTGCATCGACCAATCAGCATCCAAGAATCTGTTTTATATTCTGCAGCATGCGTTAAAGCCATGCAATATGTTCCCCACTTGTGTCATCATCAAAGTACACATCAATCAGTTGCGTGTTAAAAATGTACATTTAAACGCTTGATTTATTATAATGATATTGAGAAAATATATGACACGCACACATAGCCTATTATAAACTAAATAACGGGCCATACGAACATATGACCTCCCTGAACCGCTTGCGTAAGCTGAAACGTGCCAGCAGGCCAGGGATAATTTTGCACAAAAATGGATGTGTGCCAAAAATGTCTTGGACGTAGGCCTACGAAACGTGAGGCTTGAAAACGCTGCATAAGTTCAAGAGGCTTTGAGGAATAAAAGGTAAAGTAGGCTGTAAGATAATAATACTTTAAAAGGGAAACGTATTTTAAAACAATAACTGTTTTAAATCCTTTCCTCCTCCATGATCTGCTGGCACATTCAACAAAGAGATAAATAAAAGTGTTTTTTTCTCCACAAGGACTCGGGGTATTCAGAGAATGAAGCGAATTAAGGCTCCGGATATTTGCTCATATTCAAAGAACAGATTCAAACGATGTAATAGAGCCTTTCGTTCCAGCTTATGTCTGACAAGACTTTATGGAAGAAAAATAGAAACACTTTGTACTTGTCGTCTCAGACAGAACCAGCTGTACTAAGTCGCTGTTATTTTCCGTCCATCACCCGGTACATTCAGCGCCTGGGCTTCCCTTTTCTCTGGCAGCGGTCGCTCCTGCTTTCCTCAGTAGAACCACATATGCAAGCAATTAACCTTCTTCTGTCCACGTTGCTTGCTTTCTCATTTGATTATGCAGTCAAAACCGTCTGGTGAAAACAGATACGCGCCAGTGTGGGCCACATAGCGAAATTTCACGGATACATTTTCCCCCCCATAATTAATAGGCCTATGACCCATGAATCATCTCTCACATTTACGTCACGTCTGCTGGTCAATGCAGGGAAATTTGCATGACCAACGTAAATACGATCTAGGAAAACCTTTTCGCCTTGAGCTGGTTATTAATGTGAATGCCTTTGCATCATAAACATAAAACGAATAGCTCTCCTGCATTACAGAGGAGGACAAGGAAGACCCACAATGTTCCCTAAATGTTCTGGTAGCCTAATGTTATTTTACAGCTGTAAAAAAAAAAAAGAAAAAGAAAGAAAAAAAATGTATGCTCCAAGAACATGTTTTTTTTTTTTCAAACTGGAACCTAGTTCTAATTGAATTCTCGTCCCTCTCGCAAAAGGTTGTGGGGAATATCAGCAGTAGAGTGTGCCTTGATCTGCATTTCGAAATCTGACCGGAAATATCACACCATCCGGGTATCTTTGGAATAGGCCTACTCTTTTCAACATACTACGATTTGGAACATACTAATTCTATTTTCGATTACTATTTAGTATGGATAGTATGCGAATTGGGGTGCAGTAAGTAGCCGAAAGTAGGCTATACTTTGTTTGTTTTTTTTATGCACACAGCCTTGCAAAGTATATTTTGACTTTTACTCGTACGCACACACAGTTAAGCAATCACTTGCCACAAGTTACAAATATGTAAATCCTGCAAAAAAAACAAACAAAAAAAAGTGGTCACAAAAATCTGACGGTGAGTACAGTATGTGCATACTCTTCAGATGACGACATTTGCATCACAGGCTGCACACCACACTGTACGCTGACCCTAGCGAACGCATAAAAAGTTGGCCTTAACACGCATGAGCATGGCATCACCGTTATCACGAATTCACGCTTTTGTAGTTTACACTGAAACGATAACTTCACGCTTTCAAAATAAAAGTTTTTAAAAGTTTGTGTTTATAGGCCACCAAAATGCTGTTGTCGTGTAAATGAACAGGGATCTTTTAGTCACTTTGTCGCCTGTACGTGAAAAAAGCAAAGGAAAAACTTTTCAGCTTTTAGTAAATCATTTCCGTATAAACGTACCCATTAACCATTTCAGAGGAAAAGGAAGATCTTCCTCTATAATTTTACAATGTTTTTTGTTCTCAAAATGTTATTTTATAATTAAAAGATAAAACCTAAAAAGATTGTTTCTAGAATGTTATTATTTGGTTCCCAGAAAAACGGGAATCAACTAACATTAGGGGAATGTTATTTTCATTAGGGGAATGATCTTTTATAACACATCTATACTATTTGTAGAAGTATCCAAATAAATTTGTAAATCGGCACAGCTCATTTCACATGATTTCCTTTACAAAAAACAGTAGGTTTCCATTACTCAGAGAGCAAGGAGCAAAGCTTTAACTGGTATTGTGCACATGGCCTACGTGGCACTCTGCACGTGTAGGCTGGATTGGGAGAGAATTCATCGAGAGCGAATTAGGGGAGGAGTCCCTCTCTCCTTTAGAATAGTAACATCTCCCCGTCTCCTTTCTAAACATTTCTGTCATTCCCTTTGGGCCATTTTTTAATTCCCTCATTATAAATCCCACAGGAAAGCGGCTGTTTATGCGTTGGAGTAAACCACAATGTTATCATTGGTGGTGACAAAAGAAGAATTGAAAGTTATCCCAGACTTTGGGCTAAACATTTCCACCGAAATTCTTCTGAACATCAGTGTCATCAGTTTGGCCTTGATTATTTTCCCCCCCTCATAATAGGGTGAAAATGTAAGTTGTTTCATTGAAAGCAGCAGAAGAAAATACTGTTTAGTCTGAATGGCTAATAATACAAAATATGGACAATGGGAACAAAAATAATATTGTACATAGAATAAGCTAAATAATGGGGCCCTATATAGGAACCTATTTTCAAACATTCAAAGCAATTGTATTTTCCAAAGTAATATTAAAATTTAGCCTATATTATCTAAAGGGGATATACGTCTCATGAAACGTAGCTAAGACACAATGTAAATATCCAAATTCAGCTGAAAAGAACACGTCTTGAAATAGGTATATAGAAATAAGAGTTTTAAGTACTTTTGTCAGATGAACTCGATGCATATTTAATTCTAGTATTTTTAGGAGGTATGATTAAATAGTGATACAAGAAAGATGCTGAAAATTGCTGCTTTTTTAACATCTTCCATCACACACGCTATATACTGCAACAGTAAAGAGTAACATGCTATTCCAGAAGTTGGCTGCATCCGAAACCTGGAAAATGCTGCCTTCTGAGGAAGGTAAGGCATCAAGGCATGTCCGAATCCAACATTAGCATCACTTCCTGCCTCCTGAGAGACCTTCATCTGATCGATTTTTGAGGGCAGCATAAATGTATCCTTCGCTGCTTTTGATATCCCACAATCCTGTGTGTTCCATTCAGTGACATTTGAGCATGAAAAAAAAGATGGCGTCCAAAAGTTGTACTGGTCAGTTTGTGTGTAAATGTATGTTTTTCACCAACATTTTCCACTTCTGATGTCATTTCAAACGAGAAATTACTAATGTAATAATTTTGTTTAGTTATATTTGTTTAGTTCTCACCAAAGCTCTCTCTATTTTGCTGTAGATAATTAAACTGTAACACTGCCTCAGAAGTCGGTCCGAAATCAGTTTCATGAGGTGCCTTTCATACACAAATGCTGCCTTACCAGTCATTGTCTGATAAGGCAGCGAGGCAACAAGTCAGCTGCCTACGTTTTCGGACGCAGCCATTGTCAGAGTGTGCGTCTCAATCAGCTCCCTAGTTCAGTAGTCAGGGCACTGATCAGGACACAAGTCAATGGGCTGACTCCCTGATCAATTCCCTGACTAGGAAGCTGATTGAGACACCCAGAGTCCTGTAGTTTTCACTACAGGATGTGGTACTAGCTCCACCTGTTGGCAAATATGTGTAACTGTAGCACTTCATCTTGTTCATGTTAAATTTTCAAATCACTGATTTTTAGAAACCTCTTATATTTGGACATATGAGGACACTTTTGTGAACAAACTCATTTTTTCTCTCTGAATCAGTTCAGTCTTCTAACATTATTTTAGGGATCAAACAGGAGTGTTTCGAAAGAAATTAGGGAACCAGTGTAGTATTTTGACAGTCTTATATTATAATAGTTTGACAGTAAAATTATAATTTTAATGCAACTGGGCCATTTAGGTCATTCTTATTGTCTACATGCAGGGTTAGGTCCACATCTAACCCTAAAACGGTCTAATTTGCTCTGTTAGCTATTAATTATGCTGACCTATGATAATCATACCAATTATTGTGTTAGCATTTTAAAACGTTGCCCAAAAAAGGCGTTCTATACCACAATTAATTTTATTTCCAGCAAATACACCTGTGTAAAACACTCTAAATACAAGGACTGCAATAACTACAGTACAGTACAGCTTGAGACGCACCATGTCAAGCAAAAGTTGCAAAACCCAAGAACACACAATTAAGGAACACTGAACAGTGTGCTTAGGAAAACAATGATGAAGATGTAACAAGTTTTCCAGTGCACCAGTCAGTTAGGTGTTGAGAAAAACGAGCGAACTACGTCGCTACACCCACTTCGTCTTTAGAGTCCCCGCAACTCTGCGTACCTCCTTCTGTCCTGCAGCCCAGGAAGATGATGCAGTGTGATCGTATTTGATTGCTGAATTTCAGCATCTTGTCCCGCCAAATCCAGAACCTCGGCCACAAGAAACTCCAACACCCCGGTGAAAAACACTGCGCCTTCCTCGTCTACTTTCTGCGCGAGCTTTCCGCAGCTGAATGTTCGCTGAAAGAGCTTCACGGGAAACAGGAGACCCGCACGTGCAGACAGATCCGATTCTGTGGAGGGGGGTGCGCGCTTCCTTTTCTTCTTCATTATCAGGGAAACACAGTCTTTAACCAAAACACAGTTAGCATAAGTCATTTGGACAAATTCGTTTAGTTTCATACGTGTTTAGCAGACTTGTTACTTCCATAAACAAACGTTCAGTCTGATCTTGCTATGCTGCCCTCCATAGGACCGGAATATAAGGTGCGTCCACGACTTATCCTCCTGGGTTCGTATTTACGAGTAAAACTAGTTTAAAAAAGGCCACATTTGAAACAATAGCCTATACTTTGTCATATTGCATTGGCACTAAATTACTGCCTGCTGTAATTCATCTATCTATAGGCCTATTTCCTCTGGTGTGGAAGGAAACAGATTTTGCAAACAAAAAACAAAAACAAAAAAAATAGCCTGGTCTGATCTAGAAGTTTTTTATTAATGCTATAATGTTTTTTATGCTATTTCCAAAAGGTGAAAAGTGTCCATGAAGCTGTTCAGTTTACTATCTGGATGAGAATTAGCATTTGCCTGTTCCCTCTGGAATTTTCACAATGGCCCTGTCCCAAATGGCACACTTCATGTGCCCTTTCGGTGTTGTGGACTTACAATGGCCGCTGCGTGCGAGACTGCGCTTGTCCGTTAAGTCCACGGGACCGCAGGATGCCCCGTTTGACTTTTTAGGTCTAAGAAGTGTGCTTGCGAGGTCGATATGCGCCCTCGATGTGCACTTCTGTTGAGCCCGCACTGGTGCCGGTTACGCAGCGGACTTCTTCCCGGCAGTCAAAGCGGCATTACGTTGAGAAAGTGCGGACTCAGAGGAAGACCGCGAGGGTTTAGGGTGCCATTTGAGACAGGGCATAATTTTAACCCTCGCTCAAATGGGTGCTTCAGCACTGGGAAGATGAATCTGTATTTAAACTCGGTCATTAATGTTGTAGAAATATGAAATTATTTTTGAATGTGGTGCCTTCTAGACTAGGAAAACACAGAACATTTATTTTTGTCTCATGGGGATGAAAGACAACAATTCCCAGAATGCACTTCGCTGCCCGAGGCTGCTCTAGGCACGGCTTACTGGTTTACTTGCCCACCGCGTTCATTTTCATAAAATCAGTTCAGTTAGAGACTGTTCAATATGAGTGAGTCGATTGAGTATCACGGCTGTCACGGCACAAACGCAGCAGGATCGGATTACATTCATAACATAAGCTGAGGTAAGCGCGGGATTCGCGGCTGCGTTCACAGCACGTGAACAGTCTGGCACATTTTCAGAACATGTCTTTGGAAGCTTAACTTTCATAGGAATTCATTTGAAAAGTTGAAACACTCACTTTGCTCTCCACCGCTCCGTTTACATGAATCTCCGCAGCTCCGCGAGCTGAGTGCTGTGAGTGTGATGTTGAAAACATGTGGAAATAGCGCCCACTGCTGGCTGTAGTCTTTAGCCTCTGGACAAAAACTCCTCCGATGACACAAAATGACGATATTTGCGTCATCAGAGGAATTTTTCCAGAAATAAATACATAATTCTCTCGTCTCGGGGTCATATGAAGGGGGAAAGTACGATCATTTGAATATACTCCTGGGTTTCTACTGATACAAAGCTTAATGCTAATCACTGAAGTAACCCTTTAACAAATCCTTTGTTCGCGGGTCGTTATTTTTGTTTGTGCACAAAAAGTATTCTCGTCGCTTTTCATCAAAAATATCTTAATTTGTGTTCCAAAGATGACAGTCAGTCAGTCTTATGGGTTTGGCATGACATGAGGATGAGTAATTAATCAATGACAGAATTTTCATTTTTGGGTGAACTATCCCTTTAATTCAGTTAAAATATTTCATATTGGGTGTCTTTTGTTGACCTATTGTGGAAAAAAAAAAAATAACAGTTTATAATGATTTGTTCTGTATTAGACTGTACTAACAGATACTGAGGGGGTGTGGGCGTGGTTTTGATATCTAGGCTCTACTTCCTGCTCTCTACTGGGCAGACTTCCTTAGGGTGCCACCTTATATTTACTAGAATCTTTAGATGACAACACGTGATGTTATATGTTCACTCTTTGAACTGCACTGTAAAATCGAATTACTTATACTTAATTAAAAAAAAGCATGCAAACCGATTGCCTTAAAAAAAACAACAAGTAATACAATTAGGAATAGTATGCTGTGATAACTGCAAGATATTGTATAAAAATTTAGGGATTATGTCAACCCAATTAAAAGTTCCACAGGTGTTTATGATGTAAGTGTTAGCAATAAACCTGTAAACAATCATTATATGGCACAGGGCTCACATAGCCCTTCGGGCACGCACTCTTCAGATTTTGATAGCTCAAAATGAATTTTACCAGCCCGAATAAAAAAATTGATGTATAGCATTGGTTAGGAGTCAAAACATCAATAAAAAACTTTTTCAAAACAAATATCAAAAATTGGTTATAAAATAATACAATTAGAATCATCAATACAAATATGCATCTGGTTGTAACTGAACTGAAATATTCAACAGTGTCCTTAAATTAATTCAATTATAACTTGAAGTTTCTTAAAGATAATGCTGTAAACTTTTGGGAGCCCTTACTGTACATTACTAATATTAAAGGTTAACAACAGAGCCCAAACTATTAGCCTAAATTCAGTTGTTTTTTTATTTTTAGATATAATAATCAACACTCATAAGCTTCACATAAGGCAGTTTTTGCATTAACTTCTAAATCTAATTATATATATATTTTTCTCCAGTTGTTGAATTATAATCATTTATAGACAGTTGTTACATTCCACGCCTGTCCCGGACTCCATTTCCCAGAATCCTCCCTGCCTCACACTCCCTCATCATCTTTCCCGCTCTGCCTGGATTCCCTGCACCTGGTGTTCTTCATCTGCACTCACTTTTTATTGAACTCACTTCCCTGCACTCCTTGTCCGATCCCATTGATTCTGTTATGTTTGGTTGGTTGATTGTTTGTGTTTGTTTTGTTAAACCCATCTATTGTTTGGAAGCTCTGATTCTGACTCTTCCCTGGTACACCCAGTAATTGTAACAAAAGATCGGACCCAAAACAGCGAAGGACTTCAACCAGGATGGGTATTTTTCTGATTCAGCTTTCTCCCGTGTCCCCTAATAGACACATCGGTGGAGGATCGTTTATGGCAGGGGTCTCAAACCCAATTTACCTGGGGGTCGCTGGAGGTAGACTCTGGGTCAGGCTGGGCCGCATCAAGTATTCCACAAAAAAAGGAGCACAACTGATCCAATCTTCTCATTCTTTGTTATTAACAGTTCTTCAACATTAATGATTCTTCTGAACATGAACTGTTCCTCTGAATTTGAACTTTCCTTCTGAACATGAATGGTTCTTCATAAACATGGGCTTCTCTTGCCTACTCTATTTTTTTTTTTAAATCTAGCCTTATAGAAATTAAATGATTAAGTAATAATGAAATAATGAATGATTTTAATTTATTTAAAATAATAATTCAAAGCAATGCTGTAACCAGGTCAAACAGTACAGTGAAGTACAGTCTAATTCTAGTTGGGAAATAATCTATTTGTGACTATATGTAAAAAATATTTGCATTAATTTGCGTCAAATATATTATTAGTCCCTAGTTCGCATCAGAGTTCTTCTAATCTGCTCTCATATAGTTTTTTTTTATTCTTCATTAAAGCCAGCCAGCGGTCCCCACTTTTCAAAAGGCTTATAAATCACACAGGATGAGTTTTTTTGAGAAAGTAAAAATGCAGAATGATGCCTGTGATGGGTAGGTTTTGGGGCAGGGGCAGTGTAGGGGGATAGAATGTACAGTTTGTATGGTATAATAACCATTACGTCTATGGAGAGTCCCCACAAAAAATAGTGAATCAGGCGTCTGTGTGTGTGTGTGTGCACGATCCCCGCCTGCTTTGATTTGATTGGCCATCTGAACGCTGTTAGACCACATTTGTTTAGACTGTCTGATCAACCGGGATCAGCCTCAAATTCTTTCCTTGTCAATCATGCGGTGTCAACCAATTATACTGCATGAGGGAGGGCCAAGCTAACTCCCTCACACACACACACACAATATGATAGTGATGGGAAGTTTGGTTCTTTTCCACGAATCGGTTCTTTCGGACAGTTCGTTTCAAAGAACCGGATCAAAAAAACGGTTCACCAGTTCTTTTACGCTCAAACATTCGCTATGACGTAATGACGTCAAGTCTATTGCGGGCTGGATAAACAAACACTTTACACATTAAAATATATAAAGTCAGTAATCATAATATCAATCAGAGAAAATATCATCATAATCTGTTAAGTTTATTACAATTAAGTTTTAAAAGCAATTTTGAGCGTGGAATGGTTGTTGGTGCCAGACGGGCCGGACTGAGTATTACACAATTTGCTCATTTACTGGGATTTTCACGCACAACTAAAATCTAGGGTTTACAAAGAATGGTGTGAAAAGGGAAAAACATCCAGTATGCGGCAGTCCTGTGGGCGAATATGCTTTGTTGATGCTAGAGGTCAGAGGAGAATGGGCCGACTGATTTAAGCTGATAGAAGAGCAACTTTGACTGAAATAACCACTCGTTACAACCGAGGTATGCAGCAAAGCACTTGTGAACCCACAACATGCACAACCTTGAGGTGGATGGGCTACAACAGTAGAAGACCCCACCGGGTACCACTCATCTCCACTACAAATAAGAAAAAGAGGCTACAATTTGCACAAGCTCACCAAAATTGGACTGTTGAAGACTGGAAAAATGTTGCCTGGTCTGATGAGTCTCGATTTCTGTTGAGACATTCAGATAGTAGAGTCAGAATGTGGTATAAAAAGAATGAGAACATGGATCCATCATGCCTTGTTACCACTGTGCAGGCTGGTGGTGGTGTAATGGTGTGGGGGATGTTTTCTTGGCACACTTTATTCCCCTTAGTGCCAATTGGGCATCGTTTAAATGCCACAGCCTACCTGAGCAGTGTTTCTGACCATGTCCATCCCTGATCCCATATGACCACCATGTACCCATCCTCTGATGGCTACTTCCAGCAGGATAATGCACCATGTCACAAAGCTTGAATCATTTCAAATTGGTTTCTTGAACATGACAATGAGTTCACTGTACTAAAATGGCCCCCACAGTCACCAGATCTCAACCCAATAGAGCATCTTTGGGATGTGGTGGAACGGGAGTTTCGTGCCCTGGATGTGCATCCCACAAATCTCCATCAACTGCAAGATGCTATCCTATCAATATGGGCCAACATTTCTAAAGAATACTTTCAGCACCTTGTTGAATCAATGCCACGTAGAATTAAGGCAGTTGCAATCTGACAAAAAAAAAAACAAACAACTACATTAATCAACATAAGCAGTTACGTCTATGATCCTAAAATATGAATAATTTAGCTTTAAACTATTAAAAATTAAAACATTAAGTATAACAGAACACTTAATTTTGCATAGCTAATATAGTCATCATAGACATCTTATTGATAAAAACAACAACAGAAACAACTGCTTTAGAGATCACAGTAAGAAAGAAATCAGTGTTTAAAAGACAATGGAAGGTAGCAGATTTACATTTGGCTTTTTTCTGGTTATTTTTATCCACAGGATATGTGCATTTGTACGCAACTGCATTTATAATAAATAAAAACAACAGCTACATAAAAGGAAAATAAACCATAATTAGTAATAGTCTTAAACAAGGAAAAGAATATGACCAGAGAAATAGCTGGAACTGTCTATACCCTTACCACCCCGAGAAGCCTCCACCCACACACAGTCTCCTTTAAATAGGTTCAGAATCACCTTCCCTTCAGCTAATGACCGTAAATTAATGTTGATAGTTTCAGCAGTTAGCTGTACAGCATCATTTTTCATTAAGGTCACAGTGCCCAAATTCCAATATCCTATGCATGAGAACTGGAATTCATATACACCGGGAATCTGGCAGAAGAACTTCCCTGATTTTTGATCATAATGGTTCTGTCCATTGTAAAGGACCTGACTGAACACAATCGCTTTAGCAGAGGTAGAAAGGGTGGTGCCAACAGAAGCAAAGAATGCTGAATGTTGTCCTGTGGTATCAATAGGGGGTCCTGGGGGTCCTGGGGGTCCTGGGGGTCCTGGAGGTCCTGGTGGTCCAGATGGGCCTGCTACACCTTGTGGACCTAGATAAATCGAATAATAAAAAATAATAATAATAATAATAATAATAATTGGCTCTGTTGGTTAGTTCTGTAATCTGGCTTAATAATGAAAACAATGAGTGTGGTTGGCAGCTTCAGTGAAGGATATTTAGAGGGCGTGTTTGATGTATGACTAGCTTACCAGATTCCCCTGGAGGTCCTCTGGGTCCTGGAGGTCCTTGGAAGGACTCTGTATCTGAGGATTAAGGCATGTTATATGTTTGTACTATAAGATTAACTTTGCATTAAAGGATAATAAATCACAGTTTTAAATGTGAATGAGAACCCTAACCCAAGCAAAATTCCTTGAAGCATGCAAAACGTAGAAAGAAGGACTAAACAGCATACAAAGAGTTGGTGCAGTTCAGGTGCAATCATAAAAAATTATTATACAGTTGTGACATCCAAATGCATTCATTCATGTCACTGCACCAGTCCAGTGTACAGAAAAGAAGCTGCTACTCAAGCTGTGTATAGTTTAGAGATTTTGCAATTAAATAATTGCCATTTTCAAATAAATAATAGATTATGAGCACAACATCATCACTCGCTCTTAGTGCTTGCAATTAGATGAAAACAAACACTTGTCTACCCTCATTTCCAATTTCTGATATGTTGATGCCACCGTTACCTGGAAGGCCAAATACCAAATCATAGCTGGATTTAAGAGCTCTTATACTATGGTGCCTTACCAGTTTCAGTCCAAGGGTTGAGGTCTAAGGTAGGGATATCCCCACAGTTAATGTAACTGGCTGAACTGGTGAAGCGGAAAGGATCATTGGGAACTCTGTCGATTCCAGTGTTGTCGCAGATGATGCGGGCCAGCGACATAGAGGTCAATGATGCTTTTTGTCTGGTGGTAAACACTCCTTTGTTCTCCCACCATAACCTGAACACACCGTGACACCTGGTATTAACACCTCTCAAACACATACTAGTCTAATGGACTAGATCAGGGGTGTCCATTCCTGCTCCTGGTGGGCCATTGTCCTGCAGAGTTTGGTTCCAACCTGCCCCAGTGCATTTACCTGAAAATTTCCTGAAGACCTTGATTATTGGTTTGAGGTGAGTTTACTAAGGGTTGGAGGAGGATAGTTGCCCGCCAGGAGAGGGATTGGACAACCCTTGACTAAATACACAGAAATCTTTACCTGTCACCCTTGCGAATGAGCTGGAACTGTGTAGCGATAAGGCAGGCAAAAAGAGGACCAACACGACCACCAGGAGCAAAAGGCTCAGCAACACCTCCCAACCAAATGTCAATGTTCTCAGGGCTGCCATAAAGCTCAATCAGCCTGCGAGCCAATTCAGTGTTGTTCATCACCACAGCCAATTCTTGCTCATTCTGAGGGGTGGACAGTCCACAGAACCGACGCCATGCATTATATCCTGATGAGGAATAACAGATGGATATCTCAAAACTCTCAAAAACACCCAGAGTGATAATGCAGCATGAAGCTGAGTTGGCTTCATGTGGTTGGGTTTAAAGGGTTTCAAGACTTGGTGTGCATTTTGCATATCCAGAATATTTACCTGGTATTGCATGATCACGACTTCTTTGCATATTGAGGGCAGCCAAATCCGAAGCAATGCGTGCTGTAAAGGCAAACAGTCTCTCTCTAAGAGCATTCACCATCATGTGGTCCTGTGTATTCAGTTTTGCTGGCCGACCAATCAATCCACGGAGAAGAGGATCAATGCCCCCTAAGCAGAAAGCAAAGCCAAAATGAATTAAGATAAAGACAGATTTAGGACTTGGCACGTAATGCCTAGTTTACACTGCCTGATTTTAGCCCCGATTTTGACTCACCGACAGCTTTTGCCAAATCGCAGCCTGAAATCAAACCCAAATCGGTGCTCATGCACGCAAGTGATCAAAGACATGATCAGAGAGAATCCCCCACGAGTTGCTGACGCCCGCAAGATATTTGGCATGCTAAATATCTGGACCTGTCAGTGATTCAAAATCCTACTGTGTGAAATGAGTTCTGACTGAAAATCACATCGGCGATGACCGACAGCCAATGAGAGAGCAAGATACAGGGCAGCGGGAGGTTCAGGGAGGAGTTATAGACCAGAATATCAGTATTTTAATAGATATTTACAATTCTTTCAAACAGAAACAAAGCCCAAACATTTGCACGTCCAGCCACAGCAGCAGAACATTGCAAAATTATTTATTTACCTCAAACTCTCTTTGCAGTCATTGCTCCCTCAGTCTCTCCAACAATTCCTCCACCATAATCTTTTTACTTTTTCTCATTTTCGCTGCAAATGAGCGCACAGACAATTTGGAGCGCAAACTTTGTGCAGTTTATCATTTTTAATATCAATTACAGTCTCGCGCGAGAACTCCAGTCTGACGCACGTGTGATCTCGCGTTGTTTACTTGTCACATCGCACGTGGGTTTGGTTGGGAACGTTGGGAAACGTAGTTTGCAAACCAGAGAGAGCGAGTTGTCGGCGATTTCTTCCTTTTTTACAGTCATGCGGTGTGAAACCCCCTGTCGTCGATCCATCGTAGAGTGTAAACACAGCAGTGACTGAATGCTACCCCAGATAGTCATGCAGTGTGAAAAGAGCAGTGATCTGACGAGTTTGAAAATCGTGCAGTCTGAACTCAGCATTAGTCTCATAGCCTGGATGCCAGCCGAACTCAGCCCCGCCCACAACAAATATGTGTTATTTTGGAAAGGTTGTCTTCTAAAATTCGCATTCCTCTGTCTATATATCACATAAATGGGGTCGCAGACTTGGCAACACAGTGCAGTTGAGTTCTGTTGACATTTGACAACTAACGTTATGCGTCGCTCCGTTGCTCTAAATGGTTGTAGGTCTATCCAATTGGTCTTTCCTGGTTCGGTTGAAACACACCCCATAATCACTGCCCAACGGACCAGTATCAGACTCATATTCTGACTAGAATTTAATATGACCATGTCAGGATATAAGTCTCATAAACTCACCTTCGAAAATCACCCTCCATGGTGAGAAGAAGGCCTCATAGAGAGGCACATTTGGAAATTGAAGATGGGTCTGGTAATTTTCATCAAGACGAAATATGACGGGTTGGATGGCAAGGTGGCCAAAACGGAAAGCTGCAGTGGCAAAGACGTTTGCAATGGTTGGGTCCACATTTTCATTGTAACCTGGATATAGTCCAAGGTGTCTATTGTAAGCATCAGGGCCCACAATTATTGGCAAGTATTCCTTAATCACCAAGATCTATAAGAGAAAGGAGAGGTTGATCATCAATATATGTTGTACTCCGCATGTGACTGCTTGTGCTTGTGGTAATGCACTTTTCATTGAGTGACTTTACCTGGTTGTAGGCGCCCACAATTTTTCTTGCCTCCTGATAGAGGGTTTCACTACTCCAGGTAGGATTGAGCACACGGAGGGCACGAGCCAGTCTATTGTGCTCTCTCATGAAAAGTGTGTGTAATGAGGTAAGAGCAATGTTCTCGTTAACCCTGACATCCCCTACAAACAAGAGTTTGTGCAAATACCATACATTTTATATGCTGGATTTACCACTGACAACTATACCTGATAATTGCATATGAAGGCATAAGATTTTCTAAGAATGGAAAAGTTACTGACCTGCAGTGAAGCATGGCACCTCTGTTAGTGTGGTGTCATCGAGGATTCTCCTTCGCGTGGCACATATGTTGCTTCCAACTTTGGTGAAGGACAGGTGCTCTCGTCCATTGTCCTGGAACTGATCGTTGACTCTTAGAAGACCACCATCATTGTTTAGGTCTCTCAGTTCCTTTGCTTGGCCATCCTCTGCCCCGTAAACCTGTCCAGCATCTAGGAAAGCTGTTAGAGCATTGATCTGTTCCCGAACTTTGGGGGCCCCACCAAAGAGATTAGTGATGTTCCCAGAACTACAGGCCGGTGATGAACGGACGAAAGGGAGACAGGTGTCAGGATGCAGACGTTGATCTCCTGGAGGGACCTGTGTTTTGGCAATAAATATAACATGAAATATCGTTTTTATAAAACAAGAATGGGATAATTTTTGACAGAAGGACAATCTTTGACTGACCGGAATTGGGAAGCAGGGTTCAGAGCGCTCACAGCTATTACTACAGTCGAGGGCACTGCTGAAGGACCTAATGCTTGGCGAGGAGGGCGTAAAAGTCAGATCGTGGTCAACCCATTGTCCAAAGATGGTTAGCAGGAAGGTAAAGTCACGATCACTCTCTATGTCAGAATCTGCAGTGCTTAGAATACGATTGGAAACCAGTCTGACCTGGAATCAATGAGGAAGACAGATTTCAGATATTGTAAATTATTTTTCAAACAGAAATAAGTAAACTATTCATAATCATCTCCATCATACCAGGGGCAGTGCTGCACCATTGTACAATCTGTTGGGTTCCCACCCTTTGGGCTGGGATATGCCATCCTCATAGTGAGCAGGCAACCAGCGAGCAAAAGGGGTGTTGGATGCACCAAGAAGTGGGTTTCTCCTGGGAATGATTCAGTTATTTGTTTAGGCAAACACTTTGTCAAACAAAACAAAGTCTTTGATTAAGACTACACTGAATGAGGATGGCAAGACAGACCTGTTGTTGCAGACATTGGTGGCAGTTCGATACTTGTTTAAGTTGGGTGTAGTCCTACATGATGGGGGCTGGGCTTGAGCCGCACAGCCTGTCAGACGTGTAATCGTATTAAGCTCATCTACAGTGAGCAGATCTAGGGGAAACACAGAATGACAGATTTTAGCATTGAACAGTCAGTGATGGATCTTTTCTGAGCTTTACAAGTTTTGGAAAGTTTTTTGTCATCATACCTGTAGCATTGATGGACCTCTTGTGTGCATGATGGGCTTTCTCACTGATCAGTCTGAGCGTTTGCCACATGTAGTCTGCAGCTCTCACGGCCTCTCTTGTCTTTCGAGCTGGCTGTTTCAGCAGACGTAGCTTGTCGGAAGGCTTGATGACATCTTTGCGCACCCTTGCTAAACTCCTGGAAGCAGTGAAATTTATAAAAAATAAATAGATCAATGACTGATTATGGCACAGGAATATTGAGCAACATCCTTACATACTTTACTTACTCATCACGAGAATACTTGTAAGCAGCATCTACTATTTTCTTTGCTTCCTCAATTGAATCAAGAATGAAACGTCTCCCGGGACTCTCATCTTCTGCTAAAAGAAGGGTATTACATCATGATATAAACCTAGAAAGTCTACTAATTACAAATTTTAGTGAAACCTGCAATTTATTTATTTATTTATTTTTGACGGTAGATGAGTGAACTTAACATAGTCTATAGATATTTACTAAATTAATCAGATTCAGATTTGTTTATTTTTACAAAATGCAGCAATGCACAGTGAGCGCTATTATAGTCATCAAATTGAATCTCCGGAGTACGGATGTCACACCTGTAAAGCTTAAACGACTGAAGAGTACAATAACATTTCTTGCCCCCCAAAAAAATGAACACAGGTGTTTTGATATGATTTAATTGTATATTGTTAATCATTTGCGGTTTGATTTTTGATGGCATAATTAGTAAACTTACCACCCATTGAAAGGGCACAACAGCACCCCACCACAAAAACAAAAGTGGGAAAATTCATCTCTGAAACACAAATTTTAGAAAATAAAAATGATAAAAAAAAAATTATGACATTATGTTTATGAAAATTGCACTGTTTTGTGCATTTTTACTTTTACTTTTTTATTTATTTATTTATTTTTGAAGATGCATTCATCTACATTTAAATGAAAAAATATATATATACTTAATGTTTTTTAACTGCTAAGATTAAAATGCATTTTTTATACTGTGTAACATGGTATAAAATGGTATTTACATTTTTTAACAAGTCATAACATGTTTTAAACTAAATAAAACATTTTAAACTAAATACATTATTTTAAACTAAATAAATTGTACAAAAATTATATATTTTACATTTTAAGAAACACAGGAAAAATTTGTACTAAAAGAAAAGAATCAACAGTCGAAAAAGAGAACTGTCTATTAAATGTAACAATTATTCTAAATGCATTCTTTGCATAATTTATTTAAAGTTATTTAAAGAGAATTTTTGCATTTCTCACCAGGTCTCAGCAGATCCCAGGCTCTCTGGTTCTGGACACAAGGCTCAGAGTGTGTTGTACTGACGGGATGGAGCATCCGTGCTTTATATCATCCCTCAACCTCGCTCTGTAAAGCATCACTAAGGGAGTCTTGGGAGGGGTTAACAGGTTTACTTCCTTCTTCCTTTTCACAGCAAGTGTATTTACCATATGTGGAGTTTGATTTATTTATTTATTTGAGGTGACATTCTGACACTTATTTACTCTTCATTAGTCTACATTACAGGAATGCAACAACAAGTTATAGATTTATGTACTTAGCTTCTTAATACTGACACGAAATATTTAGAAGTGTAGTTCGTTCAAAAAGTAATTATTTACTCAATCTCATGTCATTCCAAAACTGTATGCATTTCTTCTGTTGAACATAAAAGTCATACGTGTAATACTGTCTTGCACTGCATATATACTATACAGTATACGATTTATAAATTAATATCATATTATTTTTTATATAAATATATGTTTATATAAATATATATACACATTATATTCAAGTTCGCAAGATTCAATGTATTAGTATCACTTGATTTCAATAGTCCACTTTAGACATTCTATTGACTATAAGTACTTACTCTAACCTGAATCCTAACACCTAACCCTAGTCAACTACAGTCTACTAATACTATAATGAGAGTTAGTTGACATGTAGTTGACAAGTAACTTTTACAGTTGTGATCAGAATTAAATATGAACAAAGAAGCCTGTAAAAATAAATCTGCACTGTTAATCCTTTTGATCTTTTATTCCAAAAATTCACAAAAATCTAACCTTTCATTGAAGTAAAATAATTGAAAATATGAGGGAAAATCTCCTTATGAAATAAAGGTTTTTCCAAAACATGGACATCTATTGGCATATCTTTTATTCAATACTTTTTTCAACCTTGTTTTGCCAAAATAACATGCCTGGTGAATTTGAAGCAACTGACAAGAGATCAGAGACTATTCCTCCATATTGGAAGACCCAATCACTGCCCATTATACGATTTCTAGCAGAGGCCTTCAGGTTTAGATTTTTTGTTAATCTGTTGGTATTTGATAGAATCCATGACACCATGTATCTGAACAAGATGTCCAGCAAAAAAATAAAAATTGCAACATTAAAGATCTAGCAGCATGTTTAACCATGGGCATGGGGTACTTTTTAATCACTGTTTGCACCAAACACATCTGGTGGGTTTACTGCCAAACCCGACACCCCCTTTTTTTTTGATGAAGGGTGTGGATTCTGAAATCCACTGCCACTTCAATTTACCTATAAGGTAATTTGTATAATCCCCTCGGTTAAATGTATAATCAAATCATTAATCAATATTTATCCTCCTATGTTATTATGATTTTTAATGATTATTTCCAGTTATGATATTACTCAATCAATAGAACCACTGATTGTTTATTGTTTCTTCATATATGTTTTCTGATTGTATTTGTGTTTTTCTCTTGACTGAGGGTCTGGCCCATGCCAGGAGTGCAGTAACAGTGCTTACCCTTAGCCCAGCTTCCTAAGATGTAATATGGATTTGTCTTTCATTTAATTTTATATTATATTTTATTCACTTTATGTTATTTTCTTTTACTGAAACACTAAAGAATCAAGATGAATACTGCCTGTACATTTCCTGTACTTCTCACTGTGGAGAGGAACAAGTTATCTGTATGTTTTGGAGAACTATGTTGTTTTCATTTGACGCATCAACTCCAACCTTGGAGAGACTGTGTATCTGTGTTTGTGCGTAGAATTCTTTATTACAGATCAGTATTGGAGGTGGATTACGGGCATCCTAGATGGGTGGACATGTTGTTCTGGACAAGCTGGCGCCTACTCTAGACCTGGAAGTTCACTACGTCATTAATTCCGGGGTGAAAACTTCAGCAAGTGATCTATGGAGATGTGTGGAAATTTACTATGACTATCTATTTTCTTTAAGCCAATCAGAACCATTCAACCTGCAGTAAGGACTTAGCTAGACCTTGAAAAGTGTATGACTGTTGAGAAATATGTACGAATTAAGGAAGGTAGAGAGGGAGCGTGGCCTATGAACTCCTTGCGAGACTTGAAGCTGGATTCTGTTGATGAAACTATTCTTCAGTAATTTTTTCTTTAACTAATTGCATTCTTGACTCTTGATCTTCATTCTTCACAACTGGTCTTGGGTCCTAAACTGTTATCCCTTAACAATGGTAACCCTACAAAAAACAACATAACATCAAATCTTCTTAACTAACATAACAAAACTCTAATAAATTTTACCACTTACTATCTTTTTTGGAGTGTCATGGCAATGCATGCTGGGAAATATAAATCCCAGCTCAGTTTTGGTTAAATTTAAATTAGTCTAAGTTCATAAAACTCAAAACAATCTAACAATTCAGAGTACTTAAAATGTGTCGGTTTTGTGAACTCAAAAGAGAAAGTTCTAAATACTCATTAAAGTTTGTTTGTTTTAATTAATTTGTTTAATTTGAGTTGGCTCTACCCAAACCAATTATTTTGAGCGTTAGGGTTTACAGTGCACAGTAAAAAAAAAATTCTCAACAGAATTGTATTGCCAAAAGAAAGTATATGAAAGATAATTAAAGCTTGAGGATCATATTTTACTTTTGGAAATGTGTTTACAAATTATGTCATACTGCTGTAATACCTGAACCGTTGGTAATCACTTACTTTTAATCATCCTGTTGTGTGTACATAACATCTCCCCTCTTTTTACAGTTCCAGCACGTTCATCTTGTAAATGTCGGAACTGAAGTTCACTTGGGAACTGAATGTCTTTTCCAGCTTATGAAATATATACAGTCAAATTTTTTATTTACGCTGCATCTAAGGCAGTGTCACTGACCATAATTATGTCAGCATCACTTGGCCACTGAGTGTAGTTTGGCCGCCGCCCCTTCTTTTTTGCAGAAAGTCAGCGTTTGACACATGGTTCAGGATCAAACATTTCAAGTGATGGGCCTTCAGTGCTGATCCTAATAAAATCTTCCAAGGTTGACACATGGAGTGAATTGCGTACTTTAGATTTTATCCTGTTTTGAGCTGGAAAGCCATGTTCACATTGAACAGCCGAAATTGGTAGGACAAGCATTATCTCAACTAGATGCAAAACATTCTGGGCAGTAGGGCTTTTTGTCAATAGGACTTCCCACAAGCTGCGATAGGCTTTATCTGAAAACTGTCCTTTTACATAACTTTTCAGCAATCTCCATTCGGCCTGTACAACACTGATGTCACATCCATTTTTCAGCAAGATGTCTTGATACCATTTCAGCAGTGTGTCATTTCATTTTCTCCAAATATGTGAATGTCATCTGGCCACGAATCATGACAAAAGACTTAGAAGCATTGAATGATCTCTGCCGTTTGTATGTTTTTGTTGCGTGTTGTCTCTCATCAACATGCAACAAAACCTCTTTTCAAGTTCCTTAACTGTAATGTCTACAGTTTCATCAATGAGATGGTTTAGTTCTTCACTGAAACCTGGAAGGTCACAGCCTTTTAGTGTTTGTGTAAATGCCAGTGTAGTCAGATGAGGCTGCTTTCTTCTGCCTTCTGGTCTGTTTTTATTTTTGAGCCTTGTCCTGCTGCATCACATTCTCGTGCTGAGAAACTGAATTTAAGTTTGTGTGATTGAGAAATTCCTCCAACTTTCCATTTCTCACTGGTTTGTCCTTCATTCCCTTGATTGTACTGAGGAAGAATAAGTGAGCTCTTCTGAAGCAAAAGAATCAACCTGGTCGGACTTTTGTAAATGTTAATGAAGTGTGACTAGACTAGACTCTCTTTTTTCACCAAAAAGAAAAATGTCAACTAACTAACTTAATAAAAATGCGCCGCTAATATAGCCTAGTTGGTGACCGTATGGCTTCCAATAGAAGAGCGAGGTTGATATGTGAGCACGTGAGGATCCACTTGGTGGCACTCTGCAGTAAAGGTTTCATTTAAAGCTTTCCTTCAGAAGCACTGGAGAATATAATGAGTCTAATATTCCCCCTGGTGGTCAGTTGAGTTCCCTTCAGGAGTCTTTCTCATTGAAGGCTAACAAGTTTTAAGCATACAGAAGCGCTGCTTGTTGACATCACAGCACGCCCTTCAAAAGTTTTGGATCTGTAAGAATTTTTTAATAAATGTATTCAGCAAGGATTCTGTCAAATAGGCCTACTTTCTATTCATCAAATAATCCTAAAAAATAAAAAGATTCAGTGTTTACACTAAAATATTAGGCAGGCATTGGTAGATGTTTATTTATGTAATGCTGTGTGACTGTGCATGCGTGTTGAACATTCAAACACTGAAGGAAAAAAGTTACCATGGAAGGAAACAGGTTGAACTCATGCTGTTTTCTCTGCTTTCAGGTGAGTTTATATTCACTCAACTAGAACTATACAAATCACGATACGATTTTCTCGAAATTTTCAATACAATTTAAGACTAATAAAATTAAAGTGTCTTTTATTTCTCATGCATATTTCTTTGTAAAATTTAAATATATATAAATAATAACATGATTAAAATTGTAAAACAAATACTCAAAAAGTCCCTTCAAGGATTTCTTTCAATGGAGTTTTCTTGGGAGGAGGTTGTTTCAGCTTCTTCAACCCTCATCCTGCACTGTTGCGTTCCAGTTCATTTTTATTATGCCCTTCCCTCGGGCCTAGTTCACACTGCCCGATTTTAGCCCCGATTTTGACTCGCCGACAGGTTTTAGCGGAATCGCAGACAAATGCCCGAAATCATAGGCAATCGGTGCTGTTGCACGCGAGTGACAATCACTCAGTGTCAATGATCAAAGACACAATCAGAGACAATCGCCGACGCCCGCAAGATTTTTGGCATGCTAAATATCTGGACCTGTCGGCGATTCAAACTCCTGCTGAGTGAAATGCGTTCTTCTGACTGAAAATAGGCTTGTTTGAGATGAGCAAAATCTGCGCAGAACCGGACACCGGCGATGACCGACAGCCAATGAGAGAGCAAGATACAGGGCAACGGGAGGTTCAGGGAGGAGTTATAGACCAGAATATCAGTATTTTAATAGTATTTACAATTCTTTCAAACAGAAACAAAGCCCAAACATTTGCTCGTCCAGCCGCAGCAGCAGACATTGCAACATTATTTATTTACCTCAAACTCTCTTTGCAGTCATTGCTCCCAGTCTCTCCAACAATTCCTCCACCATTATCTTTTTTCTTTTTCTACTTTTCGCTGAAAATCAGCGCACAGACAACTTGGAGCGCAAACTTTGTGCAGTTTATCATTTTTAATATCAATTACAGTCTCGCGCGAGAACTCCAGTCTGACGCACGTGTGATCTCGCGTTGTTTACTCACATCGCTGGTGTGTTTGTTTGGGAACGTTGGGGAACAGTTTGCGCACCGGAGAGAGAGAGTTGTCGGCGATTCTTCCTCTTGTACAGTCATGCAGTGTGAAACCCCCGGTCGCCGATCGTGCAGGGTGAACACAGCAGTAACCTATGCTACCCCAGATAGTCATGCAGTGTGAAAAGAGCAGTGATCCGACGAGTTTGAAAACCGTGGAGTCTGAACTAGGCTTGTTCACTCAGATGTGCGCCATTGCTTACGCTGCTATATAACGTTAGATCAGTGGTGCCCACCACTGGAGGAACCTTTCCAATGGACTGAACTGGAACGTCCTAAGCCTTTGATCACTTCGAATCCACTATGGAGTTGTTGTTGTTTTTTTCCTTTACGAAATTGTTAAAGCAGCATTCTATATGTATATAGGTGTATTTGGGTTGTTTTAAATGATTTTAAAAATAATTATAATATCATAGAGTTGTTTTTGGTGGGGTAAATTAAACGCAATATGCGGTGACATGAATCGCATTGCATTGTGGTATATGAAGCTGCCTGAAGTGTATGAAGTAGACTCGCTCCCTTGGTCAAAATCGAGGGAGCAAGGGTCTGTCGATATAAACTTCCCTTGTCCACTTCGCAAAGTGGAACGCACTTCAAAATAGCGGCGGGGATTCCCCCGAGGGAAAGTGCTTAGGGAAGTTCGCAAGTGCGTGTCTAAAACTGGAACGGAACGCAGCATATGATGAACTTGTAATGAACTAATCATTTATGTTTCCGGTGACTGCATAGCCTTGCCTATGGGGCTTGGACCATAGATATCCATAATAAAGGCTAGATGTCTTACGGTGGAGTCTCTAACATCATCACCCGCGGCCATCTTGTCACAGGCAAGCTTTCTGGCGGGCTCTGTGATATCTGATGTAAGGTGAGTGATCTGCACGAACACAAATACTCTTTTCTCACTGAAAACTTGACAGATTTACAAATGGTTTGGTTGCTTACAAACGTTATTAACGTGGCTATAATTCTAGATGCTTGAGCAAATTATGAATAATTATGCATAAGTAGTGTCATAACTACATCTCTGACGTTTATAACAAACCAAACCGTTTGAAAATCGGTGGAAAATTGAGCAAGTTATGGTTATTTAAAAAGTATGTGCACCATTAAAACGCAATGTTATGAGTGAGCAAGCTGACTGTGACAAGATGGCCGCCAGATGTGGATGTCGACATCCATTGGCCAGCAGCACGGACGAGACATCTAGCCTTTATTATGGATATCTATGGCTGGGACTTGATGAACGAATGACTCAAGCCCAAAGACTCGAGAGGTGAACTAATCAATTCTGTTTCCTGTACAGAACATATGGGATGTTGTGCATGCGTGCAACACTAAATGAACGAATCGTTCTCTGAGACAACCCGTGGTTCTTGGGTCAAATTAAAGATTCGTTCAAAATGAACGAATCGTTCAAAATGAACAAATCGTTCAAAATGAACGAATCGTTCATGAACGACACATCACGTCAGACTCGTAGTTCACGCAGGCAAGCGGCAAGCACAGATATTATGAATGCTCTGATTAAAAGTGTATTCTCATCACAATGGACTTGAATGGTCATAAAGAAGATTCAGAGATTATTTCTTTGTCGCAGGCTTGCGGCATGCAGCCAACAAGGTATTTTGTTTTATTTGTCTGCATTTTGTGTCAGTAAAAGGTCATTACTGTTGTGCATTTTGTGCATGCTTTTGTGCATGCTTTTGCTTTGTCAAGCTAATGTTATTTCTTTATTATATTTTTTATACTGTGTTTAGTTTTCACGTCAGATTTGGAGAGAAGTCTTCAATTAAACCAGTAGCAAGAGAACCACTTGTGTCAGCGTGCTTGGAGGCATTGCGCAGTATGCAGTATTGGCACCTCTACATTTGACTCTTAAAGGGCATATTGCAGGTTAGAGACTATGTGAGTCAATGTATAGAAAAATAATGTGGGAATTTGATTATTATTATTTTTTTTAAAGGAACACTCCACCGTTTTTAGAAATAGGGCTTATTCAACTTTTTATGGGGAAGCACAGGTGAAGCACTGCTACTTGGGCGCAGAGATATCACGCAACACATGAAATAAATGCTAGCTAACAATATGAACACTGTGCTCAGATTACAATACTGTACATATTATTTTTATGTATCAGGCAATAGCAAAGCTAGTATTGGTCATCTAGAAGTATTGATACCAATAACAGAAACTAATAAGCTTTGACCATCAGTCATAAGTTTCACTCGTTAATATCCACACTAAACCTAATGCGATATAATGTTAGCGGTTTCTCATCACGACTGATTTGGTAGTTAGTAAATGTTTAAAAAACAAGTCTACCTGTGAACAGTTCGCGTTTTCTTTGAGCTGCATCTCTAACAGCTAAGACTGCAGGCACATCCAGACAGTAGAATCTGGTAAAAGTAGACGGTGAGGACCAGCCTGCCGATCTACAGATGTCACCCATGGAAACTCCACTAGACCATGCCCAGGAGGAGGCCATGCCTCTGGTGGAGTGAGCGTTGACACTTATGGGGCATTGAAGGCTCATAGTATCATAGGCTAACGCTATTGCATCCACTAGCCACCTGGCCAGGTTTTGTTTGGTGACCGGAAGTCTCTTAGTTTGGCCACCAAAACTTACAAAGGGCTCCTCCGACTGTCTAAAGTGGGAGGACCTCTCAATATATGTTCTAAATGCCCTAACTGGGCAGAGAAGGTGTAACTGTCTCTTATCCTCCGAGGGAGGGAGAGCAGAGAGTGTGATTACCTGTGCTTTGAATGGTGTTGAAAGCACTTTAGGTGCATAACCATGCCTTGGTTTGAGGATGACTTTAGAATTCACCTGGGCCAAATTCTAAACATGACACGTTCACAGAAAGCGCTTGAATGTCACCAACACGCTTAACAGATGCAAGTGCTAATAGCAGGGCAGTTTTCAGAGAAATCGGCTTTAATTCTGCTGTCTGTAACGGCTCAAAGGGAGGTCTTTTTAGTGCACTTAGGACCCAGGATGGCACTGTAGGAGGGCAAGGAGGGTTAAGCCTCCTGGCTACTTTTAAGAATTTTACGCCCATGTTGTGTGCCCACTGACTGGCCCACTATCGGTGCATGAGAAGCGGCGATAGCTGTTATGTAGACTTTGAGTGAGGATGGAGTGCATCCTGCATCCAACATCTTTTGCAGAAGAACGACAATCTGTGATATCTCTCGAGACACTGGGTTATAGTTCCTGGCAGAGCACCAGTCAGAGACCACTGACCATTTAAGGGCATAGAGACACCTTGTAGACGAAGCTCTAGCTTCATTGATGGTGCTCACTTGGAGGTTTTCGAACCCCCTCCAAGTGGCCAAACATGTAACAGGTTTATGTATGAGACCACTGTTGTGTTGTCCATACGGATTAGGACGTAGTGACCTGAGAGTTGCGGTAGGAAAATCTTGGGCTAGTACTACTGCTAGCATTTCTAGGCAGTTGATGTGCAACACAGATTCACCAAGCTTCGGAGCTTCATGAATCAGCATATCAAATCAGCAGTTTGGATCGCCAAAGTCACATGATTTCAGCAGTTTGGCGGTTTGACACACAATCCGAATCATTAATCGATATGCTTGAAATTGGCCCATCACTATATAAGTGGTTATTTCGTTTTTTTAGCGTACAAAAACAATTCTCATCGCTTCATAAAATTATTGTAAAATCACTGTAGTGAGATGGACTTTGTAACAATGTTTTTAGTACCTTTTATGAGTCTTGAGAGAGGAAATGACATTTCTGTCAATGGAGGCCTTTCTAAGCCATCGGATTAAAAAAAAAAATCTCAATTTGTATTCCAAAGATAAACGGAGGTCTTACGGGTTTAGAACGACATTTTTATTTTTGGGTGAACTAACCCTTTAAGGGGGAAAGGGCTGCATTCATGCACTTTGTGAAAGCCTGGGGGCCAGAGACAGGCCAAATGGCAGGACTGTGTACTAATAAGCCTTCCCGTTGAACGCGAATCTCAGCAGAGGCTCCAGAAGGGAGCAGAATCTCATTGAGCCCCATGTTAAAATCACTTTAAAATCAAACTTTACAGCAGAATAAAACATGTTTACAGCCTAGTACAAATTGTAGTTTTGGTCTTAACGGCTATTTTTGCCCTTCATGACAACTGTGAGGGGGTGTGAATTTTTTTTATTACTCATTCGTTTACATTATATAAAGCCTTAAAATTCTGCATAATTAAGAGTGTGGCCACTTTGAGTGGCAGGTGGGTAGCCATATATCAGTTGTTTGTTAGTAATCGCGTCACCTCAGCTCCGCCCACATCCCGCCTCTTTGCCCATTTTCTGTTATCCGTGAGTGACGGTTGATGACGTGCTGCTAAGATGGCAACAGCTAGCTCGTCCCTGCTTAACACTTCAAAACTGCTCTGCAGAATCCTATAGGTGACATCACAGACACTACGTCCATATTTTTTATACAGTCTATGGTTCAGAGTTGCGCGGGCGTGATCCTGCGCTGTTGCTGCTGCTGGTAAGGCGCTCTCGAACGAACTGCAGAAGCAGAGCTTCTCGTTTTGGAAGAAAATGCCGCATAGCCTGTGACGCTTTTTGAGCAGTGGTGAAACCATCCACTGCTGGGCCGAACTGACCGTTCTGGGCAATTTTAGCATCTAGGAAGGCTGTTTTATTTTTTTATCATAGCAATTATGCTATGAGGCTGATGAAATGTGAATTTTAAAGCCACTATTTATAAAAAATAAAATAAAATTAATTAGCAAGAGCACAACTCAAGAAAATTTTTGCATAGTGTTCAGTGTCTAAAATATAAGAAGTCACAAAAAACGTTAGCAACCTGCTATCCTCGTGATGTTGCTACAACCCTGTTCAGTTGATGTTGTAAGAAATGTCTTCTGCAGTGCTAAACAGTTAACATTTGTGAAGAAATGCTTCCCCATGTCATTCGTGTCACACAAAGTCAAGCTAGGTCAGCAGAGTTCTGCATGCTGAAGCTGCGGACAGTTTCTACTGCAGTAATAGTACTGAATTATGGAGTAACTGCTTAGGGTGATAAGCAGCTTTGTATTTATTGATATGTTTTGTGTCAAATAATGTAAACATCAATTGTTGATTATCAGAATATGACACTGCAAAAGCATCCTATAAGATACATTTCTGCGATAAATAAGAGGGATCATAAAAATTCCATATTACTTTTATTTAGTACTGTCCTGAATAAGCTATTTCACATAGATGTTTACATATACACCACTAGACAAAATTAAAAATTAATTTATACAAATTGCCACATTCAAAAATGTACTTGAATCTTAATTGTCCATTACCTGGGTGATCCATGACTGTTTCCATGCATCATGTTAAGTAATTTGTTTAGGTAATTGTGACTTTTTATCTCACAATTCAGACTTTTTTTTTCTTGCAATTGCGAAATTATATTTTCACCCTAGGCAGTTACAAGCTGTAATTACGAGTATGTGAACACTTTTTACATGCTATAATATGCAGGTGGTGTGAACACACCTCTAGTCTCAACCTTAGATGGACCGTTAATTGGATGAACGTCTGATGCATATGGCACACTTCTGGAAACACTTCAGGAGTTTTAAATTTGTTATCTGATTGGTTGAATTCTTTTTAATAATGTCCGCGAGACATGTGTGTTGCATTCTTTAACGGTCCACATGGAAACAAATGCTGTGACTCCAAACTCCCTTGTGGAAGAAGAATGCCGTTGTGTTTACAACTGTATTAATGAGCGCTTACCAGGACGAACTAAACACAGGATTTTCAAAAGTATGTGAAGTTTGCAGCTTCATTGTTGCAGTAAACATCAGCTTTACATTGTCATGCCCCTAAACATGACGAGGAACAAAACGAACTGTGATTGTCATCCAAACGTCCTCTTGGGTGGTCTTTGGCCAATGAAAGCTGCGATAGAGTCCAGACCTTCTGCCGTCGGTCTGAGGTTCTGGCTATGTGAGACTACTACTGTGCAGATGCAGGTCCCAAATCAGCACAAGATGTCAGTGCCATAAAATATGTACGACCTGTCTTCATTACCTTCTACTGAAGACAAGTGAAGCCGCCAACATCCGAATATGGCGTTGACATCTTGTGCAGATTTGGGACAGAGGATGCTTTAGCTTCAGTTTGCAACGCGAGTGCGGCACTCTTGGTATATAAACAAACTAAAAAATATCAATAGTATAAACTCTGTGAACGTAAGGGAGCTTCAAGTATTATGCGAGTAAACATCAACATAATTAATATATTATAGACTATTATGCTATTAATTCTCAAAAGAATAAATCAAAAGCTTATCATACTGTTAGGTGTGGTGTGCTGTTAAGTCACAGTCAACTTGAATTGTGGGATATAGAGCTAATTGAGGTCAGTGCCGATCCTACACTTTCAGGGTTCCTAAGCAAAATTGTGTGATTGTGAAATTACAGCATGATAAATAAAAAAAAAGGCATGGTTGTTTCAGCCAAAATTTTAATGCTGTCCGAAACAGTAAATTAATAAAAATAAGTCATAAAATATTTCCATATATATCCACACATATTAATTTAGTAGATGCTGCACATAAATGTGCATGTTATAAGAAATATTCACATTATGGTAAATTACCGTCATGTTCATTTTAATTAGTGATTTATATATTTGCAGAAAAAATATGTGAACTGCTTGCAGAATCTGTGAAAATGTGAATAATTTTAACAAAATAAGAGATCATACAAAATGTGTTATTTTTTATTTAGTAGGCTACTGTCCTGAATAAGATATTTTACATTTAAAAATGTTTAGGCCTACATATAATCCACAAGACAAAAAATAGCTGAATTTATAAAAAAGTATACATTGATTCTTAATTAATAGGCCTTTTTTTGTTGTTTTGTAATGGTTGGAGCTATCCGCTTTTCACCCTCCGCCCCCTTTTACTCCGTGGAGGATCAGAGGCTAAATGCTCTGTGTCCAGTCCGTGCGCTACAATCGTATGTGTCTAGGACCAGCGCGTTCGGAAGAGTGACCAACTCTTTGTTTTGTGGGCTCCTCCCAGCAAAGGGGATCCCCTGTCTAAACAACGCCTCTCACATTGGTTTGTGGACGCTATTATCTTGGCATATGAATCAAAGGGCCTGCAACCCCCAGGGAACATCAGAGCTCATTTCACGAGGGGCTTGGCCGCCTCTTGGGCTCTGTTCGGGGGAGTATCACTGCAGGATATCTGTTTTGCTGCCAGTTGAGCTTCTCCCCACACGTTTGTGCATAACTACAGGTTGGATGTCACCAGTACCTCAGTAGCACATTCGGTCTTGGAGGTGGGATCTTCCTAACCCTGCCTTCTTTTATGTGTGCCAACACATGTTTCATGTCCTGCTTCACACTGTAGTTACGCGGTTGCGTTGGTGTGGCGAGTTCATGATTATGAGACGTGTCGTGCACTGCCCCTCGGGGTGACCGTCTTTTTCTGGCTCACAGGACCTCACTGTGAGTGTATTGGGCAATCGGGGAGCTGTCCATGTCTCTCCCATAGGTGGATCTCGAAACGAGATGATGAAAGAGAACAATAGGTTACTGTCGTAACCTCGGTTCTCTGAAACATCGAGTGGAGAGATCCACCAGCTTTGCCCCGCTTGACACACGAGAAGCGAATATACTTACTGATGTACAGTAGCGTAGGCAGCCTTTTTATGCCCGCAGGTAAGGGGTGGGGCCTTACTGGGCATTGGCTGCGCGCTCCTGCCTGTCTTGTCAGACTTGGTGCAATTGGATGCTTCTGCAGAGGTCAGGTACAGATGCCCTTCCCATAGGTGAATCACGAAACGAGATGATGAAAGAGAACTGCCCTATGTTCTTCAGAAAAATCCTTCAGGTACTGCAAATTCTTTCAGTTTCAGTTTTGGCAGTGTGTGTACACAACAACCCTATAATGGTAAAAATCCACCCGGTACTTTTTTTTTTAATGCCCATAATTCATAAGCAGTGTCTCAGAACAAGCCGTTTCCAGATTCCTGCTGTGTGAAGAACTGCAATGTCACATGAACGTGTCTGCAATAGAGATGATCATTAAAATAAACAGATATCATGTTTCAGGTGTCACTGCTGTGAATGAGCTGTGGAGATGTGTAGGCTCCACCCTCTGGGGAGCAGCAGCTCATTTGCATTAAAGGAGTCACGCACAGAGCAGCAAATTATTCTTCAACCCCAAAATTGCCATTTTCAAAATGGTATATTAAATGACCTGATAGGAATTTAGATCTGAAACTTTACAGGCACATTCTGGGGACACCTGAGACTTATATTAAATCTTGTAAAAAGGGGTATAATAGATGCCCTTTGATATATAAATGTTTGTTTTTAATTATTTGTTTATTTAGCTTTGCTATAAGCATACACTAAGTTACTGTCACAGAATGGCCTACAGAATATTTTTTGCTGCAATCTGACAGCCACAAAAAATGTATCAACATAAGCAATTACATCTATGTTCCTAAATTAAAAATCATTGAGCTTTAATCTATTCAAAATTCAAACATTAAGCATTACAGAGCACTTAATTTTGCATAACTAACATAGTCATCTTATTAATAAAAAAACAACAAAAAAAATGAAACAACTGCTTTAGAGATCACCGTAAGAAAGAAATCAGTGTTTTAAAAGACAAAAGGAAGGTAGCAGGTTTATAATTTGCATTTTATATGCATTTTTCAGGTTATTCATATCCGCATATGTGCATTTGTACGCAACTGCATTTATAATAAATAAAAACAACAGCTACATACAAGGAAAATAATCCATTATTAGTAATCGTCTTAAACAGGGAAAAGAATATGACCAGAGAAATAGCTGGAACTGTCTATACCATTAGCACCCCGAGAAACTTCCATCCACACACGGTCTCCTCTAAGTAGGTTCAGAACCACCTTCCCTTCAGATAATGATTGTTTATTAATGTTGATAGTTTCAGCAGTTAGCTGTACAGCATCATTTTTCTTTAAGGAGATCCTCTAGGTCCTCAAGGTCCTCTGGGTCCTGGAGATCCTTTGGGTCCTGGAGGTCCTCTGGGTCCTGGAGATCCTTTGGGTCCTGGAGGTCCTCTGGGTCCTGGAGATCCTTTGGGTCCTGGAGGTCCTCTGGGTCCTGGATGTCCACTGGGTCCTGGAGATCCTTTGGGTCCTGGAGGTCCTCTGGGTCCTGGAGGTCCTCTGGGTCCTGGAGGTCCTTGGAAGGACTCTGTGGGTTAAGGCATAGATGTTATAAGTTTTTACTATAACCCTAACTGTTTGGATTAAAGGAAAGTAAATCACAGTTTTAAAAGTGAAAGAAGTCCCTAACCCAAGCAAAATTCTTTGAAGCATGCAAAACGTAGAAAGGACTAAACAGCGTACAGTTCAGCGTGCAGTTCAGAGATTTTGCAGTGAATTAATTGCCATTTTCAGATAAATAATAGATCATGAGTACAACATCCCTCGCTCTTTGTACTTGCAATTAGATGAAAACAAACACTTGTCTAACCTCATTTCCCATTTCTGATATGTTGATGCCACCATTACCTGGAAGGCCAAATACCAAATCACAAGTGAACTAAACCATGGTGACCATGCAAACAGATTATTAAATGTCTGATATGTGCCCACCATAAATTAGTTACTCTACAAGAATATAAAAAAGCAGTAAGAAGCTTAGGCAGAAATTTGAAGTCAGAGGAAGAAGATTTACCTATGACCACATAGCAGCATTTAAGAGCTCTTATACTATGGTGCCTTACCGGTTTCAATCCAAGGGTTGAGGTCTAAGGCAGGGATATCCCCACAGCTAACGTAACTGGCTGAACTGGTGAAGCGGAAAGGATTATTGGGAACTCTGTTGATTCCAGTGTTGTCGCAGATGATGCGGGCCAGCGACATAGAGGCCAGTGATGCTTTCTGTTTGGTGGTAAACACTCCTTTGTTCTCCCACCATAACCTGAACACACCGTGGCGTTAACACCTCTCAAACACATACTAGTCTAATAGACTAAATCAGGGTGTCCATTCCTGCTCCTGCGGGCCATTGTCCTGCAGAGTTTTGTTCCAACCTGCCCCAGTGCATTTACCTGGAAATTTCCTGAAGACCTTGGCTGAACCTGAAATCGCCCCCTATACCCTCAAATAGGGGATTATTTGAGGGGACAGCCATTTGCAGTGGTGTCCAAAAGCATAGTGGACATTATTGAGTGCACTCATTCTATCACACAATGCACCACATTAACGGGTGTACAGCCAATGTACACACAACGGCTGTCTGACTTCACACACTCGTTTTCATTCACTCCTTCAAGTGAACTATATTAATGGATTAATGAAGGGGAATTAGTAAATGAGGGTTTAGGGGTGATTTCGGATTCAGCCCTTGATTAGTGGTTTCAGGTGTGTTTACTAAGGATTGGAGAAGGATCTAGGAGAGGGGTTGGACAACCCTGGACATAATACACAGAAATATTTACCTGTCACCCTCACGAATGAGCTGGAACTGTTTAGAGATAAGGCAGGCAAAAAGAGGACCGACTCGACCACCAGGAACAAAAGGCTCAGCAACACCTCCCAACCAAATGTCAATGTTCTCAGGAGTGCCATAAAGCTCAATCACCCTGCGAGCCAATTCAGTGTTGTTCATCACCACAGCCAATTCTTGCTCATTCTGAGGGGTGGACAGTCCACAGAACCGACGCCATGCATTATATCCTGATGAGGAATAATAGATGTATATATGGTAAGTTTTCTCTCAAAAACACATGGAGTGATAATGCAGCATGAAGCTGAGTTGGCTCCATGTGGTTGGGCTTAAAGGGTTTCAACACTTGGTGTGCATGTTGCATATCCAGAATATTTACCTGGTATTGCATGGTCACGACTTCTTTGCATATTGATGGCAGCCAAATCCGAAGCAATGCGTGCTGTAAAGGCAAACAGTCTCTCTCTAAGAGCATTCACCATCATGTGGTCCTGTGTATTCAGTTTTGCTGGCCGACCAATCAATCCACGGAGAAGAGGATCAATGCCCCCTAAGCAGAAAGAAAGAAGACAGATTTAGGACTTGGTAGATATGCTGCACCAAGTGTCACAAACTCACCTTCGAAAAGCACCCTCCATGGTGAGAGAAAGGCCTCATAGAGGGGTACATTTGGAAACTGAGGATGATTCTGGTAATTTTCATTGAGACGAAATATGACGGGTTGGATGGTCACGTGGCCAAAACGGAAAGCTGCAGTGGCAAAGACGTTTGCAATGGTTGGGTCCACATTTTCATTGTACCCTGGATATAGTCCAAGGTGTCTATTGTAAGCATCAGGGCCCACAATTATCGGCAAGTATTCCTTAATCACCAATATCTAAAAGAGAAAGGAGAAGTTGATCATGAATATATGTTGTACTCCGCATGTGACTGCTTGTGCTTGTGGTGATGCACTTTTGAGTGACTTTACCTGGTTGTAGGCGCCCACAATTTTTCTTGCCTCCTGATAGAGGGTTTCACTACTCCAGGTAGGATTGAGCACACGGAGGGCACGAGCCAGTCTATTGTGCTCTCTCATGAAAAGTGCGTGTAATGAGGTAAGAGCAATGTTCTCGTTAACACGGACATCCCCTACACACAAGAGTTTGTGCAAATACCATACATTTTATATGCTGGTTTTACCAATGACAACTATGCCTGATAATTGCATATGAAGGCACAATAAATTAAATGAAAATGTAACTGACCTGCAGTGAAGCATGGCACCTCTGTTAGTGTGGTGTCATTGAGGGTTCTCCTACGCGTGGCACATATGTTGCTTCCAACTTTGGTGAAGGGCAGGTGCTCTCTTCCATTGTCCTGGAACTGATCGTTGACTCGAAGAAGACCACCATCATTGTTCAGGTCTCTCAGTTCCTTTGCTAGTCCATCCTCTGCCCCGTAAACCTGTCCAGCATCTAAGAAAGCTGTTAGAGCATTGATGTGTTCCCTAACTTTGGGGGCCCCACCAAAGAGATAGGCAGTGTTCCCAGAACCACAGGCTGGCGATGAACGGAAGACAGGGAGACAGGTGTCAGGACGCAGACGTTGATCTCTTGGAGGGACCTGTGTTTTGACAATAAATATAACATGAAAGATTGGACAACCAGAGTGGGACAATTTTTGACAGAAGAACAATCTTTGACTGACCGGAATTGGGAAGCAGGGTTCAGAACGCTCACAGCTATTACTACAGTCGAGGCCACTGCTGAAGGACCTAATACTTGGCGAGGAGGGTGTAAAAGTCAGATCGTGGTCAACCCATTGTCCAAAGATGGATAGCAGGAAGGTAAAGTCACGATCACTCTCTATGTCAGAATCTGCAGTGCTTAGAATACGATTGGAAACCAGTCTGACCTGGAATCAATGAGGAAGACATTATATTCAAGACAAGATAAGATAAGACAAGACAAGATATTCATAATCATCTCCATCATACCAGGGGCAGCGCTGCACCATTGTGCAATCTGTTGGGTTCCCACCCTTTGGGCTGGGATATTCCATCCTCATAGTGAGCAGGCAACCAGCGAGCAAAAGGGGTGTTGGATGCACCATAAAGTGGGTTCCTCCTGGGAATGATTCAGTTAGTTGTTTAGGCAAACACTTTGTCAAACAAAACAAAGTCATTGATTAAGACTACACTGAATGAGGATGGCAAGACGGACCTGTTGTTGCAGACATTGGTGGCAGTTCGATACTTGTTTAAGTTGGGTGTAGACCTACATGATGGGGGCCGAGCTTGAGCCGCACAGCCTGTCAGACGTGTAATCGTGTTAAGCTCATCTACAGTGAGCAGATCTAGGAAACAGAATGACAGATTTTAGCATTGAACAGTCAGTGATGGATCTTTTCTGAGCTTTACAAGTTTTGGAAAGTTTTTTGTCCTCATACCTGTAGCATTGATGGACCTCTTGTGTGCATGATGGGCTTTCTCACTGATCAGTCTGAGCGTTTGCCACATGTAGTCTGCGGCTCTCACGGCCTCTCTTGTCTTTCGAGCTGGCTGTTTCAGCAGACGTAGCTTGTCGGAAGGCTTGATGACATCTCTGCGCACCCTTGCTAAACTCCTGGAAACGGGGAATTTTATAAAAATAAATAGATCAATGACTGATGATGGCACTGGAATATTGAGCAACATCCTTACATACTTTACTTACTCATCACGAGAATACTTGTAAGCAGCATCTACTATTTTCTTTGCTTCCTCAATTGAATCTAGAATGAAACGTCTCCCGGGACTCTCTTCTTCTGCTAAAAAAAGGAAAAGGTATTACATCTTGATATTACTATTACTATTTTAGTGAAACCTGCTATTTATTTTGGACGGTAGATGAGTGAACTTAACTTAATCTATAGATATTTACAAAATTAATCAGAATCAGATTTTTTGTTTTTTACAAAATGCAGCATTGAGACATTGCTTGACATTTCTTGTACCAGAAAAAAATGAACACAGGTGTTTTGATATGATTTAATTCTATATTAGCAGTTTGATTTTTCATGGCATGATTGGTAAACTTACCACCCATTGAAAGGGCACAACAGCACCCCACCACAAAAACAAAAGTGGGAAAATTCATCTCTGAAACACAAATTGAGACTTGAAAAGTTTTTAAAGTTTTATGCATTTTAACAATTTTTGAAGATGCATTCCTCTACATTTATATATATATATATATATATATATATGTGTGTGTGTGTGTGTGTGTGTGTGTGTGTGTGTGTGTGTGTGTGTGTGTGTGTATTATTTAAAAATTTTAAACTGCTAAGGTTAAAATGCTATTTTTATACTTTGTGGACATGATATAAAATGACATTTTAATCTAACTTTAAACTAAATATATTGTTTTAAACTAAATAAATTGTTTTAAAACTATGCATATTTTACATTTTAAGGGACACAGGAAAAAATTACTAATTAATTACTTATTCTAAAAGAAAAAAATTTACAGTCAAGAAAGAGAACTGTCTATTAAATGTAATATTTTTTTCTAAATGCATTCTTTGCATTTGCAATCAGCATTTAAAGTGCAATTAAATATATAAAGTTATTTAAAGAGAATTTTTTTGCATTTCTCACCAGGTCTCAGCAGATCCCAGGCTCTCTGGTTCTGGACACAAGGCTCAGAGTGTGTTGTACTGACGGGATGGAGCATCCGTTTTTTATATCATCCCTCAACCTCGCTCTGTAAAGCATCACTAAGGGAGTCTTGGGAGGGGTTAACAGGTTTACTTCCTTCTTCCTTTTCACAGCAAGTGTATTTACCATGTGTGGAGTATGATTTATTTATTTATTTGTTTATTATTTATTTATTACTTTCTAGCAATGCATATATATTATCTCTTAGTATAAGCTTTATAAATTATGTGATTATTATGATATATATCTAAAGAATAGATTCTAAACCTAATGCAAGAAATACTATTGAGGTGAGGTGAATGAACAAGAGACGTGGGAGGAGCGAGTGAGACCGGTACATGACTGAGATTGAGCGTCACCTGCGAGGCACATCATGAGGGAGCTCAGAGGCATATAATGACGAGCGACACGAGTGAAGGATGAGAGAGGACCAGGCCTGGATTTTATGTTGTGTTTTAATTACGTTTTGTTATGTGTGTGCGTGGCAGCCGTCCGTGAGGGGCTGCCCGCGGTTTACTTTCACTTTGGTTATTTATTTGATTAAAGTCTTTGTTAAACTTTCGCCGGTTCCCACCTCCTTCTTCCCTTATCTACGAACTTCATTACAACTATTACATGACAGGACTGAGAAACTTTACAAGAACAAAGTACAGGCCGTGTCACCTTTGCACACCTTAAAGATAATCAATTGGGGATTTTCACTGTAAACTTCTCGGTTTTATAAATGAAGAGACCTCAGCCTCAGCACTGGTGAAACACAAGGAAGGAGGAACACTTCAAATTACCCAACAACCTTCATGTTGAAATATTGAACGTTGACAAGTTACTTGAAAAAAGACATGTGTGGGGACATATGTGCATATGTGACTACATTTAGTGGTCACTAATACATTTGAAAGACTTTCATTTGATGAAGCAACAAACATTTGTTATACAAATCTTTCAAATATATGGTTTGTGCTCTGCACATTTAATATCTTATCTGCTCCTTATAGTTCAGTAGTCAGGGCACTGATCAGGGAGCTGTCCATTTTAAGGGCTTTCTCGTTCGCAAAATGCTTCCAGTGCACTGAAACATTTGATCCTGAAAAAGTCCCACAATGCACAATAAAAACCAGGGAGCATCGATGCATTGCACACTGTTAACAGAAGTTCTGAAGTGTGAAACACATCACCTGCTGCAGGAGGCTTGAGGACTGCAGATGTAAACAGAGCAATAACCTGCAATGTCTGTAATGGAGAAAGCAAGGACAGTTGATCGTCCTTACTGTGCCAAACCACGTGTAACCATGTGTCCCCCCAGACATGTTTGAGAACTTTCAAGTGCCTTGGTGGAAAAGTGGAGTGAGTAACATCTCACAGAAACAGCTGGAAAATCTGCTGCAGTCCATGAAGATGAGATGCATTGTAGGAGCAGCTGGTCACCCCTGGATATCCTCCAGAGACAGCCCTGATTCAACACACCTAATTATCCAGTGTTCCTGAAGATCTTCAATAACTCGTTCAGGTGTGTTTGATATAGTTGGAGCTAAACTTTGCAGGAAGATTTCTAGGAACAGGACTGAGCACACCTGATAGGCGATAGCGACTAATGAAACTTTGAACATTTGATATGTTATTATAATAAACCACAAATTCCTACAAACATAAGTAGGTGACTGGAGATGTTTACTCCAGGTCACTGAATGATAATATAGGATTTAGTATTGCAATATTTGTATGCAGCATGTTTGTTTGTTAATGTTCTCTTTGTTGATTTGCACCAGTCTTCTTTACACATAAACCCTCTGTTTTGCAAAACATCAATACAAGATGTTAAAGGGATAGTTCACCCAAACATTAAAACTAGCCCATGATTTGCTCACCCTCAAGCCATCCTAGGTGTATATGACATTCTTCTTTCAGACAAATAAAGTTTCATTTAAAAAATGTCCTGGCTCTTCATTTAAAATGGCAGGAAATTGCAGCTCAAAATTTAATTGATCATGGAATTAGAGAGAATTTATACCAATTCACATTACAGTTTGGTACCCTATTTGAAGACCAAAAAAGTGCATCAATCCATTATAAAAGTGCTCCACAGCTCCGGGGGGCTAATAAAGGCCTTCTGAAGCGAATCATTGGGTTTTTGTAAGAACTGTAATGTGAATTGGTATAAATTCTCTCTAATTCCATGATCAATTAAATTATTGAACAGTAATTACTGGTTGTGTGTGGGTGAGGGTAGAAGAGTCGGTGTTGTGTAATATTTGTGTAATAACTGGTGTAGGGGTGAGCGGTGCACAACCTAACACAGGATTAGTTGTAACACACATATCTTTCCACACACGCCAGCATGACGAAACTTAATGTATTTACTAGTTGCCATATCAAAACTACATACAGAAAAAAATGCACCAAAATGTAAAAATTCTTTGGAAGATATCACTAAATATTTATTTAACCATAGCAAAACTAAATTTCATTCTAAAGGAAGTTTCCTTCCTTTTTCATCTCAGTTTTTTGTGTTTTTTTTTTAAATTAGACAAATTTGATCTTATATCTGTTATTATTATCATGTTTTGAACTGTGCAGTAGCTGTGTTTTGTGGTGTGTTTGTTTTCAAAGACATTTTTTATTATTAAAAAATGCCATTATTAATTGTAATTTATTATTTATAATGTTTCCTGAGGTGTACTTATATTTTTAGAATGATTTTTACATCATTACATGCTCTGGGCTAGCCTGGATGCCAGCCGAATATACTCATTTACTTTGAATGGATGACATCATCCGTTGCCGAACTGAATTGTAGGTTCCGTCACGTCGCTTCACTCGCGTTGCAAGCGGCAGAAGTTGAAGATTTCTCAACTTTTCAAGCGCCAACGGAGGCGTCATCCTATGGAGGGATTTTTGGGTCAGATTATAAACTAAAAGTCTAAAACTAAAAGTCTTAAACCAAAACTAAAAATCTAAATTTGAAACTTAAAGTCCAAGTCGAAAATTAATTTGGTATTTAGGATTGGGCATTTGGTATTTAGGATTGGGCATTTGGTATTTAGGATTGGGCGTTTTCTATTTAGGGTTGGGCATTTGGTCATTTAGCCATTTAGGATTGGGCATTTGGCGATTTAGTATTGGGAATTTGGTATTTAGGATTTGGCATTTAATCATTTAGCCATTTAGGATTGAGGACTGGGGATTTAGGATTAGGCATTTTAAGAATTGGGGAGTGTGTGCAAATTAGGAGGCATGGCCCAAATACTGGAGGCTGGGTTTGAAATGGCTGGTGCGCAGAGGCACCTTATGGACAGCAGAGGAAGCTCCCAGTGCTAAGGAGCACGCTGGCAGAGCGTCCTCTTCAGAGTAAATGTTTTGGTTCTCTGCGTGCTCTAGCTGCCATCTCAGTCAGTATCATTTTTGTTGTTAGGGTTGAAATGAATGTGGGGAAATAAATACTCTGAACTGTCTAAACTTAGCGTTAGCCATGCTCTCCCCTATGCCTTTTGGAAATGGTATGTTAATTAAGTGTGACTGTGGTGGATTACTTAAGAAAATGTCTCAGAGTCCTAACTAACTAACTAACTAACTAACTAAAAATGCGCAACTAATTAGTTGGTGACCGACTGGTTTCCAAAACAAGAGCGAGGTTTCTACATGTGGATATGAGTATTGAGATGATACACGTGAGGGTCCACTTGGTGGCACTCTGCAGTAAAGGTTTCATTTGAAGCTTTCCTTCAGAAGCACTGGAGAATATAATGACTCTAATATTCCCCTGGTGGTCAGTCTCTCATTGAAGGTTAGTGACTTTGACGTGTTTTGACAAGCGTGCGCGTTGAACATTCAAACACTGAAGGAAAGAAGTTACCATGGAAACGGGCCAGGGTGACACTACCACAGCTCCTGCTATTTTCTCTGCTTTCAGGTGAGTTTTGTCCCTAAAATCACACACACCTAATATAAAACTGTTCTGGATCTGTATTCCCACTAAAAGCATTTGTACAGCGTCACAGAAGCGGCTCAAAAGCTTTAAGTGAGCATTTCTTTAAAAACATCTAGATTTTACTTTAGAAGTTGGTAATTCTTTTGATATATTGCATGTTCAGATATTCACACAAGATATTTTGTGGGACATGAAACTTGTGAAAAGACCAAAAACGCTGGTGCTGGTGGCAAATTTCATGTTTACGTTCACTTAAGACATAACTGACTATGTTTACAATGATATTCAACAAGACAGGCATTTTGCTAAAGTTTGGTGTGAATGTTCGCGTGTTCATATCGGTGGCATATCTGCATAGGGATGTAACGATTCATTCAACTCACTATGCGATACGATTCACAATACTAATTTCAGGATACCCAGCCATGACCCATCTTTAATGCTCTTACTGAGGGAAGGAGGTCCATCCTCCTCAATACGGTCCTGTCCCCTTTGCAGAAAAGCATCCCCAAAGAATGATGTATCCACCTCCATGCCTCACGGTTGGGATGGTGTTCTTGGGGTTGTACACTTCTTCCTCCAAACACTGAGTGGATTTAGGACCAAAAGCTCTATTTTGGTCTCATCAGACCACATGACTTCTCCCATTCCTCCTCTGGACCATCGAGATTATCATTGGCAAACTTCAGATGGGCCTGGACATGCGCTGGCTTGAGCAGGGGACCTTTGCGTGCGCGGCAGGATTTTAATCCATGACGGCGTAGTGTGTTACTAATGGTTTTCTTTGAGACTGTGGTCCCAGCTCTCTTCAGGTCATTGATTTGGTCCTGCCGTGTAGTTCTGGGCTGATCCTCACCTTCCTCATGATCATTGATGCCCCACGAGGTGAGATTTTGCATGGTGCCCCAGGACGAGGGAGATTGACCGTCATCTTGAACTTCTTCCATTTTCTAATAATTGCGCCAACAGTTGTTGCCTTCTCACCAAGCTGCTTGCTCATTGTCCTGTAGCCCATCCCAGCCTTGTGCAGGTCGAAAAACTTCGAAAATTCATCCCTGATGTCCTTCCTCAGCTCTCTGGTCTTGGCCATTGTGGAGAGATTGGAGTCTGTTTGATTGAATGTGTGGAAAGGTGTCTTTTATACAGGTAGCAGCGTTCAAACCAGTGCAGTTAATACAGGTAATGAGTTCTTAAAGAAAACAGGTCTGTGAGCCGGAATTCTTACTGGTTGGTAGGTGATCAAATACTTATGTCATGCAATAAAATGCTAATTAATTATTTAAAAATCATACAATGGATTTTTGTTTTAGATTCTGTCTCTCACAGTTGAAGAGTACCTATGATAAAAATTTCAGACCTCTACAAACTTTGTAAGTAGGAAATCAGCAGTGTATCAAATACTTGTTCTGCCTTCTCAAAATAACTTCTCAAAATAATAATAATAATAATAATAATAACAATAATAATAATACATAATTTAAACATGATTTAAGAATATATATTTTTAATTTAGTAAATCTCTGTTTTGAAGCAACAGCCCTTGTTTGTTAAAAAGTTTGTTACATTTTATTTGATTACCACCGTTTTTGATAATATATTTGCATTAAATCATAAAAGAAAAATGTCATAGGACTATTACTATTAAACATTTTAATAAATTAATGATCAAAATAAGTTGTTAATCTAATTCATAATAATGCATTGAATTAAGTTGATTAGACATTTTATTTAAATTTTAATAAACAAAAAAAAATGGCTTCAAGTTTGTTATAATAAAACATTTGTTCAACCAAAAAAAAACGGTTTTCATCCATTTAATGGTCATTTTAACAGATGATAATAATAACCATAATTAAATAATACAGTTTATTTATTTAAAAAAAAAATTGATACTGTGATGCTGTGAGAAACTGATGTTTTCTGAGATGGTTATCATCAGTGACAATGATTTTGAGATTCATCTTTTCACACTGAGGACAGTTGAGGGACTCAAACACAACTATTAAAAAGGTTCAAACATTCACTGATACTCCAGAAGGAAACACAATGTATTATGAGCCAGGGGGTGAAAACTTTTTGAATTTGAAGTTCAAGGTAAATTGTACAGAATCTGACACTCACACGAGCGAAAACAGACAGAAATATGTGTTTTCTATTAAGGTGTGGATTATGAGGAGTTGTATTTGTGAATATGTAGCCTACTAAATATTAAATATGCCTACTGCTCTGATTTGATTTTTTTAAATTTATCTAAAAGTTGGGACAAGGGCATGTTTACCACTGTGTGGCATCCCCTCTTCTTTTATAACAGTCTGCAAACGTCTGGGGACTGAGGAGACAAGTTGCTCAAGTTTAGAAATAGGAATGTTGTCCCATTCTTGTATAAAACAGGCTTCTAGTTGCTCAACTGTCTTAGGTCTTCTTTGTCGCATCTTCCTCTTATGATGCGCTAAATGTTTTCTATGGGTGAAAGATCTGGACTGCAGGCTGCCGTGCCGAATCCTTCTTCTACGCAGCCATGATGTTGTCATGTTGGAAAATGCAAGATCTTCCCTGAAAGAGAGGACGTCTGGATGGGAGGGTATGTTCTAGAACTTGGATGTACCTTTCAGAATTGATGGTGCCTTTCCAGATGTGTAAGCTGCCCATGCCACACGCACTCATGCAACCCCATACCATCAGAGATACAGGCTTCTGAACTGAGCGCTGATAACAACTTGGGTTGTCCTTGTCCTCTTTTGTCCAGATGACATGGCGTCCCAGTTTTCCAAAAAGAACTTCAAAATTTGATTCGTCTGACCACAGAACAGTTTTCCACTTTGCCAAAGTCCATTTTAAATGAGCCTTGACCCAGAGAAAATGCCTGTTCTTCTGGGTCATGCTTAGAAATGGCTTGTTTTTTGACCTATAGAATTTTAGCTGGCAATGGCAAATGGCACAGTGGATTGTGTTCACCGACAATGTTTTCTGGAAGTATTCCTGAGCCCATGTTGTGATTTCCATTACAGTAGCATTCCTGTATGTGATGCAGTGCCGTCTAAGCGTCCGAAGATCACGGGCATCCAGTATGGTTTTCCAGCCATGACCCTTACCAGGCACGTGCAGAGGGGGGGGGGCTTTGGGTGCTCGAGCCCCTGCCCTTTATCAAAATTAATCAAAAGTGCCCCTCTCAGACAAATATCAATGATAATATTTGTGGTCAATAAAAAAGGACAACGTGTCAAAAGTCGGAAAACTTCTGTTTATTTTTTCATATCAGTCGGTCTGAGGCGTTGCCATAACCCGTTGCTATGGGTTGCATGTGTTTTACTGGCTGATTTTCCTCAGTGTGTTCGGAAACGGCTCTCGAGCCATATATGGTTCTTTCAGAGAGTTCCTGTGGCTTTACGGGAGAAAAGCATTCCCCCAAACAAACCAAAACATTTTTTTCATCAGTAATTAAGGATAATGTGTTGATTTAATTAAAAAACTATATTTTAGATATTTTTAAATTTTACATAAATCGTCAATGCCCGGGCCGTTTGTCATATACACCAACCAATCGTGATCTGGCAAAGTTCAGATTCCATTGGACAAAGTGAAGTGGAGCGGTAATTTTCTGTTCTAATTCATAAATCGGTTGAAAATGACATGGACAGACGAACTAACGTTTGTGGAACGATTTCCTGAATGGATCATCCTGACAATCGTCCTGATGTTCCTGACAACAAACAAAGCACTGCACAAAACCACGCAGCACCAAAAGTCGAATTAATGTAAGTAGTGTTAAACTCACTTGTATTTATGTAAATTGATACACGTTTACTATTTGATGAAACTATCAAAGCTAATGAAGCCAAGTGCCGACGGCACCTACAGGCCAATTATGTGAAATGGTGGCGTGAAAGGACTTTATTATATTACCATTTTTGATAATTATGCAGCATTATGAAAGAAGTCTCTTATGCTCATCAAGCCTGCATTTATTTGATCAAAAACAGCAAAATTTTGAAATATTTTTATAATAGGCTAATGGTTTTCTATTGTAATATACTTTAAAATTGAAAGTATATGTATACCTGTGATCAAAGCTGAATTTATCATCATTACTCCAGTCGTCAGGGTCACATGAACCTTCACTAATCACAGATTTGACGTCAATGTTGGAAACAGTTGTGCTGCTTAATATTTTTTATAACCTGCTGTGATACTCAAGATGAAAGATTCTTTGATTAATAAAATGTTAAAAAGAACATGTAATAATATCTCACAATATTAGGCTATCCTTTTTTTCTGTATTTTTGATTAAATAAATGTAGGCTTGATGAGAATAAGAGACTTCTTGCAAAAATAAAAGTTAAAATGTAGTATCTAAACATTTCCACACGCGCATAGCCGCACACAAAGCCTACACACACACACACACACACACACACACACACACACACACACACATATATATATATATATATATATATATATATATATATGTTTTTTTTTTTTTTTTTTTTTTTTTTACATTTGAAGAACTCTCTGCACGTCCCTGACCCTTACGCACAGAGATTGTTCCAGATTCTCTGAATCTTTGGATGATATTATGCACTGTAGATTATGATGATAACTTCAAACTCTTTGCAATTTTTGCTCCACTATTTTTTCCCGCAGCATTGGGGGAATTGGTGATCCTCTGCTCATCTTGACTTCTGATAGACGTTGTCACTCTGAGAGGCTCTTTTTATACTCAATCATTCCAATTGACATAATATGTTGCAAATTGGGCCTCCAGCTGTTGCTTATAATTTTTCCAGCCTCTTATTGCTACCTGTCCCAACTTTTTTGGAATGTGTAGCTCTCATGAAATCCAAAATTAGCCAATATTTAGCATGACATTTCAAAATGTCTCACTTTCAACATTTGATGTGAATAAAATATAAGTTTATGAGATTTGTAAATTATTGCATTCCTTTTTTTAATTTGTACAGTGTCCCAACTTTTTTGGAATCAGGTTTATATGAACTTGGTATGCACCACAATAGTATACTGTCAATTACAGTACAGTTAAAAAATGTTCAGCATCCTCTGCGCATTTAGCCAATTTCATTACAGTTTATACAGTAGACTGCCATAGCAGTTTCTTGGTCTTCTGATACAATTATAACCCTAGTCTAGGCAGTTATTTCTCCACTGTACAGTGCTACAGTTTACTGTATATTGACATTTCCCTCATTTAAAGTACTGGTACTATGTACTGTAATTATACTGTATGTGTAAGTATAAAAACCCTGTGTGATGCAGAGATTCTGATTGTTGTGTCATCAGTTGTGTAACCTAATGTTTACTCATTGTTAAACATTTTGTGAAACTTGTCTGTTTTGTGAACTGAATGAATGGTTTGGGAAGTTGGGCAAACTGAATCAGCTTTAATGCAATCGAGAAAAACTGCAACACGATTAGATTCTTACCCAACTCTACTATTACTTTCTGTGATAGGGATTTTCTTATTGATTTCATGTTATTTTTTCGTCGGATAGCAAAAAGGCAGTGGGCAGTAATTATCTAATCAGAGGCAAAAATGCCTAATATAACATGGTTGTGTATTCACACTCATCATTTAGAAAGTAGAACAAGCCTGAGAATTGCCTGAGAATTGATATATAAATGTTTTTTTTTAAATGTTTTTTTTATTTCGCTTTGCTAAAAGCATACACATAAGTAACTGTCACAGAATGGACTACAGAATATTTTTGTTGCAATCTGACAACAACAACAACAACAACAACAAAAAACTACATTAATCAACATACAGAGCATAAGCAGTTACGTCTATGTTCCTAAATTATGAATCATTGAACTTTAAACTATTCAAAATTCAAACATTAAGTATAGCAGAACACTTAATTTTTCATAGCTAACATAGTCATCTTATTAATTTAAACAACAGAAACAACTGCTTTAGAGATTACAGTTAGAAATAAATCAGTGTTTTAAAAGACAATGGAAAGTAGCAGATTTACAATTTGCATTTTATTGGCATTTTCAGGTTATTCTTATCCACAGGATATGTGTATTTGTACGCAACTGCATTTATAATAAATAAAAACAACAGCTACATAAAAGGAAAATAATCCATTATTAGTAATAGTCTTAAACAGGGAAAAGAATATGTCCAGAGAAATAGCTGGATCTGTCTATACCATTAGCACCCCGAGAAGCCTCCACCCACACAAGGTCTCCTCTAAATAGGTTCAGAATCACCTTCCCTTCAGATAATGATCGTTTATTAATGTTGATAGTTTCAGCAGTTAGCTGTACTGCATCATTTTTCTTTAAGGTCAAAGTGCCCAAAGTCTGAGTTCCTGTGCATGAGAACTGGAATTCATATACACCAGTAATCTGGCAGAAGAACTTCCCTGATTTTTGATCATAATGGTTCTGTCCATTGTAAAGGACCCGACTGAACACAATCACTTTAGCAGAGGCAGGAAGGGTGGTGCCAACAGAAGCAAAGAATGCTGAATGTTGTCCTGTGGTATTAATAGGGGGTCCTGGGGGTCCTGGAGCTCCAGGCGGGCCTGCTACACCTCGTTGACCTGGGAAAATTAAATAATAATACAAATTATAATAATAATTTGCAGTTGTAATCTTGGCTCTGTTGGTTAGTTTTGTAATCTGTTTTAATAATGAAAAAAATGAGTGTGGTTGGAGACTTCGGATATATAGAGGGAGTGTTTGATGTATGACTAGCTTACCAGATTCCCCTGGAGGTCCTCTGGGTCCTGGAGGTCCTTGGAAGGACTCTGTATCAGAGGATTAATGCATAGATGTTATGTTTGTACTATAAGCCTAACTGTTTGCATTAAAGGAAAGCAAATCACAGTTTTAAACGTGAAAGAGGCCCCTAAGCAAAATTCCTTGAAGCATGCAAAACGTAGAAAGAAGGACTTAACAGCGTACAAAGAGTTGGTGCAGTTCAGATGCAATCATTGTTTGGCAGGTGTGACATCCAAATGCATTGACTCATGTCACTGCACCAGTCCAGTGTACAGCAAAAAAAAAAAAAAAAACCTCAAGGTGTGTATAGTTTAAAGATTTTGCAGTGAATTAATTGCCATTTTCAGATAAATAATAGATTATGAGCACAACATCATCACTCGCTCTTAGTGCTTGCAATTAGATGAAAACAACCACTTGTCTAACCTCATTTCCCATGTCTGATATGTTGAATCCACTGTTACCTGGAAGGCCAAATACCAAATCACAGGTGAACCAAACCATGGTGACCATGCAAACAGATTATTAAATGTCTGATATGTGCCCACCATAAATTAGGTACTCTACAAGCACATAAAAAAAGCAGTAAGAAGCTTAGGCAGAAATTTGCAGTCAGAGGAATAAGATTAAAGTATGACCACATAGCAGCATTTAAGAGCTCTTATACTATGGTGCCTTACCGGTTTCAATCCAAGGGTTGAGGTCTAAGGCAGGGATATCCCCACAGTTAACGTAACTGGCTGAACTGGTGAAGCGGAAAGGATTATTGGGAACTCTGTCGATTCCAGTGTTGTCGCAGATGATGCGGGCCAGCGACATAGAGGCCAGTGATGCTTTCTGTTTGGTGGTAAACACTCCTTTGTTCTCCCACCATAACCTGAAAACACCGTGACACATGGCGTTAACACCTCTCAAACACATACTAGTCTAGACTAAATCAGGGGTGTCCATTCCAGCTCCTGTAGAGTTTGGTTCCAACCTGCCCCAGTGCATTTACCTGGAAATTTCCTGGAGACGTTGATAAGCGGTTTCAGGTGAGTTTACTTATTGGAGGATGATAATGGCCCACCAGGAGAGGGATTGGACAACCCTGGACTAAATACACAGAAATCTTTACCTGTCACCCTCGCGAATGCGCTGGAACTGTGTAGCGATAAGGCAGGCAAAAAGAGGACCGACTCGACCACCAGGAGCAAAAGGCTCAGCAACACCTCCCAACCAAATGTCAATGTTCTCAGGGGTGCCATAAAGCTCAATCAGCCTGCGAGCCAATTCAGTGTTGTTCATCACCACAGCCAATTCTTGCTCATTCTGAGGGGTGGACAGTCCACAGAACCGACGCCATGCATTATATCCTGATGAGGAATAACAGATGGATATCTCAAAACTCTCAAAAACACATAGAGTGATAATGCAGCATGAAGCTGAGTTGGCTTCATGTGGTTGGGTTTAAAGGGTTTCAAGACTTGGTGTGCATGTTGCATATCCAGAATATTTACCTGGTATTGCATGATCACGACTTCTTTGCATATTGATGGCAGCCAAATCCAAAGCAATGTGTGCTGTAAAGGCAAACAGTCTCTCTCTAAGAGCATTCACCATCATGTGTTCCTGTGTATTCAGTTTTGCTGGCCGACCAATCAATCCACGGAGCAGAGGATCAGTGCCCCCTAAGCAGAAAGCAAAGCCAAAAATGAATTAAGATTGAGGAAAGCCAGATATAGGACTTGGTAGGTACGCTGCACCAAAAATCTCATAAACTCACCTTCGAAAAGCACCCTCCATGGTGAGAAGAAGGCCTCATAGAGGGGTACATTTGGAAATTGAGGATGGTTCTGATAATTTTCATCAAGACGAAATATGATGGGTTGGATGGCCAGGTGGGCAAAACGGAAAGCTGCAGTGGCAAAGACGTTTGCAATGGTAGGGTCCACATTTTCATTGTAACCTGGATATAGTCCAAGGTGTCTATTGTAAGCATCAGGGCCCACAATTATCGGCAAGTATTCCTTAATCACCAAGATCTAAAAGAGAAAGGAGAGGTAGATCATGAATATATGTTGTACTCCGCATGTGACTGCTTGTGCTTGTGGTAATGCACTTTACCTGGTTGTAGGCGCCCACAATTTTTCTTGCCTCCTGATAGAGGGTTTCACTACTCCAGGTAGGATTGAGCACACGGAGGGCACGAGCCAGTCTGTTGTGCTCTCTCATGAAAAGTGTGTGTAATGAGGTAAGAGCAATGTTCTCGTCAACACGGACATCCCCTACACACAAGAGTTTGTGCAAATACCATACATTTTATATGCTGGTTTTACCAATGACAACTATGCCTGATAATTGCATATGAAGGCACAAGAAATTAAATGAAAATGTAACTGACCTGCAGTGAAGCATGGCACCTCTGTTAGTGTGGTGTCATTGAGGGTTCTTCTACGCGTGGCACACATGTTACTTTCAAATTTGGTGAAGGGCAGGTGCTCTCTTCCATTGTCCTGGAACTGATCATTGACTCGAAGAAGACCACCATCATTGTTCAGGTCCCTAAGTTCCTTTGCTAGACCATCCTCTGCCCCGTAAACCTGTCCAGCATCTAGGAAAGCTGTTAGAGCATTGATCTGTTCCCGAACTTTGGGGGCCCCACCAAAGAGATAGGCAGTGTTCCCAGAACCACAGGCTGGCGATGAACGGAAGACAGGGAGACAGGTGTCAGGAGGCAGACGTTGATCTCCTGGAGGGACCTGTGTTTTGACAATAAATATAACATGAAAGATTGGACAACCAGAGTGGGACAATTTTTGACAGAAGAACAATCTTTGACTGACCGGAATTGGGAAGCAGGGTTCAGAGCGCTCACAGCTATTACTACAGTCGAGGCCACTGCTAAAGGACCTAATGCTTGGCGAGGAGGGCGTAAAAGTCAGATCGTGGTCAACCCATTGTCCAAAGATGGTTAGCAGGAAGGTAAAGTCACGATCACTCTCTATGTCAGAATCTGCAGTGCTTAGAATACGATTGGAAACCAGTCTGACCTGGAATCAATGAGGAAGACATTATATTCAAGACAAGATAAGATAAGACAAGACAAGATATTCATAATCATCTCCATCATACCAGGGGCAGTGCTGCACCATTGTGCAATCTGTTGGGTTCCCACCCTTTGGGCTGGGATATGCCATCCTCATAGTGAGCAGGCAACCAGCGAGCAAAAGGGGTGTTGGATGCACCATAAAGTGGGTTCCTCCTGGGAATGATTCAGTTAGTTGTTTAGGCAAACACTTTGTCAAACAAAACAAAGTCTTTGATTAAGACTACACTGAATGAGGATGGCAAGACGGACCTGTTGTTGCAGACATTGGTGGTAGTTCGATACTTGTTTAAGTTGGGTGTAGTCCTACATGATGGGGGCTGGGCTTGAGCCGCACAGCCTGTCAGACGTGTAATCGTGTTAAGCTCATCTACAGTGAGCAGATCTAGGGGAAACACAGAATGACAGATTTTAGCATTGAACAGTCAGTGATGGATCTTTTCTGAGCTTTACAAGTTTTGGAAAGTTTTTTGTCATCATACCTGTAGCATTGATGGATCTCTTGTGTGCATGATGGGCTTTCTCACTGATCAGTCTGAGCGTTTGCCCCATGTAGTCTGCGGCTCTCACGGCCTCTCTTGTCTTTCGAGCTGGCTGTTTCAGCAGACGTAGCTTGTCGGAAGGCTTGATGACATCTTTGCGCACCTTTGCTAAACTCCTGGAAACGGGGAGATTTATAAAAATAAATAGATCAATGACTGATGATGGCACAGGAATATTGAGCAACATCCTTACATACTTTACTTACTCATCACGAGAATACTTGTAAGCAGCATCTACTATTTTCTTTGCTTCCTCAATTGAATCTAGAATGAAACGTCTCCCAGGACTCTCTTCTTCTGCTAAAAAAGTAAAGGGTATTACATCATGATATGGCCCTAGAAAAGCTTAATTACTATTTTAGTGAAACCTGCAATTTATTTATTTATTTATTTTGGACTTCAGAATTTTTATTTTATTTTATTTTTTACAAAATGCAGCAATGCACAGTGATTTGTTGTTATGAAATTAAATCTCAGGAATACAGATGTCACACCAGAGGCCTGTTGCACAAAGCTAGCTGAACAAACTCTGAGTTTCAGAGTAGGTTTAGAGTAGACAAATCCAGATAAATCCAACCTGGTTTAGATCAAGTTCAATTGTTTCTCAAAGCTTGGTATAAACTTTCTCTGTCAACTCAGGTTTAATCCAGAGTTTGCAATTAACACTGAAGCGCGTGCACCTGAAAGCGAGACACATGCGGCAAACAGCCAATCACAGTGTCTGTTCGATTCACTTCTCTTCTGAAGATTGAGAGATCGTTCTGAAAAATATCATGAAATTAAATGTGTTTAAAGCAGGAATAAACACTTATGCTGCAGCGTCAATTTAAGAAGGCAGCTGAAAGAATATCTGACTATATCAATGCATGATGTTAATCAAAGAAATATGCCTAATAATTATAGGTTCATAAAGAGCTCAAATAAATACATGTTGTTTAAAAGAATTATGAATGCATGTTTTATATTTATATTAATATTTGGCTACTTGTCAATATAATATAATTATATGAATATATTATGTGAATTAAAAGTAATTATAATTCATATATTATAAATATAATAAATTATTTGCACCAAAAGATGAGCAATTTTGTCTCTAAAGTTTTTTCACTATAAACTACTTTAATTTGAGAGATACAGGTGGTGTGAGTTTTACTTGCAGCTGATTGGTCCAGTTTGAGTTTGTGATCTCTAACCCAGAATAAAACCGGCTCCAGAGCAGGTTAGCTGTGTAGTGTAAGTTACCATGGTGATTAACACTGCTAAAAATTAATCCACCTTCTTGAGCCCAAAACCAAACTAATCTCAAACTAATCTCAAACTTACCTGGGTAGCAACTGAAACCAGCTTTGTGCAACAGGCCACTGCTGTAAAGCTTAAACGACTGAAGAGCACAATGACATTTCTTGCACCAAAAAAAAAAAAAAAGAGTATGATTTTTATATATATATATATATATATATATATATATATATATATATATATATATATATATATATATATATATATATATATATATATATATATATATATATGATTTAATTCTATATTGTTAATCATTAGCGATTAGATTTTTGATTGGTAAACTTACCACCCATTGAAAGGGCACAACAGCACCCCACCACAAAAACAAAAGTGGGAAAATTCATCTCTGAAACACAAATTGAGACATTTAGAAAATAAACTTAAAAAGACAATTTTTGAAGATGCATTCCTCTACATTTAAATAAATAAAAAAATATGATTAATTAACTTAACAAAATAAATAACTTCTTTAAAACTGCTAAGTTTAAAATGCTATTTTTATACTGTCATGATATAAAATGGCATTTTAATCTAACTTTAAACTCAATAAATTGTTTTAAAACTATACATATTTTAGATTTTAAGGGACACAGAAATAAATTATACTAACAATTTATTCTAAAAGAAAAAAATGTACAGTCGAGAAAGAGAACCGTCTATTAAATGTAATAATTATTCTGAATGCATTCTTTGCATTTGCAATCAGCATTTAAAGTGCAATTAAATTTATAAAGTTATTTAAAGATCATTTTTGCATTTCTCACCAGGTCTCAGCAGGTCCCAGGCTCTCTGGTTCTGGACACAAGGCTCAGAGTGTGTTGTACTGACGGGATGGAGCATCCGTGCTTTATATCATCCCTCAACCTCGCTCTGTTAAGCATCACTAAGGGAGTCTTGGGAGGGGTTAACAGGTTTACTTCCTTCTTCCTTTTCACAGCAAGTGTATTTACCGTATGTGGAGTTTGATTTATTGATTTATTTGAGGTGACATTCTGACACTTATTTACTCTTCATTAGTCTACATTACAGGAATGCAGCAACAAGTTATAGATTTATGTACTTAGCTTCTTAATACTGACACAAAATATTTAGAAGTGTAGTTCGTTCAAAAAGCCATTATTTACTCAATCTCATGTCATTCCAAAACTGTATGCATTTCTTCTGTTGAACATAAAAGTCATACTGTCTCGCATTGCATATATACTATCTCATAGTATAACCTTTATAAATGATGTGATTATTATATGATTTTTTTGATTGTCTATATAAATATATATATACATTATATTTCGATTGTCCACTTTAGACATTCTATTGACTATAAGTACTTACTCTACTAACCTGAATCCTAACACCTAACCCTAACCTAGTCAACTACAGTCTACTAATACTATAATGAGTGTTAGTTGACAAGTTACTTATACAGTTGTGATCAGAATTATTGGCACCCCTGGTATCTGCATTGTTAATCCTTTTGATGTTTTATTCCATAAATTCACAAAAATCTAACCTTTCATTGAAGTAAAAGAATTGAAAATGTAAGGGAAAATCTCTTTATGAAATAAATGTTCTCCAAAACACGTTGGACATAACTATTGGCATACCTTTTATTCAATACTTTATTCAACCTCCTTTTGCCAAGATTACAGCTCTGAGTCTTCTTCTATAATGCTTTCTATAAGTTTAATCCAGCGGCATATTTAACCGTGGGCTAGGGTACTTTTTTTCCTTGTTTGCACGAAAGCCATCAGGTTTGTTTGCTGACAAAAAATACTTTTTTTTTTTGTTTCAATTTCAATTTTTCTACTTCAATAAAAGGTTAGATTTTTGTGATTTTTTTTTAATGAAAGATCAAAAGGATAAACAATTCAGATTTATTTCTACAGCCATCTTAATCATATTTACCAAGGGGGACCAATAATTCTGACCTCAACTATAGTTAGTAGAATGTTTAAAATTGACTCTTTATCAAAATGAAGTGTAACCGAAATATTTTTTGAAGTATGGGAATTGTAAATACTGACAAAAATGCTAAACAAAATCTTATATTCTATCTGCTTCGAAGTTTATTTCAGCTTTGGACATTATTTTAAACAACTTTCAACTTTCTGGACACCTTTGTCTGTTTTCCTTTCACTATCCACTCCAGTTCATCCATAATAATAATAATAATTTTAAGCATTTAAGCACAAGAGTTTTCAAGAAAAAGTTTTTAAGATCACGGGTAACATAAATTCAATTAGGTGTGTTGAAACTTTTGCATGATTACTGTCATCATGTTTCTTTTATTTTTCGAACATTTAGGAGGTCAATACTGTGCGACAGCCAAACAATAATTGAAATTGTTTATCAACCTAGTGACCTATAATCTCTCACCGATATCTCTCACTAAGATATAAGGAAACTCTCATGCACATTATTTCCTTCTCTAAATTAATCAGTGTCGAGACTCTGCGCCTGTCATGGTTTATGGCATCTAACCACATGATGTGATGAATCAGCATCTGATTGTGAAGTGGTTTTAAAGCAAATGTAATTTCATTTAAAACATGCACACACAAGGGCTCAATTAGTAACAAGATATTTAATGTTAGCCATAAACTTCATTAATCAAATTATTATTATCAATTGTTTTATCAAGTCACGTTATTTGTCCAATGCCCTACTTTTTTATTGGGCACAAAGTCTGCCTGTTTTTCATCTATTCATTTCTGTTTTTCAAAAACTCTATTTCCGTAAGATATTCTTTATTGGAGTCATATCATCTGCAGACTTGGAAAAAAAACTTTTTGGGGGAGGGTCTTGCAGAAATTTTCTCGTACTGATATGTTGAAAGTATTTAGAGGAACTTACTTCACTTTATTGGCGTGAAGGGAAACCTCAAGACAAAATTTTCAACAGAGAAATTACTATTACCATAGATGAGCTACAAACTGTCACATTTTTTCTCTAATCTGAGACGCTCAAGGGTTGTGATTGGATTTATTTTTGTGGATACTTCTCATGGCGTATCAGTTAGTTAAAATGTTTGAAATTATTATTAAAGTTTTGTAAAAGATCAATCAGTTGCCTCAATTTTTTAAGGAATGTAAAGTTTAAGTAAGCAGAACTTGCAGATTTTTATTTTGTAATCATACATTTTAATTGCTCTGGACTTGAAAAATTTGAGTAAGCTAATTCATACATTTGACTTAAAGGTGCACTATGTAACTTTTCCATGTGCTAGAGGTTGCCTATTCAAAACAAAGGCGTAGTTTGATGATGCCAAGTTTGAGCACAGAATCTTGGGACTTGGTCTTCACCTCACAGCCGGTGGAAAAGACTGAGGACAGGACTCCAATGTTATGCGGTCATTAATCTATGATGCGGTTATTAATGCTACTGTAGTATGAAGCAGAGCAGGACCGAGTGTTGTGGGAGCTGAGCAAGGCCGCTGGAGCGATTGTTAATAAGATGAACGCAACACACGCCTCACGAGCAGCGGACCTTTTATTATGTCACAGTTGTCTTCACCATTTCCACTTTTTCGTTCATGAGTATGAGATAACACAGCTCTGTTTATCATATTAGATACATTTTATGTTATAATGTTAATCTGTGCATTCACTCTGCAACTGCTGTTGTTGCACACTGCAGTAAAGACTTTCTAAAAAATAAAATGAAACATTTGGGATATTGTAAGTAATCAACTGAACAAAACATATAACACTGGCCTAGTGTTTTTTTGGATATTTTACTGAAAGAAATTTACATAGTGCACCTTTACAAATATAATGATATCTAAAAAATTTTCTAGTGGAAACTTGACTAGCTTTAACTGTTTAATTCAATAAATGCCACCTTGCTAACTGGTTACACAATGCCTTGGTAGCATTATCATACCACTTACTGAATGAGGCCAGGAGCAATATAATAAATTTAAAATCTATCTGTTCTCAATCTAAGCTCATGCTCCACTTGTTACCATGATGGTAACCCTACAAAAATACAACATAACAGAAACTCTTCTAAACTAGCATAACAAAGCATTAAACACTAATAACTCTCCCACTGTCCCTTTTGAGTGTAGTGGAAAATCATGCTGGGAAATAGAAATCCCAGCCCAGTTTTGGTTCAATTTAAGTTAGTCTAAATGAAAAGAAACAAGTTCCTAAACTCAAAACAATGAAACAATTCAGATGACTTGTGTCAGTTTTGTGAACTAAAATTAATTTGAGTTGGCTCTACTCAAACCAATTAATTATTCTGAGCCTTAGGTTTTACAGTGTAAAATGTACAATTCTAAACTTGTGCTTTTTATTGCCAAAAGAAAATATATGAAACATTATTAAAGCTTGAGGATCATATCTTACTGTTGGAAATTTGTGTACGAATGAGGTCATACTGCTGTAATAACGACCAAATACAGACTGAGGTGACTAAAAAGACATTTGGGAAATTACTGAAATTGTCTTGTCGGCACTATAAGATGTGTTCATCAAAAAACAAAAACAGTCTATCATCAGTCTCTCACCCAGTGTAACTTTCTTACTCTCATGGAAGACACTTGGAGTTATTTATAGCAGAATGTGCAAGCTGCTCATGTGACCACATCTGTCAAACGAGAATTAAAACGAGTGAATAACAGAATTGAACGAAATATTCCTTTAACAAAAATAGCATCCTGTAGTGTAGATGAAGAGGTTGCAATAATTTGTAGGGAGTTACATTAATGTCAGAAGAGGATTTTTTGCTTGCTATAACCACATGGATATTTATTTGAACAGTACCATGTTTTAATGATAGTTTTCCATATAATATCAGGGATGCAGAACATAATAGTGAGGCAGCTGTATGCAGAGAGGTAAGGAAAGTTTGCCTCACTCTCATGTGAGCTCGTTCTGAATATGTTTGTGTAGTTTCCTGGGCACAAACCCATGAGAGCATCAAAGAGCAGTTTGATTGCAGGTCAGTGGTGTAGAAATCAGGTTAAACGATGTTCGCTTGATGTCTTGTTGCAACCTCATGGAAGTAACCCAATAATTCAAATTCCTTTAGGATTTCCAATGTGGTTGGATGTATTGGTACGCATATTCCCATCATTGCACCTTCTGAAAAATATTACTATATGAAATGGAAGAATGCCAGAACTAAGGGTAGTCTGAAATATACACCACATGTTAAATAAAAACAAAAAAGAGTTCAAGTTTTAACTTAGATTTGGTTAAACTTCCTTATTGAAACAGACCCCTGATCTCTGCAGGACAGTGGCCTCCAGGAGCAGGACTGAACACCCCTGATTTAATACTTTGAGCTACTGGGTTGCAATAGTGGGTTAACAGAACAAAACATTTTTTTACATGCACTCCAGTGCGGACTGTTGCATTGCATCAGCCCAGGCTCAGTAATGTATGTGGTTATATGGTTTGATCTCAAGTACTTTCTGTACTTTCTCTTTCTGGGGCTTTATTTATATATGTAAAGTGCTTTGAGTACCCAGAAAAGTGCTATATAAATGTAACAAATTATTATTAATTATTATTATTATTTTTATTATTAAGTGGGGTAAGATGAGCCAGTGGTTGTCCAAGCAGATTTTCCCTGATAACTAACTTCAGCTAACGCTTGAAAATTAACTGTAAGTGACTAAACCTAATGAAGGAAATATTACATGACACGATTGAAAAACTTTACAAGTACAGTGAAAATTCTAATGAAAAATCAAGGAAGAAACCTTTGCACACCTTAAAGATAATAAATTGGGGATTTTCACTGTGAACTTCTCGGTTTTATAAATGAAGAGACCTCAGCCTCAGCACTGGTGAAACACAAGGAAGGAGGAACACTTCAAATTACCCAACAACCTTCATGTTGAAATATTGAACGTTGACAAGTTACTTGAAAAAAGACATCTGCATATGTGACCACATTTAGTGGTCACTAATACATTTGAAAGACTTTCATTTGATGAAGCAACAAACATTTGTTATACAAATCTTTCAAATATATGATTTGTGCTCTGAACATTTTATATCTTATCTGCTCCTTATAGTTCAGTTGTCAGGGCACTGATCAGGGAGCTGTCCATTTTAAGGGCTTTCTTGTTCGCAAAATGCTTCCAGTGCACTGAAACATTTTATCCCTAAAAAGTCCCACAATGCACAATAAAAACCAGGGAGCATCGATGCATTGCACACTGTTAACAGAAGTTCTGAAGTGTGAAACACATCACCTGCTGCAGGAGGCTTGAGGACTGCAGATGTAAACAGAGCAATAACCTGCAATGTCTGTAATGGAGAAAGCAAGGACAGTTGATCGTCCTTACTGTGCCAAACCACGTGTAACCATGTGTCCCCCCAGACGTGTTTGAGAACTTTCAAGTGCCTTGGTGGAAAAGTGGAGTGAGTAACATCTCACAGAAACAGCTGGAAAATCTGCTGCAGTCCATGAAGATGAGATCCATTGTAGGAGCAGCTGGTCACCCCTGGATATCCTTCAGCAACAGCCCTGCTTCAACACACCTAATTATCCAGTGTTCCTGAAGATCAGGTGTGTTTGATAGGAGTTGGAGCTAAATTTATAGGAACCAGACTGAGCATGCCTGATTTAGGTTATAACGACTCAAAACTGTGAAGATTTGATATGTTATGATAATAAACCACAAATTCCTACAAACATAAGTAGGTGACTGGAGATGTTTACTCCAGGTCACTGAATGATAATAGAGCATTTAGTATTGCAGTATTAGTATGCAGCATGTTTGTTTGTCAATGTTCAATTTGTTGATTTGTACCAGTGGACCGCCTTTCGTATTCAACTTACAAAGAAGAAAGTGTAGCAACTCTCACAGTTAAAATGCCTATGTCCGACGTCATCGTCACGCCAGTTATGCTTTTTTCGTAATTTGAATATGGACAGCAGTCTGCCAGAAGCAGATATTTTACTTTATAACATTACATATGGATATTTTTCTTACGAAAACACATCCATTCCTTTCAGAAGGTCTTTATTAACCCCCCGGAGCAGTGTGGATTACTTTTATAATAGACGGATGTACTTGTTTGGTCTTTAATTTTTGGATTGCAATTCCTTGCCTTTATAAAGCTTGGAAGAGCCAGGACATTTTTAATATAACTCCGATTGTATTCGACTGAACGAAGAATGTCATATACACCATAGGATGGCTTGAGGGTGAGTAAATCATTGGCTAATTTTCATTTTTGGGTGAACTATCCCTTTAAGAGAAAGCTTCTCATAGGCTGTTGCCATGTCATTTAACTGGCCATATAAATTTAATGTGCATAAGCATAAATAATATGTTTCACACATCAAAGGGTAAAGGAAACACTTTTATAGCCTGTTGTAAATGAGCAACTTACTGATACTGTGCCTCTGTCAATAAAAGTTGACGAGAACAATCAAGAGTTACGAAATCTCAGGAGTTTACTTTGAAAACTTTTTTGGAGAATGAAGGTTCAATAAGGAAACGTCCAAGGAAGTTTTGATAAAATATACCAGACACATTTTATATTATGCTCTATGATGTGGGTGGTTTGAAAGGTAACCAACGATGCATTTATATGTATTGTCCCAGTTGTGCAACAATGTGTTTCTTGAGATATGCAACTTGACCACAGTTGCACAAAGTAGTTCATATTTGGTTCTGAGGAAACATCCGTTTTTGTTTTTAATATAATTCACCAATATGATATGTGGTATCCCTCAAAATTCATTCAGCGATGAACATACTTCCACATATTTTATTAAACAAGTTAAAACAGATGGATGTGAACTCTAACATAATTAAATTGTACTATATTTCTTATTGGAATGCAAGAGTAGGTGAAAGTCAATTCAACTTTCTCTGACATACAGGTTACAAATATTGGAGCTCCTCAAGGCTGCATAAGTTCTTTTTATACTGCATACAAAAGATTGAAAATAACCATATTATTATATTCTCAGATACAGCCATACTCAGTTTATTTACAAGAGATTGAGATATTGTTACGTATAAATCAGAGCTAGAAGGGGTTGTGCCGTGAATAATGGAGAATAATGGTTGTTACGTGTTTAAAAGATGGTAAAAGGGATGACGTAACATTTCTGTGAGATGGAACTGTTTTAGGTGTGCAGGCAGCAAAAACAACCAACAGTCTGGGGAAATAACAGTTAAAGAATTTATTTCCAGAAAGCAAATATCACCAAAACAATCAATAAATGTATAAGAGAAGATTAACAAAACTAGAAACAATCTAGTAAGAGAGTCGCCCAAATCAATGAAATAATCAAAACAAAACCCCAATCGCTAACTAACCCCAAACCTCTAATACTAACGAAAGAAAGAAAAATGTAGAAACAAAACCGAGATCTTCAGCGTATACGACCCTCGAACTAAACTACGCTGACTTTCAAACAAAACTACAATGGATGGCGATCTCTCTTGTTAACTAAATAACAGAGAAAAACTACCTAACTATGTATACGTAAATGAAGAAACCCACTTAAACAAAGAAATCGAAACCCCACTAATAGCTCGCCATGTGTCTCATACGCGTGTAGCGCTCTGATCTCAAACACCTGCGGGCAGTACCACAATCACACGCACTCTCAAACGTCACTATAACTCTGACATCGCAATGAACAAACTCCGATTGAGTATTAGTTGGGCATAACTAAGCAAAAGATTCTCAGAACAATCAGGATAGTTGACAGTCACACACGTAACTATGACGGCGACGGAAGAGTTAGTAAATGGTAAATGGTAAATGGACTGCATTTATATAGCGCTTTAACAGACCAATGGCCATCCAAAGCGCTTTACACATTGCCTCACATTCACCCATTCACTCATTCATACACCGACGGCGGTGTCAGCCATGCATGGCGCCATCCAGCTCGTCGGGAGCAGCTGGGGTTAGGTGTCTTGCTCATGGACACCTCGACACGTGGTCAGGTGGAACCGGGGATCGAACCACCAACCTTCCGGTTTGCAGACAATCTACATGAACCACTGAGCCACCGCCCGCAAGTTAGTTCGGGCATAACTAAGCAAAAAGCTTCTCAGAACAATCACGGAGATGAGTGAGCTCGCCCCGATCTGCTCACTGCCCATTCTTAAGAAATGGGGCCTTTTATCATGCCGGCACATCCACGGATTGGTCGAACGTCACGTCCCCGCATGGCGTAATGACGTCAGTCATGACGTCCACAGTGAGGATTTCCCTAAAATAAAATAGAAAAGAGACAAGACACAGGTGGAAGAGAAACAACCCCTTTCAAACAATAAACAAAACACATGGAATGTAACAATGGTGAATGCTAAAAAAAAAACTAAAGAAATTATCTTTGAACCAAGGTTGATCATAGCCCAGTGTCAATTTACGAGGAGGAAGTTGAGCAGGGACACTCTAAAAAACAACCCAAGTTGGGTTGAAAATGGACTAACCCAGCGATGGGTTGTCTTAAGCAAACATTGAACCCAACCGCAGGGTTAAAACAACCCAATTGCTGGATTAGTCCATTTTCAACCCAACTTGGATTGTTTTTACCCAGCATTTTTTTTAGATATCAGCTATATTGAAGCTATTGTATGTTATGGTTTCACAATATGGTTTGTCCATTAAAATTAGGTCAAAACTTCAAAATGCTGGAAAAATAATCGGCTTGTCCTATTTTCACTTCAGGATATTTTTGAGAGGTCTGCAAAGAAGCAGAGCCTTACATTTATTGATGATCCAAGCCATATTCTTTATAATGAGGCTATGAGCTGATGCAAATTCTCTCTTTCCATGATCAATTAAATTATTGAACAGTAATTACTGGTGTGTGTGGGTAGAAGAGTCGGTGTTGGGTGTTGTGTAATAACTGAGAATGAATTGAGAAATCAGCTTTTCATTCAGCCTTTGATATAAAGTTCATCGTGACATAAGAATATCCTGTAAGTTTCGGAGCTGATTCAGCTGAAAACTTCCTTGTTAGTCAAAGAGAAGCTTTTATAGACACCAGGCCCAACAAACGCTCGATCTCAGAATGTAGCAGGTTGTGACGTCTGACGCCGGCTTCACACCACACGCGCTATACACTGCTAAAAGAGATGTGTTAAAAAACAACACACCGAGTTGTGTAGATATAACACAACAAGTTAAAAGGTTACTCTGGATAGAATAGCAGTGGGTGTTTTGTAAGGCAATCACATCATGCCTCTCTTTCAGTGTCTTTTTCAAAAGCTTTCATGGCTTTTCACTTGTTATTACTAACCAGACTGACTTTATTTCTGTCAGACAGAAGCTCTTATTGAGATTAACAGGATTTGGTGTTGGCGAATCATTAAATGTTTAATTTGAAGTCACCATAACCGTGATTAATGGCTTCTTTATTTGAGCTCTTGACCCTGGACTTTTTCACTTCAGCTTTTCTCTATTTGCTGGAATTTGCTTTATCTCGTTTGAAACAGCAGAAATAACAGAAGAAAAATTTGATCTGATGATAATGTTAATATCACATGTATTTTGTTGAGCATGGCAAGTGACTGATATATGAACAATTATCATAAAAATATTTTTCTTTTGTAATTAGTATTTTTATATAAAAAAATTAGATATACAGTGTGTACAGGATGTTCTAGTCTATGGTACCACAAAGACACACACAAGCAATCAAGAATCAGCTCATGAATCACAACAATGGTGACAAACCAAAAGTGTCATGCCGCAATGCATGCTGGGAGTCATGGATGAGTTTTGTACTATGGTGGCTCCCAACATGAAGCTTTTGGTTTCAGTTTATCTTAGTAGGGGGAAAATAATCTGTTATTTAACGGTGATTAAATTCTAAAAAGAAAGTGATCAAAGAAAGCGTCCTTTTGCAATCGTTGGAGCAGCGCGCGCTGCAGCTGTCAATCAAACGGAGAGTTTTACAGCGACTCCCGTTTTGTTCAAGGAATCTCTTAACTATATCACGTTTGCACTGTTAGTGAAGATGAACGCATTCGTTAGTGTACAGAGTTGATTGACGAGATTACTGCTTTCATGCGCTCAACATGTTAGTGATCGGCTACAATGATCATCCCTGCATCCTTTAATGCTACAATCTAAATATAATGCTATAGATATAAATATAATGCAATAGATCTAAATAAAAAAAGCCATAGATATAAACGTTAGTTGTCAAATGTCAACAGAACTCAACTGCACTGTGTTGTCAAGTCCGTGTTTTTCTCCATGTCCGCAGGTTGAAGCGACCCCAATTATGTGATTATATAAACCCAGGAATGCAAATTTTAGCAGGCAACCTTGCCAAAATAACATATTTTGCCAACCAAACACAATTTTTTTCCGGAGAACCCCCCGGAAATTATTGTTTTGGGCTATTGTTTTGAGTAGCAATTGTGCGCGACATTGCAAAAAAACGTGGCAACCCTGTCTGCACGTGCGCTGGATTAAGTAACGTTACAAGAAAAAGATGAGAGTAAACGATCTTTGCCAGTATTGTAATAAAAGAATTTAAGGATACACAGAGTACTTACCAACACGATCATCGTTTCTGAGAGAAATAGTGAAGGTGAATGCATTTATGAACAAGTTCTTCGTTTAGGATAAGAGCAAATTCAACCCAAAGCGCCTTTGATGACGTGGATGATTACGTTACTGTTGATCATCTGTCCATCATCGTCTAAAGCCCGCCCCGACAATTTCATTGGTCCGAACAATGTCTGTTCGGGCATAATAACTCCTCTATGGAGCGATTCCAGACCGAATTGCCCGAGCAAAAAAATGTGTGGGCGGGGCTAAATTCGGCTGGCATCCAGGCTAGAGAGTAATACTATTTTAAAGTGGAAAGACATTAGCCAATCACAGCAGTGGGTGTTTACACTGATGTCTTTACACTAAACGCTCACAGCAGACACGCCCCTTAAAACAGAGCGTTCAGAGCAGAGGGCTAAAATCAGGGTAGAAAAAATGCCTTTTATTTATAAATTGACAATTTTTGATGTAAAAAGCATTCTTACATAATAAGTGCACCCCAGGATACATCATAAAACAATAAAATGAATCAATTCAAGACCCCTTTAACTGATTTAGAAACACAACCATGATTGAAAATGCACGCACAGTTTAATAAAGCTGTCCAAGACCGGATTATCTTTACCTGATTCCTTAGAAAGACAATTACAGCATATGATGTTTGGATTCTATGATGAATGTATGATTATATTTCATGTACATTTAGGGTTTGTAACTCCTTTCTGAATCCTGTCTGATCTTGAGATTTTCAACTGCTGAAGAAAACACATGCAGCTTTGATCTGTTGATCTATAGCTGATACAAACACGATGATGAATTATATAGAATTGTGCAATTTTGTATCTATTTTAAAGTTGTACATAAATAGCAAAAATAACATTTGTCTGAAAATCCACCAATGGGATCGCAGCAACCACTAGCATGCAAATTTAAGAGCTAAAAGAAACTGAATTTAAACTCTCTTTAGCGTACTTAAAATAAGCCACTAATGTTTATCTGGTCCTAGTCATTACATTTCACTTAATAATTGTCCTGAGATTTTAATACTTTAACTGAGTTAGAAACACAACCATGATTGAAAAATGCAAGCACGGTTTACAAAAACTTTCCGAAACATTTTTAGAAACTTATCAGTGAGGTTAATCTTTACCTGTATTCTTAGAAATAAGATTATAGGATGTGATGATGTGATTAAATTTCATATTTGTTTAGGGCTTGTAACCTCTTTATGAATCCTGTCTGATCTTGAGATCTTAAAAAGAAAAATATTTTAAGTTGTTGTTTTATAATTAGAAACATGGTGACGAATTGTGCAATTTTGTATTTATTTAATAGTTGCTCAGTTATGCGCAAATAAATAGCGAAAATACCATTGGTCTCTAAATCCACCAATGGAATCGCAGGAACCTCTAAAGTGCAAATTTAAGAGCTAAACGAAACTGAATTTAAACTCTCTCTAGCGTATTTAAAATAAACTTCACTAATGTTTGTCTTGTCCTAGTCATTACATTTATCGCTAAATACTTGCCCTGAGATTTTAATACTTTAATTGAGTTAGAAACACAACCATGATTGAAAATGCACGCACGGTTTACAAATGCTTTCCAAGACTATCTTAAAATCACATCAGTGAGGTTCATCCTTACCTGTTATCTTAGAAATAAGATTACAGCACATGATGATTGGATTCTATGATGAATATGTGATTATATTCCATATTTGTTTAGGGCTTGCAACCCCTTTATGAATCCTATCTGATTCTGAAATTAACGACCAGTTAAAGAAAATGTTATGTATTTGTTGGTAAGTAGTTGTTGGTTATTATGTGATAGATTTATTGTACATGTGTGATGTTGTTATTATTTTGTTATTGCTCAATGTTATACACAAATAAATAACACAATTACTATTGGCTTCAAATTCCACCAATGGGATCGCAGGAACCACTGGTATGCTCATTTGAAAGCTGAAAGAAACTGAATTTAAATTCACTCTAGCGTACTTGAAATAAACTTCACAAATGTTTGTTTGGTCCTAGACATAAAATGTATCGCTAAGTACTTGCCCTGAGATTTTAATACTTTAATTGAGTTAGAAACACAACCATGATTGAAAATGCAATCGCAGTTTACAAAATCTGTCCAAGATCATTTTGAGGTTCCTGATTGGGTTCCGTGATGACTAAATGATTGTATTTCAATTCAGTTTGTTTAGGGCTTGTAACTCCTGAATGCATCCTGTCTGATCTTGAGTTTTAATATAATAACTGTAAAAAGTCTAATCCTGATTTACATTTGTTGAGAACATGGTGGTAGATAATGTATTAGTGCATACAATTGGTGAATTAAAATAAACCTATGAATTCTACAAACAAAAGAGTTTGTAACAAATATGCACCTATAAAATTGTTAATATGTGTTAGATGATGTAAACTACTCTACATATTAAAATGCACGTGTTAGAGCCCCAGTGTACCTACTTAATCAGATCGCAATCACATTTAATGGAGTCTGTAGGCTGTATTATAAATATACATAATTATGTATAAATATAACTCATATAAATATAAATACGTGATGATATGTATCGTTGATGGAAACAATATGATTCGCAATTTACAGTTGTTTTATCCATGGCTCAACTTAAGACTGCCTGGATTGAAAGCGTGAATAATGCGTGAGGGGGAAAAAATTAAGTTTACCGAGTTTCTGTGACATTATTACACTAAACGACTATATATAATGTTGAATATAATGTATAATAATGCAATGGGGGAACATTTGTGAGTCCTGATGATAATAATAATAATATTTTAATAATAGTAAACAAGAAAGAAAATCTCGTATCGTGAGTTCAGTATCGCGATTTATATCGTATCGTGAGTTCAGTATCGCGATTTATATCGTATTGTGTCGTATTTAAGTGTATCGTTACAGCCCTAGTACTGTACGCTAAGCATGATCAAGTTTTTTGTCAGATCCTCAATGAAATGGCTGTTTTGTGTGTGCTGAGCTGTAGTAGAGAACGCAGGTCATGCTAGTTTTAGCGAGGAGGAGGCAGTGTTTAATAATTCAATGGCTGTCATTCAGAGCTGGCGTCAGCCATTTTACCCACAGTTCATTCACGAGAGAGACTGTTTGTTCTCTTAGATTCTGTTGACATAGATCACCTAGTCCGTTTCACAGGACATGTCGCAAATATCATAACTAAAAATGTTAGAAACCGACCGATCGTGAGAAAAAAACAACCAATTCGCTTTGAAAGGTTAGTATTAGCAAAGTGACAAACAAGCTATAAATGAATCCTAATCGTCTCAAAATAGCCAATCATTAACTTGAACTTTTCTTACCACTATAACATGGATTTTTCTACATAGCTATGCAAAATGAACAATGTTTGTCAAAACATACACATAGAATGCTAATGATTTATCTCCTTCCATCCAATTTCAGCTTCCATCCAAATCTTAAAGGGATGCCATTGGAATTTGAACTATAATTTGGCTCTTCATAATATAATTAAAATAGACACACCAATTTGTAAGATTATTCTGAATATGGAATTTATATAATAATTTGTGTATTTCTACAGGCTGATGTTGGCATGACCTCAGGTGCACAGACACATCTTTAACTGCTTTGAGATATTGACGGACAGTATCGAATGCTGAATCTTCATTGTGACGGGGCTGAATGTACACTTCAGGAAGCAGACAGGGACTTCTGGGTGTTTCGTTTTTGGTGTTGAGTTTTTGGTGCTTATTAGTATTCTGGGAGTGTGTGCATCTGTGTTGGGAGTTTTTTTGCCTCCGGCTGAGGGTTCTGCCAATTAAAGTTAATCTGGTAGATGAACGGCGTGGCGGTAGACTTGAGCTGAAGGCAGAGGGCACCTGAGATGAAGTTGCCAGCTGACCCAGAGCCGAGAAGGGTGATAACTGGAATTGTAACATCGGCAGCAGTTAAGTTCACATAGTGAGTGCTTTCATTTTATTAATCGAAGGAAATATAGCATTCACCATGGGACGAGAAGGACAAATAGGGCACTCAGAGGAACCACAAATGCACAGACTCTGAGTCCGCCGTCTCTGTCATTCAGTGCGAGTCAACCGTGCGCAATCTCTCTGCATGGGTTCATGGGCTGGTTCTGGAGGGCTGATGGACTCGGAGGAGGGAAGGAAGAGAGTGTAGCTGGCCCTGGTGCTCTGCATACACGAAGCGGATGGAAAGTTGGATGAAGCGTTCGAGCCCGATGGAATCCTCATATGCAGTGAGATGCAACTGTACGCGAGGGTTCAGACCCTGATGATACGTGGTGAACAGGGCTTGCTCATTCCATCCACTAGCGGCAGCTAGGGTGGAATCTTACTTTAACTGGTACAGTTGCTCTCCAATCGATGAATCCCAGGCTGGCGTCCCGAAAACCTCCTTGAAATGAGAGATGAAACTGGAAAGAGACTGGGTTATGGGAGTTTTCTGGGACCAAAGTGAGTCAGCCCAACGAAGCGCTTTGCCATTCAACTGTGAGATAATAAACGTTACCTTTGTGTCGTCGTGTGCGGTTGTTCGTATACTTGCAGAAGGAGATCGGATGGAGACACACTGGAATGGAGGGGACTCAGGAGGAAATACTGGAGACGAGGAACAATGAGGAAGACACAGAGATAACAGGGAACAGGCAAGTAGCTTTGAAAGTCCTAGAGGTAAGCATCGCATAATGCCTAGTTCACACTGCCCCGATTTTGACTCGCCAACAGGTTTTGCGAAATCGCAGACAAATGCTCGAAATCGCAGACAAATGCTCGAAATCACAGCCAAATCGGTGCTCGTGCACGCGAGTGACAATCAGTATGAATTACCAAAGACACGATCAGAGAGAATCGCTGACAAGTCACCGAAGCCCGCAATATATTTTGCATGCTAAATATCTGGACATGTCGGCGATTCAAACCTTTTCGCTGCAAATCAGTGCACAGACAATTTGGAGCAAACGTTCTGCAAATAATTTTTTTCAATAACAATTCCAGTCTTGCGCGAGAACTCCAGTCGGACGCACGTGTGATCTGGCTTTGTTTACTTGTCACATTGCAAGTGGGTTTGGTTGGGAATGTAGCTTGTACACCGGAGAGAGCGAGTTGTCTGCGATTCTTGTACAGTCATGCAGTGTGAAACTCCCTGTCTCCGATCCATCGTGTGGACAGTGTGAACACAGCAGTGACTGAATGCTACCCCAGATAGTCATGCAGTGTGAAAAGAGCAGACGAGTTTCAAAACCGTGCAGTCTGAACTCAGCATTAAGTGCTGGAGGTGATTGTGATTGTGATTGAGATGATGTGCAGGTGTGTGTGATCAAGAGAGGGACTCAAGAGAGGGAGTGTGCTGTGATTGGTTGAGGGTAGAGCCTGCATGGCGTGGTTGTGACAGTTTCCTTATTACGTGTAGACATGCACAGACAGGCGGCAATTTTGAATGTGTAATATTTACAAGCCATTACCCTATTTACCCTCATTGATAGTTTATTTAGTTTATGGTGCATAAGCATTATGTAGTGTATTATCTTTTGTACTAAAGTAAAATAATTTAACAAGTAATAGTCTGTATTTTTGACAAAATGTTCCTGTTTTGTCATTATACAATGAAATCCCTGTTGTTTTACAGATATTTGCTGTAATTAAAATTTTGACTATTACATTTACAGGGAATTGCTTGTATTTTAGTATTGCAGAACTAATTTTACATAAAATTTGTATTAATATTTTTTTCTGTAAAAATAGAAACAAGGAAACGAATGTATAACTACAGAAATCAGCAGTTATGCAACATGTTTTTCTTACCATTTAAGATAATGTGTTGGTTAAAGTGAGTTAAAATGTATTTGTACATAAAGTATAGGCACATACTATTAATTTATTTTTTTTATTTCAACTTTCACAGACCTTTACCTGGACTGTTCCATGCTGGTGGAATAACCTGACTAACTCTGACCATTTTCAGGAGACTGCTAAAGATGCATCTTTTTGTGAACACTTGATCCGTTAAAACTAGCTCTTTTTCTGTTATAGGTAATGGGGATGTTTTATATTACAGTATAAGATCTAAGTCTACATACAAATAGATATAAAGATGATCGTCTTTTAATGTAGATATTTTTCCATATTCTAAATGATATACTAAACTTGTATTTCCTATAATTCAAGAAACTAGACTTATACTGTAAATGTGCAGGTTCCTTTGATATAATGTATATTGTACTATATTATTTTTTTCCATCGATATGAGAAGTCGAGTAAAGTATACAAAGTCTAGTAATAATAAATAATAGTTAAGCATTCAAATACATACTGAATATGGAAACATTTTGATTCGTGCTGATAGTGAGGGGAACTAAAATAGTTTATAGTATTTATGTTTGTGCATTATAATTTGCTTTATGTAGCCAGTATTGGCTTGTATTATTTCTGAATGTAATAAAATTTGACTTGGCCTATTGGCTACAAATTCAATTCTTGTTTGAAGATGATAAAGTGGGGTTTTATCCTTGCTTATGGTCAATTGATTTTACTTCTAAATGATTTCTGGTTATGAACAGGTCAAAGCAACAATCTGTGTCATGGAGCAATGAAGGTCTATCAGATTGTCCTGCTACTCTTCAGCTGCCAGTTCAGTCACACTCTGGGCGAGATGCTAATGTGATTCGGGATCATAAATGTATAGGCCTATCCCAAAGTATTCATGCTAAAAGTATCTATATTTGAAATGTCTTATTTTGCGCCATGTGTTCACAGCTTTATACTGTGTGGAAGTGTGTGGCACCCTGAAGCAGATCGACGCTGGGTCCGGTTCAGTGGTTGGAGTGAATAAACAAAATGAATTGTTTGTCCTAATTAATAATGTCTTCACAAGGATCCACACATCTCTAAAGCATTTCAGTGTTGGCCCTGCTGGTCAGCTCGGGGTGGATACAGCAGACAGGATCTACAGGCTGCAGGGTGACAGCTTTGTGCAGATTCCAGGTGAAGAGACTGACTGTGCAGAGCGTGAAATATACAGAATTCAGAATTCATGCTGTCCACGGGGAGGGCTTCGAGCTCGGACTTTGGCCCGAACCCAGAGTACCCCCCGTATGTAAGTGGTTTAGAACTTAAAAAGGAAAAAATAGCAAAATGTGGAGAAGGGGTGGTGGAGGGATGCTGGAAAAACTGTCAACAAAATCGAGGTAAGACGGCTTCGTATTTATACCTCTTTTGTTGATTGGCTGAGTACTCTCCACCTGTGTCAATTATCTGACATGTTCCTCCTGAACCTCGTTTAGTAAAACAGCATTTAATGCCATAAATGTGTGATTACTGTTTTAAAGCTACAGTCCCAATGAAATCCATTTATTATTCTTCCAGTTACTGACCATTCTGTCATCCAACCTGTTGTATGCTAGGCCTTCTCAAACAGGTGGATGCTGGAGGTGATCAGATCCCAGCTGGTGTCAATGTGAATGATGACATTTATTGTTCAAATATGGATGTTATCAACAAATGGCCAGTCAACACTAGTCATTGGGCTAAACTTTCTGGGAAGCTGAAGTATTACAGCTGTGGCCCATACAGCTGTTGGGGGGTGAACCGCAATGACCAAATCTACATCATGAAGGTAGTGTCACAATGTTAAATACAAGGGCTTGAGTACAAGTTGAAGTACACCAGGTTCATTTTCAGATACATTACATTACATTACAATTACCCCAAAACAAACAGACAACTAACTAGTGCAATACAATACAATACAATCCTTCACACAGTAAACGCAATTCTACAGTTTATTGGCCAGGTAGTACAGAGTGAGTATCATCATCTAAGCTGGTGATTGGTCTGTGTTTGTCTAAAAGTCAAACACAAAGAGCAGGATCAAGCTGGAGAGTTTGGACATGCTCACGAAGGGGTTGCCAAAGCTTGACAAAAATAGCGCTAGGTCGGTGAAGAGAGTACACCAGGTTTTTAAAGGCACAACAAAAAAGACCTAAAAAAAAAACTAAACATGACATAACTAAAAAACTGGTGTGGAAGCAGCAAACACAGTTTCTTGATGTGACTATAGTTTACTGGTTTGTTTCTATGGGTCTTGCAGGATGTGTCTAGTAATGCCTGTTCCGGGTCCGGCAAGTTTGAGAATATTCCTGGACTTCTGTCCACGATTGAAGTAGCAACTGATAGCAGTGTCTTTGGTGTCAACTCTCAAGGGACCTTATACCAAAGGTGACCTGACAGTCATCATATTAAACGTTGCATGAACAAAAGACGAATGATGCTCTGATGTAACTGTAACACCAATTTCGTCTGATGCAGAACTGGCATCACTCGATCCAACCCCACTGGCACAGACTGGACTGCAATGTTTGCTTGTCCCAATGGTTACAAGCACGTGACCTTTGACCTGGGATAGCTGTGGGTCGTCTGTGTTGATGAGTCCATACGTAAATGTACTTTATAGTCTGTCATGAGTCACAGCAGCAACGGATGAGCTCAATCATTAACACAAACCTCTGTTTTCAGTCACTGTAAACTACTATATATATGTCTTGTTTTTATTTTTAAAGACTGATTAGAAATGCATGTTTATGAATAAATATTGTAAATATGAAAAAATATATAAAAAAATGACATCAGAAGAACAGTGGGATTAAGTGACAATATTACACTTACTTTTTATTAAGAGCATTTGACTAGTAAATACAGAGTACTGTAATTAAAGAGACACAATAAGAATGTTAAAGTGTTTATAATCTATCATTACCAGATGGCAAGTGAATCAGTATCTTGTCAACATGCAAATAATTTAAAGGGGTGATGAATTGAGAAACCAACTTTCCTTTGAGCCTTTGATAAGTTCATCATGATATAAGAATTTTCTGTAAGTTTCAGAGCTGAAAACGTCCTTGTTAGTCAAAGAAAAGCTTTCATAGACACCAGGCCCAGAAAACGAGAGCTGGAATCCAATGACGTCATGGGAAGAGGAAACACAACTCAACTGATGAATATGTATGCGTGCTTCTGAAGCCCCACCTACAGAGTCGAGACGCCACAGGTTTACAGAGCAGTGATCATGGCTAGCAAAGTAATATATTGCTCTGTGCCAGGTTGTGGAAGAACACAGTCACTGCATAAGCTTCCTTCGGATGCTACTATTAGGAATGAGTGGTTGAACTTTATTTTAAATGAAGTTCCAGCTCACGTGGGGAAGACATGTACTGTGTTCGCTTCATTTCACTGTGGAATCATTTGAAACAAGTCTCAGGTGCAGGATTTGCAGACACAGTGTTGTGCCTTCTATATTGGATTCAAAAGGAATGGTGCAACAAACTTATGAGAGTAAAACGTCTTTTTTATATGTAATGGTAGTCCCTGGGCTACGGGCTACCAAAACGTAAGCCCATCGGCAGGCCTATGAATCTCAAATAGTGAAATAATATTCCTTTCTTGATCTGGGCGCGTGCGCTCGTGTGTGTGTGTGCGGTTCGTGCTTAACGGCTGATCGGTTGGGCCATGTAATACAGAAATAATATTCCAGTCAATCGGGTGGATGATAAATACATCATTGTGTTTGTTTGATGAAGACGTTTACGAGCCCTGTGATCGAGAGAATCATTCCGGTTGCCGCTTTCAAAACGGTTCCTCCCTAATGTGACTGACAGGGGAGCTGAAGCTCATTAAATATGCAAATCTTATCCAATCCCAGCCGTGGGCGTTTACTTCCAAGTCTCCAGCCCATCGAAACCCAGTGTTCAGGAGAAAGCCTCAAAACCAGTGTAGAAAATAGCCTATATTACTTATTCATTATGATGTTTTTGAATGTAAAAACCACACAAACGTCATTAGTTGACCTCAGACAACAGTATAACAAAAATTAAAAAGCCAGTTCATAACCTCTTTAAGATTTTTTTTAAATGGTCTCTTGCTCACCAAGACTGCATTTATTTAATTAAAATTTTTGGGCTGAATGGTTATGTATTGCCCAATATTGTCCTACAAACAATGAAGGCTTTATATTGAAGGCTGTAAAAAACATTGTGAATGTAACGTACATGCTATAAAGGCCTATTATGTGCAAAAAAGGGGTAAATCATGTCACATTTTAACATTGTAACATTACAATCAAAACACAAAATCAAGCTTTTTAAAGCATAAGTTAAATTCACTAAATTAAAAATGAAAATAGATAAAACCACAGACTAATTATTAGGCTTTTGATTTCACTTTACAGTTACTGTCATCATAAAAATACACTTAGGCTACTTGAAGGTTTGAATTTCTACATATGGCACATTTATATTCACCTACAACAACAACAAATATTTGATCAAAATATAAAATGTAATAAGAATTATTGCGCTGGGTCTGTTTGGTAAGCATGCTCGTGGCACCGCTTGTTCCCTTTCGAACAATCAGTCATATTGCGTCTTGCTAGGTGCTTGGGGGAAACTCCTTTTCCTCGAAATACTGAAGCCTTTTATAAAATCACAGTGCTACTGCACAGCCATAACAGTGATAAGGCCACTAGCACGCTATTGGCTGGCCAGTTGGAACTGCATGAACCAATGGAAGAGCGGCATAACTGCACGAACCAATCGGTGCGAAGCCCGCCAAGCTGAGCACAGAGCCTGCCAAGTGGACGGGGCATCTGCCTATAAAACACGCTCACGCTCAGATTATTCTCCATCAGCGACGATCTTGGGACCCTCGCTGATCCTACTCGAAACCTTCACCTTCTCAAAGAGAAAAGAAGAGCCTGCAGCAGAACAGCAAGCTAGCCAGCCCGGACCATCCTGCGAACGAGTCAGTGGCCTGATACCATTGCGCTCAATCGCCGGTGATCCCGTGTGCTGTTGCGCTGTTTTCCGGCACTCTCCGGTGAACACTACGGTGTATCCTTTTACTAGCCTGCTTCACAAAAAGAGCAGCGACGTTTTAATGTCGCACTACACTTGTGGCACATGCAGAAACAGTCTGCATGAAGAGGACGGCCACAGCAAGTGTGTGATCTGTCTGGGCAAGGCCCATGCGGACACCACTCTCACCGGACAGCTGCTCTCACTGTGAGAGCTCTCCTCTCTCCGCTCACAGAAAGCCCTCCGTCCCTCGCGCTCTCCCATCCCTTTCCCGTCCGAGCCTCGGCGGAAAAAACGGTGGAGTCAGAGGGCTGAGTATTCGGAGGCCAGCGAGAACACGTCAGCCCAGTGCCCACATGCCTTGCTTTCGCCTCAGAGAGATATCTCTCCCATGATGTTCTCACGTTCCGACCTGCACCCCCTGCTCGGCACTGAGGGTCTCATCTCATTCAGCAGGTCTGATGAAGACCCACAAGAGCATAGGCATGATGGGGTGCAAGCCGTACTCATCCGCATCCTCACGAAAGCTGTCAACGAGTTCGGCCTAGACTGGGCATCGCCTGAGGAGCCTGCACGCAGATGCCTCGACGAATGGTTCATTCCGGGGCACCAACAGGCCCCTCGACAAAGAGCTGCACCATTTTTTCCTGAGGATCACAAAGAATTGGCAAAGTCATGGCACACACCGTATTCGGCACGTCTTTGTTTATCCACCTCGCACACGCTGCCTACTATTGATGGTCCTGAGGAGAACTGGCCACTGGAGGAAGCTGTGGCCACGCACCTCTGCTCGCCCTCTATGGTGGGCTAGAAGCGAAAGTTTCCCACCCGTCTAAGCCCCGCAGGACCACCTCAGCCTTAGCGTGTAGGGCCTTTACTGCCGCAGGCCAAGCAGGTTCCTCCCTCTACTTGATGGCGGTCCTGCAAGTTTTCCAGGCCAAACTCCTCCGTGCTATGGACAAGACTGGACCTTGAGGCTTTTCAGGAGGCTTTTCGTGACTTTCGAAGCGCCACAGACCTGGCCCTTCACACTACAAATGCCACTGCCCAAGCCATAGGCAGGTCAATGGCCAGCATTGTGGTTTTGGAACACCATTTGTGGCTGAACTTAACGGAGATCAAAGAAGCCGACAAGACCACCTTCCTAGATTCTCTGATTTCTCCCAATGGCCTATTTTGGCCCGGCATCGGATGGCTTTGCAGAATGTTTCACTACGGCACAAAATACGCGCTCCCTTCCCCTGTAAAACCAGGCCGGGGCTTGGAAGGCCATCCCTGGTCTGTCACAATGGGCGACACCATAGATTATAAAATACTCTTAGATCGTTTACAAAATTACACTGGTATTCATGGCCAGGCATCAAAGTGGTTTAGATCGTAACTATCAGAACATTACCAATTTGTGTATTTAAATGGGGAAAAATCTAAGATAACGCTGGTAAATCCACGAGTTCACACTTACATCAAATTAAATAGAGTAATGATTTTTCCTATTTGGTGTGCTGTCCAGGGGAGGGTTTCCAGGCTCTGAATTTTAGCCCGAACCCAGAGTATCTCACCCGTAATAGAGATCCATGTATTAAGGATTGTGTTGACGTCTAATGACAGTTTATTAAATCAAAGTGAGGAGATAGGGTGGTGGAAGGATGCTAAGAAACTGTCAACGAAAATCTGATGTATATATATACACACCTGTCATTGAGTAAAAGGATAAGCTTAATATGCTCCTCTCGTGTTTAATTAGGTTTAATTATCTGAACGTGCTCCACTTGGATTTACTTAGGTTTAATTCTCTGCATGTGCTCCTCCCGAAATTTGTTAATAAAACATCACTTATGGAGTGCCGCAACATACACACAGACACACACACACACACACACACACACACACACACACACACACACACACACATACAGTATATATATATATATATATATATATATATATATATATATATATATATATATATATATATATATATATATATATATATATATATATATATATATAAGCGACAAGACCACCTTCCTAGATTCTCTGATTTTCTCCCAATGGCCTATTTTCCTCCAGTGGCCAGGAACCAATCAATGATTTTATATATATATATATATATATATATATATATATATATATATATATATATATATATATATATATATATATATATATATAATCGCGATTGGTTCCTTCAGTTCTACGACACCAACCAATCGGAGGTACTTCTTCATCTACGTGGCTTTACTTATACCGTATCCTAGCAGCTATCCGCATGCTGCGCAATTATTAGAACTCCGATAATCCCACCTCCTCCCCAGTGCCACCTGTAGAGATCTGCTTGGGGGGGGGTACATCATTCTGTAGCAGCCTTCCTTGTTGTTATCTTGACTAAGCTGAACATTATGTATTTTCTCAGCAGCAGCAGCATAGCAGATCTCGTCCGCCAAAATCAAGCCTATGTACATTCCATGCTCTATGCTAATAAAATGTTGGTTGAATCTATTTCACTCCGAGAGTTGTCATGATTGAAATATATATATACACACATGCCAACATGACAAAACTTTGTGTATTTACTAGTTGCCATATCAAAACTACATAGAGGGGAAAACACTGTACACTGCTACACTGTATTAATTAAACAAAAGCACATGATTGTACTAGACGTGTGAAATTATTGTGGGGAAAAATAAATACTCTGACCGCCAAGTGGATTTACACAAACTGAGAGCTTTAGTGCCCTGCTCTCCCCCATGCCATTTAGAAATGTTATGTTAATGAAGTGTAACTTTGGTGGATTGTTACCTGCTCTTTTGATTGGCCAAGAACAATTCCTCCTAATTAACTAAAAATGCGCAGCAAGATACTCATCTAACGCTAATTAGTTGGTGACCGACTGGTTTCCAATACAAGAGCGAGGTTTCTACATGTGGATGTGAGTATTGAGATGATACACGTGAGGATCCACTTGGTGGCGCTTTGCAGTAAAGGTTTCATTTGAAGCTTTCCTTCAGAAGCACTGGAGAATATAATGAGTCTAATATTCCCCCTGGTGGTCAGTTGAGTTCCCTTCAGGAGTCTCTCATTGAAGGTTAGGAAGTATATGTAGACAGAAGAGCTGCATGTTGACATCACACAGCATCACCTTTCAAAAGTTTTGGATCAGTAAGATTTTTTTTTTAAAGAAATGTATTCAGCAAGGATTCTGTTAAATACTTTCTATTCATCAAATTATAATAATATTAAGCAGCACAACGCCTACTGATAGGGCCTATTTGAAATGTTTTTTGAGCAGCATATTACACAAAAGAATATTGGGTTATTTTTTTCTACCCAAATCCTGGGTTAAGCCTTTTGGGTAATTTCACTGTTGGGTCAGATCCTGGGTCAGACGCAACAACCCTAGGGTTGAGTTATTCAATGCTGGCTTTTTGCGACCTTGTCAGGAGAAAACAGTGCAGCTCCGTCAAGTTCGTGGCACATATCTTCGGTAAAATACAGGTTTGCGTACATAAAGAAATTGAAGCTATTGGGTTGTTTTTAACCCAGTGTAGAATGATTTCTGTTGGATCGTGTGATACTGAAGACTGGAATAATGATGCAGAAAATTATTTTGACATCCCAGGAATAAATAACATTTTACATTATATTAAAATGGAAAACAATTTGTTATTTCTTTATTTATCTGTGCCGTCAGGAATGCTCAGCTGAGGGGAGGAATGACCACCAATGCAAAGTTCTATGGTCAAGCTACTTCAAAATATACTTCGGTCATTGGTTTATACATTCACAAAGATGTATCATCCCATATGATTCTCATCCAATCTAGTTAAATGGTGCTTTATAAGGAATCAAAAAACATATAATAAGATTGTAACATTGGGAGCATCCCATCCTGTTTTTAATCTAATACACATATTCAGGGTTTATTGGGACTTTACTGTAATATTCAGCAAAACACAGGAGTGAGAAGGAGAGTGGAGTTCCCACAATAGCTCATCTGTAACCTTGAAAATCCTTAATTTGTGCAAGCTGAGAACCTTATTCTTACAATAAATCTACAAGATTTTTCACTCATTCTTTTAGAATGAATCTCTAACCTAACTATATAACTAATTCTTGCCTTATAAAGGAGCGAGGACTCAAATGCAGGAAGAACATAGCAAACCAAACTAAAACCTACTCACAAGGACCAGGGAAACCCTAACCCTAACCCCAGCACAACAGGGAACAGAAGACAACGAACCAGCACAGTACAGCAAACACAAGGAGACTAAATAGGGAACAAACAAGGCAGGTAATGAGGGGGACCAGGTGGAGCAAATAAATCATTAATCGGAAAACAAGAGAGGTGGGGTCAAGACAACAGACAGAAAAGCACATGGCCAAGGTAAACACATGACAAGCCATGTGCTTACACCAAACATGTAAGCAGTGTCATGGTTCTGTCACAAACCCAAGAGCAAAACTAGACAGAGACAGAAGTGACAGAACCATGACACTACCCAAGCCATGGCGACTCGAGGTAGTTCAGGGAGCTATTGCGGTTTAGGAAGCCAGGCCTGCGCACACCGTTCAGGAGGCCAGGGCGGCACTGGAAACTCGGGAGGAAGCTCAGCCAGTAGGAATGGCCTCCGTAGACTGATAGCCCCCCCGAAAAAAATTTATTGGAGGAGTAGACAGAATCACTAATAATGAATGCTCTAGAAACATGACAAATATTGGCTTTACCTGGCTCTTTTTTTTTTTTTGTCAGATAGTGCGATTAAGCAACATTACTTGTTGAAGCGCAGCTTTCTTATTTGCACACTGAAGGGTCTATGTTATCAAAGCTGGGTTGTGCTTCTGGGGCGTCATATTTAAAGAGTAGTTCCTCTTTGAACTGAATCTTCCCGTCGATATATACACAACCACATTTGAGAATTTTACATTGGTTCTTCTAGCCGAGGTGACTGAAGACATGACTGCCTTAAAACTGTTCCTCTTCTTCACTGCCCTTCTGGGTTCAGGTAAATAAACTGCTATCATGACTGTGATGTTAATATGTTCTGTATATATAATGTCTATAAACATCTGTAGTGATTTTTTTAATGTAGAATGAATGTTTGATATAGAATTACAAATATGGAATAATGTAGTGTGAAATATAAAATATAATCAGATATTTTTGTTATATTTTGTTATACAGTTAACTTATTGTGTTCATATTGAATTGCAAAACACTTATTGTGTTCATATTGAATTGCAAAACACTTTTGCTGATATTGCGGTGTGATACGGTTAAAGTTAGGGACAGGTGTGGTGTTATGGGTGAGTTTAAGGGTAGGGTTAGGTTTAAGGGAAGTGTCAACAGTGTAAGTATAAATGTAATTACAGAAATTAATTACACATGTAATTACATGCAGGGCATTTAAAAAATGTAAGTACAATGTAAAAACACGTATGTACACGATAAGTACCTAATATAAAGTGGGACCCAAATTTGTTTACATTTCTATACAAATGTCTTGGAGCAATTTGTTTTCAACTTTCGTTTTCATCTTCAGTTCAGTGAAAAAGTGATTTTATTTTTAACAGTCAAAACAAGATCTGTTGACACAACAGGCATGAAGAATGTCCTGATGGGTGTGGATGACACTCTGGTGAGTTTTAGGAATCTTAAATGCCTTGCTTTTTTTACATACTGACTTCTTAAACAAAAGGTGTCTCGACTCTGTCAGTCTGCATTTTAAACACTGGTTGGACTGAGATTATTTTCTTGGGCTTAATATTAGTTTTGGTTCTTTCAAAAAATGACCTTCTGGCTGAGCAAAGATTATAAAATGCTAAAATGTCATTTTAGAAATCCAGAATTATTCTGATTAGTTTATAAAAACTCATACATGAAATTTTTTTCATATTAAATCCATAGTTTGGTTTCTAAGACAGTAGATTGATTAGGGAAAATAGAAGTTGTCATTTTCATATCCTCAAACTCTTTCACACAGTACCTGAAATACACCAAACCACAAACCTTTAAGAGTACCAAGCATCTCACTTCTCTTTATTTCTTCCTCCTTAAGATTAAACATTTGATAAGACACTTATGGACACTTGGCCTTTGAATATTCTCTAATATCTTGTATTCTTTAGATGGGTGACATGTGTCAGGACTGCACTCAGATTTTTGAGCTCCTGAAGGACCTTGTTTCCAATCAAGACTTCCAGGTATGATGTTATGTTTTCATGCTTAATGGGGACTTTCCATCGACGTAACGATTTTTATACTGTACAAACTGTATATTCTATCCTCTAACACAGTGGTCTCAAACTCAATTCCTGGAGGGCCATTTCTTTTGCACAGTTTTGCTCCAACCCTAATAAAACACACCTGATCCAGCTAATCAAGATCTTCAGGATTACTAGAAACTAACCCTACCCCTAAACGTTCTGCATTTTTACATTTTCAAAACACACAATTTAGTCTGATTTATAAGGTGTTTTGCTGCATGGGGACCAAAAATGTCCCACAAGGACAAATACTTAAGATATTGCCATCTTTGTGGGGACATTTTGACCTCATAATGTAGGGTTTTCCTAGACCACACACATGCGCGCACACACACACACACACACACACGTCTGGTTCACTATTTTTGTGGGGACTCTCCATAGACATAATGGTTTTTATATTAACTGAGTACAAACTGTGTATTATAACCCATTACACTACAAATACCCATCACAGAAAACTTAGGCTACTGTATTTTTACATTTTCAAACTCATGCTGTATTTATAAGCTTGTTTCCTCATGGGGACCTCAATTTAGGTCCCCACGGTGACACGAGTCCATCAAGTCACTGTGCATTAGGGGTTGGACGATTTCCGATTTTTTAAAGTCGACATTTATGTGATGAAAGTCGAGTCGACGTCGACTAGTCGCTAATGACGTCATTAATGGACAAATAACCCTGAACGTTGAGCTGAGACGCAAACACGGGTTTTCTTGTGCACAGGACAGCTATGGCATATGACAGCGCTGCCCAAAAAGTTATTACTCTACATAACAGCTTTTGTACCAGTTCTTTTTTCTTTGGGTCGTTAATACATATCTGCGCTACTGAATGGTTTTGTGTGAGGTGAGCGCGATCTCAGCGTGATGTGCAAGCTATGTGTCTCGCTTTAGAGACTTTTTTAGAACGGGGATTAACTGACCTGTACAATAAGTGTGCATTCTCCCGATCAATTTTGAGCATCCAGATAGTATAATCAAACATGTCTTGTGAAGAGCTCGTTGAGTATGTATTTATTTGTAATTTTCAACTGTTGGAAACAGAGCCTGCATGTCAGGAAATGGCTCATCCTGTTGCGCCCTCTGTAGGCCAGCGACTAGTCGACGTTAAGCTTTAAAGTCTGACTGACTAGTCGGTGCAACCCCTAGTGTGCATTCAGGTTGAAGTCTGAAAACACACATACACACACACACACAGGGGCGTTGCCAGGAATTTTGGGCCCCATGACAAAAAAAATCTAATTGGGCGCCCTCAGCGCAGCTGTTGTGGATATACATATATACTGTGATACATACAGTCGAGTCGTACATACACTGTATATATGTATATATTAAAATAGTCCATATACCAATAAATGGCACTAACACTACAGAACATTGACCCAAATTACCTATAGTTCTGTATTACCACCACTTGATTACAAACATCAGATATGATAGGTGTGTGTGTGTGTGTGTGTGTGTGTGTGTGTGTGTGTGTGTGTGTGTGTGTGTGTGTGTGTGTGTGTGTGTGTGTGTGTGTGTGTGTGTGTGTGTGTGTGTGTGTGTGTGTGTGTGTGTGTGTGTGTGTGTGTGTAAAGTCTGTTTTTTCTTTAGCTAATAGTAACCACTGTAAATAACAAGCAGTTCAAAACAATATTATAACATGACTTAACAAAACATATTACAAAAATAAAACAACATTAAGATGATAAATAAAGCTATTTAACAAATATTTTAACATTTATCATATTTTAACAAGTTTATATTATAGAAATTATTATTATTTTACTTTATGTGTGTGTGTGTGTGTGTGTGTGTGTGTGTGTGTGTGTGTGTGTGTGTGTGTGTGTGTGTGTGATTTTAGGTTTATTTTGTGTGTGTGTGTGTGTGTGTGTGTGTGTGTGTGTGTGTGTGTGTGTGTGTGTGTATGTGTGTGTGTGTGTAAATAAATTCAGATGCATGGTTGCCTAATCACTGCTTTGTGACTTCGGAGGCTCTGTTATAAAGCACATATAAAACATGTATATAACATATAAAACAGTATTACTTAAATTGAACATGAATAGTTAGTATGTTAATACTACCTCATAATGATCATGGCTCTCTGATCTCTGTTACATTCTTCATGAATTATGTAGCGACGCGCGCGCGCGCGACCGACCAAGTAGAGTCAGTGTATCTCACAGCGTCATCTGCTGGTGAAATAATCACTAAACGATTGCTGCTATAACATTGGGAGCTTTTTTGCAATATATCTGCGGGTTTTTTTGAACGAACTGTAAAACTGTGACATTTCCAGTCGGGGACAGAACACCAAAAACCGGGACTGTCCCCTGTAAACGGGCCGTCTGCTCACCCTACTCTGTGTTTATGGCGCGTCGGACTGACTTTCTGCAACTAAACACCGTCAATGATGAGTGCGCTAAGGCAGGACCAAACCATTTCATGCAGATACAAGGGGGTGGTTGGTCAATATAGATGTTTATTCAATTCAATTGGGGATATTTATCTTTTATTGCCAAAATAAGTAGAATCAAAGATCATTCATTTTATTATTATTTGAAAAAAAACTCAATGATGGCGGTTTATAAAGTAAAAACAGAATCTAGTTTTTGCCTATTTGTTGGGGCCCCCTGTCAGTCAGGGGCCCTTGGAATTGTCCTAACTCATGAATTTACAACCAATGTCAAAGCTTTTAAAAAGTCTAACAAGACTGCAGGTTATTTTATTTCAAATTTGCATATAAATAAGGAAGTTGTATTGAAAAGCAGAAGTGTATTGCTTTATCTATTTTAATTAGGTCACTTTTTGAACTTCTCATCCACTTTGCCACCCAATCGGTCAGATATGGTCCTTCAAATACCTTGTATTATATCTGTACTAACACATCCGCCTTACAATGAGCTTTACATATAATATACAATGACATGATGTGTTGTTCTCTTAATTAACTTATAGGAATATTCTGTTTTAGGCTCAATGGAGAACACTTGCTGAATAATGTAGATTATCACAAAACAGTTTTACTTAAAGGGATAGTTCACCCAAAAATGAAAATTCTGTCATCAAAGGAAGATATTTGGAAAAATGTTTGTAACCAAGCAGGCCCTTGACTACCATAGTGGGGAAAATGATACTATCAATGGCTGCCGAGATCTGCTTGGTTACAAATATTCTTCCAAATGTCTTCTTTTGTGTTCAGCAGAAGAAAGAAACTCATACAGGTTTGGAACAACTTGAGGGGGAGTAAATGATGACAGAATTTTGTTGTTGTTGTGTTTTTCCCACAATGCATTTTAATTGCTATATACAGTATAATCTCCATAGAGAAGAAACCATAGGTCCCTCTGGTGGCAAAAATCATAAAATGCAGATGTATGTCATTATTTCCCCCACTAGAGGTCAGCAGAGAGAATTGGACTGGAATCAGGTCTTTATTTCTTTTTTGGTGAAGTAAATGTAAATAAATAAATAAAATTCAAGATTTTAAAATTCTATGGGTATGGAAGGAGTGTAAAGAATGTTTCCAAACAATTTATTTTATTTTTTATTACATCAGATGTGTATGTGGGATTCTCTTTTCTTATGCAACTTCAATGCAATCATTCATTTAAATTTTTAGGCAAAATTAACTGCCACTCTTGAGCGAGTGTGTGATAAGTTGCCAGCCAAATTCACTCAAATCTGCCACACTGAGGTGGAAAAGATGCTTCCTCTGGCCATCACCTTCATTAGCAGCATAATGGTAAGTAGCTCAAAGCTTTATAGTTAGATTAAACCATGGGTTTGACCTGTAGGATATTGTATTGTGCATATTTAGTGGAAAAATGAATGCACGTGGGTTTGAAAACTTACATGTAACCAAGTCTTCCAATCTCTCTCTGCAGAAACCAAGTGACATCTGTACTTTTCTTGGACTGTGTGGAGGCCGTGACAGTGGGGAGATGAAAGATCTTTTGCTTAATCACATGGCAAAAACTGTAACGATGCCAACTATGAAGGTAACATTCAGAGGAAGTTTTTTCTTTTTTCTGGATGTTCTGCATAGCTGACAAAGTTCCTCTGCTCTCTGCCACAGATGGAGGGATCCTTTCAGTGCTCGGTTTGCACATATGTTGTGAACACACTTGGGTATTTGTTTCCCAAAGAGAGGACTCAGGTGATATTCACAATCACATTATTTGTAGTATTATAGATTCATGAATAATGGTATACTTCCTACGGAATAGTGTGCATTTTAATCTTAATGTGCTTGATTGTGTTAAATGTCCACTTGTAGTTATAAAAAAAACAAACAAACAAAAAAAACAAACAAACAAACAAAAACTATAATCTATCATATAATATTGATCATAACAAGAAATCACTAAATCAGCATATATAATGATTTTTTCCCCCAGTGACATTAGAATGACACTGTAAACTGGAGTATTGGCTGAATCAGATTAAAAGCCACTTAAGTGTATTTTAAGAGAGCATGCTTTAGTTAAGTACATTTTAAATCATTATGTTTTAATAATCTTTTGTCAAGGTTTAAATAACTACACACATATATAAAAAGCCAACTTGATTATAATTTTAACTTTAGTGATTTATTCAATATTACACTTAAAGTGTATATAGGTTAAACATACTAAATTGCAACTGAGACATTAATGAAATGACATTAAAGTCAATTTTAGTTCACAATAAATGCTTGTCAGTGCATTCAGCAGTACTTTGACCATATTTTAAAGACAACAGAAGTAATTATGAAATTGCATAAAGATGTACTTAAGTCCTACCTGATTGGGTCAAAAAGCACTTTAAAGTTCAGATAACTGCATTTAATATAGGTATAAATATATTGTAATTACCATGGATTTAAGTGTCTGAAAACATTACATTCAGTTTGCATTTAAATATATTATCTCAGCTATAAGTACTCTTTTTAAAAGTACGCTAAAGTGCTGTTTTTTTGTTTGTTTTTTACCACCAAGGATTTCTTTTACCTAAGCGAAAGTGTTAATGTTCTTAAATGTAGTATGCTACATTGTTATCACATGTTCTAGTCATCTTCAAAATTAAATGGTTATTTTGCCATTTAAAATATCTTGTGTTCTGCACAATGGAAAATAAAGGTCACATTAAGCGAATTTGACTCCTGCAGGTCTTTAGTTTAATTGGAAAAACCCTGAACGCCAGTGTTTTGTGTTTCCTCCCCTACAGAACATCATAACGGTCCTGCTTGAGAGCTTGTGCCTCGAGTTTCCCACTCTGATCCAGCCACAGTGCAATAAGATGGTTGAAAAATACGTCCAACTGTTGGTTGACATGCTACTGAACAACACCTCTCCTAACTTCATATGCACTCTCCTTCATATTTGTGAAATACGGGAGCGTCCCATCAATGGTTAGAGTTCAGACAATGGCTTGTACTGTTTTTTTCTCTTTAACAGTTCTGAACATTAATAAAGGAATAACTCACAAAAATGCTAGTTATAGACCAGGGGACACCCCTACTAGACACAAATTTCTTTGCCTCCCATTCCGTTTCTTCATCCCTGTCTCTTTTTTGAACAGCGGCTCTGGCACTTTCCAGTTGTGATTCTTGTCTGACGTTGGCGGTTCTGACTCGAATGCATCTGGGCTCCAATGCCACCGAGCGCCAGGCTGCTTCATTCCTCGACACCGTCTGCCAGCTGCACCCCAATGCCATGCCGAAGGTTAGACATCAAGCTGCTCCTTTGAATTGCTGACTTTTGAGTGCCCTGAATTTGTAAGTTTATAATCATTTCTATATCTCGTCTAGTGTGACACGTACGTGCAGCAACATGGGAACCAGCTACGTGTGCTTCTGAGCAAACCGCAGGGGCCGCTGGATATTTGTAAGGTAGAAACTACTAGATTTTAACACTTTCTGAAAAAAAGTGCACTTTTAAGGGAGCAAAAATGATCCATCAATAATGTGGTAATGTATGAAGATCAGGCAGAAGTCACTTTTAAACTGAGGTGGTTTTCAGGCTTCCTGTTGGTCAACGGATACTTTCTGTAGGTGAACTCACTTGACCAACTTGAATCCGAAATCTTTCGCCCTCACATGACATTCCCAGTCGCAAGGATTCCGATTGAATTTACAGGATTTTACTGGTGAATATACACTGAACCAGGGTAAATGTGATAACTTTTAAATTGGCATGAATTTTAAGTTGTGATAGTCTTTTCTTCTCTATTGAGATGTATTGACACAGCTTCTCAAACAAGGAAAAAATGGGGGCGGAACTTGATTTTGTCTTTTGTCTATTTTGTACATAGTTTTGGATTTCAATAAACTGCACTGCAGTTCAACTGCAATAAACTGACTTTGTTACAGAATAGAACAGAGAGCCCAAACAAACACCAGCCTTACAACCAGAGTGTTGATATGCAGCTGCTAAGTTTTTCAGAGTGGTATAATTTATGCACAGAGAGAAAAAAAATGGGGCGAAAAACCAAACCTTAACACTTAAGATTAGGGTTTTAGAAATGTGTGACCTTTTAATGTACTCGAATAGCCTTCACTCTTCACATCAACAAAATCGCATACTCTCTTGAATAGGTGCATATTTTGAACAAGTAATTACATCACGTCCGCTAAAATGTTTTATGAATATTGAATATTATTAATCTGTGTAGTATGAATGTAATCTGGACTACATTTGCCATGTTGTCATTATCATGTGACTTACCAGTGTCAGTTACATCGCTTCACTGCCACTCACAAATCCAACGTAGGCCTACACTTTAGAATCTTGCCGGAAGAAGTAGGTATGTGAATTTGGACGTACTTCTTTTGTCACATACATTTTTCACCTACAATATAGTATCGGTTTACGGAAACATCGTAGGGTCACGTCATTTCAGTATTACGAAATACATTAAGTCTTCATTTCATGGAAATGACAAAAACTATTTATAATAATACTAGCATAAATCTTTTTAAAATTATCACCAGACTACTGAATGCACCTTTAATAAAAACGCAACATGTCAGTTGACTTTCTAACAAATGTTTTTTTGTTAAAGCAACACGCCGATTTTTGGAGAATTGATCTTATTCACCCTATCCCCCAGAGTTCGATAAGTCCATAAATACCATTCTCATCTCAGTGTGTGCCATAACTCTGTCTGACACACACATCGCTAGCCTAGCTTAGCACAAAGACTGGAGGGAAACGGCTCCATCTAGCCTACTGCTAGGGATCTTTTGTTTTTTTTTGAAGTACCATGGGTGCAGAGGGGCAATGGTATCACAAAATCGCCTGAAAATAGTCCATAGCATGCTCTCTGTGCAAGAAGGTTGTCACGTTGTTTATGCTGACGGAAGTTAGCCTATTTTCAGGCGCTGCGTAATATCATTGCCCCTCTGCACCCATTGTACGACAGCAAAGTTCCCTGATTACTACACAGGAATTAGAGTGTAGCGCCTACCCATATTGGTCTAGAAAATTGCAACTTTTCGTTTTCCATCGGTCTTAGTACATGATATAACTATACAGATCACAACATGTAAAGAGGAAAATGTTGCCATTATTTTGTCACTTATTGAGCAGTAGGCTAGATGGAGCTGTTAACCTCCAGTCTTTGTGCTAAGCTAGGCTAGCGGTGGGTGCGTCAGACAGAGTTATGGCACACACATAGATAAAAAATGTATGTATAGATACGGTGAATAAGCCAAAGTCCCAAAAAGTCAGCCTCAGCGACTTACCCATGGGTCGAATATTGCATACATCATAATTATTCGAAAAATGCTTCAGAGCTGAAGTGGTTAAATGAGCATAATAAATAGCTTCACATTTTTAAATGAGGTATTTTTCTGTTTTCTGGACCCTTTAGAGGGCAAATTTGTGTGTTTCTGGTGAGAAGGAGCCTGTGATTGCTTCCGACCCCTGTAGTCTCGGACTGGACTACATCTGCGGAGACTTCCAGATCGCTGTCGATTGTGGGGTAAGTGCATTGAAAAGCCTTTTAAATGAACAAATCTGCCAAATCTGCATGTTCTAGCTTTCTAATCATCTTTGTTTTAAGTGAAATGTTTATGTTTTACACTCATTTATGTAACTCCTACAGGCAGTGTCCTTCTGTCAGAAGAACGTTTGGGCATAAATCTGTTTCAGCAGTCCATGCTCATGGGAAATGATAGCAGTTTGCCAAATGTCAATCAATGCCTAATAAACTGGTAAATCTGTTGTTTACTGAACAAGATTCTGAACCATTGGATATCTTACTGTTCCTTTACATTACACCCAGTTTATTAAAGTTTAGTAAACCTTATCCACACAGACAGGCCTCTTTCATGATCATAACTCATGTTTGCTATGCCTCAAAAATGTGAACTTTAGGGGGTCAACATTATCATTTGAACATAAAAACCCAGTATGTGCTGTCATATTGATCGAGTGAGTGTTGGAAGTATGTTGCTGTGTTTTCTTCTAATAGTAGTCAAAGGTGAAGGTTTTTTCAGCATCTCAGCAACAATGTTAACTATATGAAATGCTGATGGACCTACACTGGACCAATGCCACAGTATTCTTCATCCTTTCCTGGATCTCCATGGTCATATTTGCTTTTCAAGTTGAAAATGAGAGTCAAGTCACAAGTCATAGGCTTGGATAATATCTTCAGTAAATAAGATAAAATACTACAGACTTATACAAAAACATGTTTTAAGGGGCAGATGTTATTTTAACAAAAAGGAGACTGTTGCTTAAGCAACATCATTTATCTCACAATACTTTATTAATCTTTTCAGTGATTGCACAAGCTTTCATAGAGGTCAATCCAAAGGACATTAACAATGTTATCTTAGATATGAATAATTACATAGGGAGTGCATAAACATTTGATAAGTGATAACGTACATTTTTAACTAAAACTGCGAACTATATTATGGAAATATTTTCTGTTTTAACCATAGTTTCTCTTAAAATATCAGTTACAGCCCTGTTAGGGACACATTTTGCACTGAGGTGACTTATATCAGGGCATTAAAAATGTTTTATAATGCTGGCACATATACAGTCATGTGAAAAAGAAAGTACACCCTCTTTGAATTCTATGGTTTTACATATCAGAACATAATGAAAAGCATCTGGTCCTTAGCAGGTCTCAAAATTCGGTACACTCCTCAGATGAACAACGCATGCCATTTTACACCGTGTCATTATTTATTTAACAAAAACTAGGCCAACATGGAACCAAAAACTAAGGGTGCATCTCAATCAGCTCCCTATAGTTCAGTAGTCAGGGCATTGATCAGGGAGTCAGCTATTTTAAGTGCTGTATCAATTTTAAAATCCTGCCAGTGCACTGAAATGTTCCCTCCTAAAATGTCCCACAATGCACCAGGGAGCATCGACGCTCACTATGTTCCCTATGAATCACATGAGCTACACATAATGACACGTGGTGTTTTTCAAAATACAAACTATTATTGAATTATATTTCAGCCTAAACATAGCTAAATTTTGTTCATTACCTGTCTATTGATCTCAGTTATAATTTTTTATGACTAAAATGTTGCACAATGAGGACATTGACATGTCACCGGAAATAGTGAGCCAGGATCCTTAATGTTCTTACCAGTGCCCAAATGAATGTACACACTATACTGATTCACAACCTACCTAGGAAGCTGATTGCACGCACCCTTCTTTCATAGGTATTAGGAGGGTAAGTAGCAGTCAGGCGCTGCTAATCAAATGTTTTTGATTCACCAAGTGTGATCACCTCTGTGAAAGCAGAAGTTTTGGCAGTTTGCTGGTCTATAGTATTCAGGTGTGTGTTAACACAATGCCAATGAGCAAAGACATGATCATAGAGAAGCAATTGTTGCTGCCATCAATCTGGGAAGGGTAATACGGCCATCTCCAAACCATTTGAAAAACACTCAAGACAGTTAACGTCCCAGCAAATTCACCACAGACCATGGCAATGCTCAGAGAAACTGCAAAAGCGAAAACTATACAGGCCTCAGTTAACTTTCCAATTAGAAAAAGACGGGACAAGAATGACATGTTTGGAAGGGTTGCCAGGAGAATGCTTCTTCTTTCCAAGAACACAGCAGCAGGGCTTAGGTTTGCAAAGTTACATCTAAACAAACCACAAGACTTCTGGAACAATGTCCTTTGGACAGACAAGATCAAAGCGGAGATGTTTGCTAATTTTAAGACCTGCTAAGGACCAGATTTTTTATGTTTGGATGCATAAAACTATAGAATTCAATCAGGTGTACTTTCTTTTTCACATTATTGTGGATACAAAACAGCCTGTTGTGCTAGATTGCACTGTTTTAGATTAAAGATGTCAAAATATCTGTTGATTTAACTATCATGGCATTTTCATCACATAATTCCCTCTATTATTTTATGTTGTATGGTTTAATTCACTATGTTTGCATTAATAAACAAACTGCTGTCCATGAACCGTGAATAAGTATACAGGGAACCTTTTTAGTCTTGTGATATTTTACCCTTTATCAGTCAAATCAGTCGATGGTTTCCTGATTTAAACTGTGCTGTCTTAAGTGAAACTAGAATGACAGGATTACTAATGGCAGCTTTTGAAAATTACTCTTGGCATTTCCTTGAAGGAAATGGGACCCACTTTATATTAGTGTCCTTAACTACTATGTACTAACATTTTAATTAATAGTTTGATACATTGCACTTATTGTGTACATACATGTTTTTACATTGTACTTACATTTAAAAAAATACCTTCATGTAATTACATCTGTAATTAATTTCTGTAGTTACATTTGTAATTACACAGTTGACACTTCCCTTACACCTAACCCTACCCTTAAACTCACCCATCCCACCACACCTGTTCCTTACCCTATCCGTATCCCACCTCAATATCAGCAAAGGTGTTTTGCAACACAATATGAACACAGTAAGTACATTGTACTTATTTTATGTAAGTACATAGTTAAGGCCACCTAATATAAAGTGGGGCGGGAAATGTTTTCCCCTCAAGATACAACCACAGTAGTGAGGTTTGCACATTTGTTCGCTCCTTGATATTTGTCTGATGCAGAATGACTTTAGCTTTGTAGTTTTTCACAGCAATGAATATAATGTCTATAGCTGGTAGTAGTTATTTCTCAACCAAGAATTCATTTCTTCCACAGAAAGCCAAGTGTTACTGCAATCCCTCATTGTATTACTTTGCAAACATTTGAGGTATTCACCTTCATTTTGACCTGGGGGATTACAACGTGTTTAGCCTATAGGTGCAGTTTCTTTACAAAGTGACATCACCACCTACTGGCCTGGCATGAATACAGCATTTTTAATAATTTTCACAGAACTTGGATTGTTTTGTGAAAATGTGTTATTTAGTACATGCTTGTGTGAACATACAAAAGTATGTTAAAAAAATGCATCTAAATCTTGTCTGACCTCAAAAGGTTCTGTCTGGTACAGTGTTACCATATGGCAAGATATTAGCTGTTCGACTTGGTGTCGCTGCACAAACCCATCAGTGAGAGTTGCTGCTTGCAGTCGGGGGAGAAGTTGAAAATGGAGCCAATAAGTCAGACACTTTCTGCTTCCCATAGTGACACTCGTGCAGTTTGCAGAATTTATCAGATGAAGTGGATTAGATGCAATATCGGTCAAATACAGACGTTTTAAAGCAACAAACACTTCATGGACTGCTTCATACAGCACAATCTGTACAAGAATAAAGTTCGACATAAGCCTATCCTACTTACCAATAAAATATATATATTTATCATGTTACTTTGATAAACAATATAACACTCTCACAATATAACATTATGGTTACATGAGTTTCCAATTATAAAAACACTGATTTGAGCATTAGTGGAACTGAGAGTGTCAGAATAAACTAAATACATTTGACATCAGTGAATTGTGGCCAATTGTGGAAGAGCTGTCATCGTGAGTGCGCAGCTGCACTCTCGCGGTGCTTTGATGCCATACGTCACAGTGACGTGGTGTCAGTGCGGTCTCAAGTCGGACAGAATTTCTAACTGGCATGTACTGCATCGAGTCAGACGCTGAGCGGTCTGTGCAGCATCGCATGAAGTCTAACACACCTATTGTTTCACTTTCTCACCTTAAGAAAAAAAGAACTTCAGATCATTTGTGGAAATATGCAGCCCTTCAAGTATCCAATAACATGCCATTTTTAAGCATTGTGACTTGAGTTCCCCTTTAAAATAACACTTAAGACTTGCAGCCCCCTGCTGAAGCGCTCCACAAACTTCAGCGTTTCATGGTTTGTACTCTAAAATTTGGGATCAGTAAGGGTTTAATATTCTATTAAGATTCTTTTATCCAGAAAGGATGGATTAAATTGATCAAGTGACAGTAAAAGATAACGTTAACAAAAGACTTCCCATTTCAAAGAAATGCTATTCTTCAAAGAATCCTGAATAACATCATAGCCGGTTTCCACAAAAAAATATAGTATTTTAAGCATTGTTTCTTAAGCAGCAAATAAGAATGATTTCTGAAGGATCATGTAACAATGAAGACCAGAGTAATATATTATATTTAAAATAAATGCAGCCTTGGTGAGTATAAGTATTTATATATTAAAATATTAAGTTACACAAGTTGAAAGGTAACGTAGCTTTTAGAGAAAACTTGAGAAAATGAGGTCGTAATGCTAAAGACTATTGTGGTATAGCCATGAGGCAGCATTTTCATGTGAGTTAAAACAATGTGTACCATTAAGATTTTTTAGGTCCTATTTTTGTACACCAACCATTAAGTGCTGTAAGTGTTTAAAAAGGAGGGAACAAGTGAAAAACCCACCAAATGAATCTGGCAGAAATCTGAAATAGCATAAAACAACAGTCTTAAGGGTCAGAATTTTTATTCAGTTCACTGATATAAGGGACAGAACCATCATGGAGCATTGAAAGAAGGGGAATTTAGGAGTTTGCTGTGGATTCACACGTATCACGAGAGGGAACTCAAGGGGAAAGAGCAGGTGAACAAAGGGGAAAGAGGCGAGAGGAGGGAGAGGAGTGACAAAGGAAAAGAAACAATAGAAAAAAAGGCACTTCTACTCTTTCAGTAACCAGTCTGATGCACATATCTATGGAATTAAAAGAAAAATATCGTATGAAATAAAAACAGAAGATGAGCTATATAAAAAAAGACTGCAATCCAAGCGCCACCCAACAGAGAGAGCATGTAAACAAAGCCAGTTTCTCTGTACAACACCGGCCAGACTCGCTTCTGTCTGCGGGAGCGCCGAGAGTCCTGAACGTAAAACGTGTGCGTGAGTGCGTATGGACAGTCTCATCTATCTGCCTTCACTCTCGTTTAAAGAAGAAAAAAAAAAGTAACAATGGTCACAGCTACCAGCACCAGCCTGTGGCAATAGCCCAAAGCTTTCTGTAGGACACCAAGGGAAGACCACAGGGCCGGCACATGGGACATACACCATGACTACGGTGTTCAAGCAAATGAAAACAAGTATTCATTGTCTTTAAAAACAATTCCTTTCATGTACAAAAGTAATAAAGGCAGTCACACCTTGAGATCCTGGGCTTTTCTGTACCGATGCCAAGGCTCAAGAGGATCACCGAGCAAATATTAGGTTGAGTTTTCAAGTATGGAGCGATTCAAGAGGCGGAGGCAGCCCCTCTGCGACGGCGAGGGAGCAGGGCTTCTCTGTAGCTACGCCCCGCTGTCGCTGATCACAGAGAGGGAGTGCTTTGCCTCCGCCGTGGTCTAGTAGAATGATCACATAACAGCTACCAGGAGGGTTAATCTGGAATCACCATTGAGACCACAGAGAAGGGGTTTTGGGGAACAGTTGCGTCGCTGGTCGCGCAGATGCACAGGGGTTGGTAGCAGCTTCTGACTTCTCTGTAACACGTCAGAAATAAAACAACACGGCCTGCAGCGACCAGGACGAAACCATTGTGAAAGTACACACATTCACGTAAAAAGTCTCTTAAAATTTTTCAATCCGATCCTTGCACCATATAACTTAAACGCATTCATGTTGACTCTGACCAAAGACAGGTTTTCGACATTTCACAAGAGGTTTTGATCCCATTCGCGATGGTACACAAAGTGGTGGACCAGGAAAATGGTAAGCATTGGTTCTCTTAGTTGGTAAATCAAAAAGTCGAGGGGTTAGTGCTTCAGCCAGCGATGCATCGCATCACAGAACAACCTTTGACCCCCATTTGTGCCATCATTTGATCTTTTAAGCAAGAAGGTAAGGAAGGAAGGGCCGGAGACAAATGGGTGGAGAAGAGGACAAGTCAAAAGGAAAAAAATTTAAATAAAAAATAAAGCCACCACAGATCTTTCGAAAACAACACAGCAAAGAACAGGGTTGAAAGGGAATTACCTTTAGGAATAGGTGTGAGGTTAGGAGTGAGGGATTTTGGTACATCTCCCCCCTCCGGTGGGTTGAGTAGGTTTCTCTGTAATGTACACCTACCGCCCAATGAAAGGAGGGGGGGTTACAGATTTAGTATTTAAGCTTTTTGGGAACTTCCCAGGGGAAGGACTCACGGCCAAAGTGGCCATAGGCGGCGGTGCGCTGGTAGATGGGCTTCTTCAGGTCCAGCTCTCTGGAATTGTACAGGAGACAGAGTGAGACAATTGCCACGCAGAAAGAAGGACGTTCAGTCAAACTCAATTAACCCTGTCTAACGTTAACTGTGCAAGACCAAACTCTGGAAACACTGGAGCAAATACCACAAAGATGACTGGGAAACCGTCAAACCGAGAGGTGGCGGTTTGGCCACCCGAGGAGCACACTTTACCTGACAATGACACCCGGGCGGAGGTCAAAGTTTTTCTTCACGATCTCCAGCAGCTCCTTTTCACTCCTCTGGGAGGTACCATAGTGGAAGATGGAGATGGACAAGGGGTGAGCCACTCCAATGGCATAAGACACCTGAGGAAACAGGAACATGACTAAGACGGTCTTACCCCTTTACCATTACATTTCCGAAAGATTAGCAGATACTCACCTGGACCAGAACACGCTTGCACAGATCAGCCTTGACCAGAGACTTGGCCACCCAGCGAGCCGCATAGGCAGCTGAACGGTCAACTTTAGTGTAATCCTTCCCAGAGAAAGCACCGCCTCCATGAGCACCCCAGCCTCCGTAAGTGTCCACAATGATCTTACGACCAGTCAAACCAGCATCTCCCTGTAAAACAGCATGACGCATTTAAATCTTAGTTTAAACAATAACCATATGCACATATAACTACACTTCAAAATACTCCCAGGGTTCCCACATCTATTGGCAAATGAATGACTATGTGTTATTGTTAACTAAAACTAAAGATATTAAAATCATTTTTAATTGAAATAAACTGGAGAAATGCAAACTAAAACTGAACCAAAAGATAAAAAACAAATAGTAATAATAAAAACAGAAATAAAAACATGAGAACACTGCTAAATTTCACATCTCCATGACAGTGGGAACCCTGTTTGAGAGAACTGCATGATTATTGTTTCCGTTTAAACCTGTGGGCCTCCAATGACAAAGCGTCCGCTGGGCTGCAGGTGATAGATGGTGTCATCGTCCAGGTAGCCGTTGGGCACCACAGCTTTCACCACCTTCTCCTTCAGAGCATCACGCATCTCATCCAAACACACTACGTCGTCGTGCTGAACAGACACTACAATGGTGTGCACACGCACAGGAAGCATGGCGCCACGGTCCTGCCTGTACTGGACTGTAACCTAGATCAAAATGTAACAAGAGCTGAAAGGTTCAGATCTCTTTAAGATCCAGGAGCACAACAGGCATCCTACAGTAGTAACACACTACAGTTCAGTTTGGGGTCACAAGCATAAGTTTTTTTTTTATGTTTCTGAAAGTCTCATACTCCAAGGCAGCATTTATGATAGTGAAATGTCATAATATTGCTCTATTCACAACATTTAATTTTAAAATGTATTCCTGTGACTATAAAAATAAAGACTGGAGTAACGATGCTGAAAATTCAGTGTCACACAATCCTTCAGAAATCATTCTAATATATGCTGATTTGGTGCTCAAGAAACATTTAACAAATATATTTTTGTGGAAACTGATAAAAAAAATTATTTTAATAGAAAGTGTAAAAAAAATATGAAAAATTTAATTAAAAGGTCACTATCAACTTAATGCATCTTTACTGAAAAGTACTAATTACTAAAAGATACTCTTATGGACCTCAAACTTTTGAACAGTAGTGTATTTTCCCACAATATTTTTAGGTTGTGTCTCACCTGGGTCTTGGAATCAGGTCGCAGCCAGGGCAGGGTGCCATTGCGGCGTAGCTCGGCCATTTTGGCATTCAAATTGTGGGCCAGGACAATAGTAAGAGGCATACACTCCTCGGTCTCATCAGTGGCATAACCAAACATCAAGCCCTAAGAAGTAAAGTGAATCCAGTTAAGACTTTGATTCTCTTTTTAAAGCTCTAGTCTCTGAGTATGAACAAAGTCGTTATCTAGCTCTTACCTGGTCTCCAGCTCCTACATCCTCCTCACTACGATCAAGGTGAACCCCTTGAGCAATATCAGGTGACTGCTGCTCAAGAGCCACAAGCACATTGCAGGTCTTGTAGTCAAACCCTAAAAGTACAATGCTGAATTAATAATTGTACCCTAGATACAACTGACAGTTCATTCAAAATGGTAAACCCGTACACATTATGCAGTGTAGCAAAATATGCAAGTATTACACAGAGAAAAGGGCACAGTAGCATGATAGCACCCTTTCCCTTGACATTTAGTGCTGCTATACCTTTGGAAGAGTCATCATAGCCAATGTGCCTGATTGTGTCCCTGACAACCTTCTGATAGTCCACTACAGCACGAGAGGTGATCTCCCCAGCCAACAAGATCATTCCAGTCTTGGCGACGGTCTCTGCCGGGATTGATAGGGGTTAGGACTCACAGTAAAGACTCAAGTTGCAAGCATGATGAAAAGTGCGCAGGAAAGCATAATTCGACACTCACCACATGCTACTTTGGCATCAGGATCCTGTTTGAGGTGGGCGTCCAACACAGCGTCACTGATCTGGTCACAAATCTTATCTGGAAAAGAGGAAGTGCTCTAACATTTAAATCAGTAATTTAGAGTGTAGAATTCAGGTTAAACGAAACTCAATATAAACCACAACCGCCTCCTTGATGGGCATAACTGGATTTCTGAACTGACGGATGGTAAAACAGGATGCTTGGAATGTGACAGGAAATGTTAAAAGTTAAATGTATCAGGGTGCAAATTTCAGCACAGGATTGTGCATAATTTCACTCATTACCACAGGTTTTGTTCTTATAAAGTTGGGAAATTCCAGCAAACATTTATTCAATTAGCTTGTTGGTTGAATGAGCAACATAATCCACACAGATTATCAGATCAAATCAGTAATTTGGAAACTTTCTCTGAGACAAATGTCACAAACAGCGAGAGTGCTATCATGTCTTCTCTCTTTCAAAATGCGCTTCACATCACCACATTGTCTGTACAAGCAAGCTGCGATACAAGACTCACTTGCGTTTGGAAAAAAATTGTCACTCAGGCCAGTGTTGAATTCAGTAGTACTCGCAAGCTGTCAGAGACAGTTTTCTGTGTTTTCAGAGAGCACATTGCCTGGTGAGTGCACTCACTCTTGGCGAGTATTCACATAAACACAGTCGGTGACGTGAAGTGAACACGCGAGAAAGAAAACACTTGTGTATCAGTATATTGGATCTGTGTATTCGGTCTTAGTGACAGCAGCCTAATAAACCTGCTGCTATGGGTCACTAATGCTATATCAAACAACTAAAGATAGTGAGAAAAATTAATTTGCATTTAATTTATACAACGCACCATTTAATTTTTGTAGTATTACACTGTTTAGACCTACCTGAAAACCTTAAAGCACTTTATTTAATTTGTATTTATATGTGCTTCTGTTTGCAATTCATTTGTTCTTGTTTTAGTACATTTAAATTCAAGGTTAAAAAGCAAGCTTCCTTGAACTCATTTGCAATAAAATTACCATGCATAAAATACATGGTTGGCTTACAAGCCTCCTCATGTGATCCAAGAGATAATTTAACATTTATACAGACAGAAGGAAGTTGCCACTGCCGCAGTCATACAACAGGTGAAACATGATGGCTTATTGCAGTACAGCCTCTCTAGCTGAGGCAGAAATGCCCATGTTGCCACTCCACTGCAGCCCCAGGAGTAATGATCTATTTTTAGGGCAGAGGTAAGCCAAGCTAATCAGCTGCAGCGGGGCTGCTAACCCTCCCCCCACAACATCAGTACTGAACTTAGACCTACGCTGATCTCATTAGAAAGCACACTGACGCAGTAGTCGGGGGCAGTGGAGCGAGAGGGGAAAGTTCACACCACGTGTACAGGTGTCAGTCCACGGCTGACAAAAACATGCAGTGGACAAAACATGACCTGCCCACAAGCGAACGTTACGAGAGTACACAAATGTGTGGCCAAGTACGTGATCTCATTGAACAAAGTAAACTTTCGTTGATGTGACAGTAATAACCCTCAGTAACCCAAACATTTGGTGTCATTGAACTAGGCGCTTGCTTGACAGGACTTCTCCGACAGTCACATCAAAGCGGTAGATGAGAGACCACTGGCCTTGCGTTTTACAGACCCGATGAAACGCAGCTTCTGGTTTATGTACGTTAGCTTTGAGGCTATCAATGTCAGTGCACTGCTAAATGTAAATATTGATGTCATCCTGGGGAGTCTTCCAGAATGCAGGTTGTGACACATACACGGGTATGTTTAAGAGTAAGCGGATAACCCCTAACTTTCTGGTCCAAAAACAGAAGTAATTTCAGGATATGCAAGTGGCCATAGCAACTCAATCTCTGAACATAACCTGAGGAGGAGTTTATGTTACAGGGTTAGTTTGCTTAAGAGGTATTCAGATGCATGTTATACAATTAATAGTTATATTAATATAACTAAATTTGCTATATAGTTACAAATTACAATATATATAAATAGTGCTTTAGACTTTATATCAAGTAATATTTAAATGTTAAATACAAATATATTTATTGTCATCTCACACATGGATCTGCATTCACTTAGAAAACAAACAAAATCCTTATTCTCAGTGAATTAAGATGACTTAAATTAAAAGGTTGAAACAATTATTACACATCCACCAAATAGGTGGCGATGTGCACTAAATAAGTTATGTAACTTGCCATTAAAACAAAAGGAGGAAGATTAATTTCTTAGCATCTGATTCCACAGTGAATCAGATTTGTTGCTCTGTTGAGAATATTTTGTGTTAACCAGAACATATTCTGGGTTGGCTGAACTTACTCCTGGACACGTTTTTTGGAACCAGCATACCTCAAGGTTTGGGTTAATAAACCAGGAGTTCAGGGTATACGTGATGGTAAGGTAACCTTTCTTTCTGGAATACCCCTATGAACTAACAGATTTTATATTAGAGAAGAATGCCCCTCCAAATTAAAAGGACAATCAAAATTCCTTTCATTAACGGTGCACTCACACCATGTCAAAACAGTAGTTACAAACATCAGACTTGACTATAAAAATCAACAAAAGACACAAGTGCTTTTTACAACTCAAAAACAGAGGCCCAACTTGTCATCCCATAGTGTACAAAAGTCAGATTCCAGAAGTAAAAATAACATTTATTTTCTCCATAGGTAATAGATAAACATTAATTTATAAACCATTAAAGACCATGTTATAATTTCCCTACACTATCAAAATACTTATATGCATGTGTATCAGTATAAATATAAATAGATTTTGTTTATTGTAAACCTTGCATATATACATCTTAGTTTAATATTTCTCAATGTTTTTATTTTTTTTATATCATTTGCAGTGCTTCATGGGATTAGTTCTTTCCCTCATTAATGTTAAGTTTGCGTACCTTTGTTTTTTGTTGTTGTCTGATTTTCAAATACTCTGCATCAAATCATAAGTTTGTAATATTTTGCATCACCTTTCAGCTGGCTGGCTTGGTTCATGGCTTATAACTCTTTAATGAAGACTTTTTAAAAACACCTATGAGAAAAATGCTTCTGAAAAAGTGTCCAGGCAATATTTCACTCTATTAAGGTAATTCTGGAATGTTCAGGAATGTGCTGGATAAATGCTGCATCTGAAATCAGGTGTGCAGCAGAAACACATTCCTGGAAATACATTGTCTTCAATGACCAGTTCTTTGAACTGTGATGTAATCACTATTGACAAACTATTGACTCAGTTGTTGTTGATCCCCAACTTCTTGGGGTTCTCGTTGTTCTAGGTACCTACAGCACTCACATGAAAACTGCTGCCTGGGCATCAATAGCTTACATACTTGACCTACTGCATCCGCTTAGATCCCGTGTGGATGATGTTCGCACACGGTTCTATGAATACTGCGTACTCATTTGACGTACTGCGTTAAATGCAGAGCCAAAAGGCGCGTCGCAGCGGCGGAAGACCGAAGTCCGTCAGGAAAACATTTATAATAAAAAACAACAACATGCAAACCGCGTGCTTTGTAAACGCCCTGAACTTTATGAAGGCAGCGACGCTTTGCTCAATTAAACGCATTGCGATCATGCATGTTTCGGGCCTAGAAGGAGCGCTGACGCAATAGTCGCGGGGAGTTGAGCGAGAAGGAAAGTTTACACCACGTGCAGGGGTGTCAAAGCCCAAGGACGACAAAATAAATTATCCTACAAACAGCGTCTTCTAGTCAGCGAATAAAACACACAAACGTTTAGCAACGAATTCACCAGCTCACGGTGACGCGCTGCTCAGGTACCAGTCGCTCGTCACATAACTGTAGGCCATTGGATAAGGAATATCAAGAAATATAAACAGGAAAATGATGATTAATACCTATTGGAATAGATTACGTTAAAGGCTCGTCTTGACGTGTGAAATACGCAACCGGGCAAACCGGCAGAACAACAACACGCGCAGTCCGCATTGCACATGGACGCGTGTTCCTCGAGCCCGCCGATTACATGGCCACCACGCGCGCGCAGTCTTCAAACGGAAACGTAATTATTAGAAGACAATAGTTAGTGAATACTATTGTTTATTCATTTTCTACATACAAACGTAAATAAAATGATAAATAAGCCATTTAAGCGTTCATGGCCTAAATTCGCAAGATTAGCTTTGGGCCGAAAATCTGTTGAGTCCGCCGCGCGTGGCCAAAGAGACGAATACATCCCACATTAGCGTACATTTAACGTCTTTTACCTGCCACATAATGCGTGTATGATAAAATATTATCATGATTATCATGGCAAATGTTTAAGTATATAAATGCTAAATATCTATCAGAAGCTAGTAGCACGTGCTAGCTGTGTGGTATCGCGCTAGATTGTGTTACATTCTGCACTTTATGAGACTAAAATCCGATTAAAAACATAAAGGTGTTGTGATACATACCAGGGTGTCCTTCACCGACAGACTCCGACGTGAACAAAAAGCAGTCTTCATCAATCAGGGAGTTATGAAACCCGTTTATTTGCCCGTTCATGATGGATTTATTGTGGCGCTTTTCTAAATCTGTGTGTTTCTCGCGCTGGTTTTAGCGTGTTAGATTCAGAATCTCTGCTTTACAAACGTCGTTCTTAAAGGGATGTTTCTAGTGATGCTCTGCCGCGGACGCGCTGTGTAGACTTGACCTCAACTGATCACGCGAGCCGGTCTTCAAGTTTATATCCCTCCTACTTCTCTCCAAACTCAAACGTCACTCGGGCGCGCCCCCGTCCGTCATGCTGTCACCCAATCAGAAAAGACGTAAGGCCCTCGCACGGTGAGCAGACAAAAGAAGGCCCTGCTAGGTATACAACATTTTACATTTACATTTTTAGAAATAGACCACCTTTGAATAATAAAAACAAACAGAAAGAAAATACTTCCGTTCTTTGTTATCAACAACATGAAATGTATTAAGCGTTACATTATGACAGAGTTTCTCAATATGGGGTTAATGAAAGAACTAGTTGGAGAATGTGAGTTGATGAAAAGCTGATTAATTAAATCATACAAATATCATGAATAAATTAGGTATTTGAGAATAGGGTTGAACACTTCACCTGCATGTCACTGTGACCGTTATCTGACATCAAAGAACCAACATGCAATGTTGTTAAATTATTGAAAAAACTTAAGATCTCGGGGGTCTCCAAGTAAACATTTAGGTCAAATGAGTTTGTCTGACAACAACATTTGGCAATCCCTGAATTACATGAACAAACAATGATAAACATGGAAACAGCAATGACTTTACACATTCAGAGTTTTACAGGTTTGAAATATATTTGTCCAGACTTTAGTCCAGATCAATAATTAGTGAAGGTCACTCTAGCTATACGATGAAGACATGGTGTTCCAAAGCTATATATCAGCAGTGTTTGTTTACTAGCTTGCATGATTATTCTTCTCATAAACATGATGTAACTGAGAGGTGCTTTTGTCCCCAAATTCAGATGAGACACCAATCTATTTAAATGACATTTGCATGGCCATTCTATATTTTGATAGTCAAAGCTATATGGTATGACACACAATATGGTTTTTCATTTTTTAGAAATGAACATTTAAAACAATAAAAAGAAGAATTTGGGAGAAACAGTACATTTAAATAATTTAGTGCCATTGTGTGAATAATATGTAATCATGTATGCCTAATCCATAAAAAGTAACTGTAATCTGATTACATTTTAAAAAGTAATGTAATCTAATTACAAGTACTACATTTTTGGAATCTGATTGCATAAACCAGTTTAGATATAATCAGTTACTATCAGCACCGTGAGCCAATGTGATAGATTGCTATCATGTTGAATGGTTATGTACAGACAGACAGACCAGGGCTAGTTGTCACTCTTTTTACCCTAGTGAATTCAGGTCAAATATGTTTCATATGATATTTTCACCTTGTGTGCTCCTAGTTTAAATTTTAAGATAGATTTTCACTGCAGCAATGCATCACGTAATTGTGTCTATTGTGAAATTGTATTGTAAATTGTTATGGTGTAAGATGATTATGTAACACGGTTTTGCAGGTGAGAATTGATGTAAAATGTCCTCTGTAAAATTTATTTTACAGAGGTATTGAGAGGTGCACTTTGGACTTGTTGAGCAAAGCATTAATTGTTGTAGTGCAGCATAGGCTATTAAATGCGAGTAAATGAAAGCTTGACCAAAGCTGCTAAGCCTGTCTCACCAGTCTGCTAATTGTTGTCGTGGGTGTTGTGAAGTTGCTAGATACAAGTATAAAGGAATAAAAAAATGAATGTGCGTGTGTGTGCATAGTTTTGGTCAGAATGGCACCAGGCACCACTGGTAAATATGATCAAAGATGCCTGTAAAAATAAATCTGCATTGTTTATCCTTTTGATCTTTCATTAAAAAAAAACAGCAAAAATCTAACCTTTCATTGACGTAAAAGAATTGAAAGTGTGTGTGTGTGTGTGTGTGTGTGTGTGTGTGTGCGTGCGTGCGTGTTTGTGTGTGTGTGTGTGTGTGTGTGTGTCATGAAATAAATGCTTTTCTCCAAAACACTTTTATTGGCACCCTTTTATTAATATACCCTTTTTTCAACCTCATTTTGCCAAGATAACAGCTGAGTCTTCTTCTATAATGCTGGATGAGTTTGGGGTTCCAACCAAACAAGAGATCAGAGACCAATCCAGAGACCCTCACAGAATCCCTCCAGATTCCCAGATCCATGTAGGTGCTTCTTCTGTTCAGTTCAGCCTGTCATTATCTATAGGGTTCATGTCAGGGGACTGTTATGGTCATGGCAGATGCTTCATTTTGTGCCCAGTGACAGATTTTTGTGTTGATTTTGATGTTTGTTTTGTATTTTTGTCCTGATGAAAGATCCAATTTATAGCAGAGGCCGTCAGGTTTAGATTTTTTATCTGTTGGTATTTTCTAGAATCCATGATACCATGTATCTGAACAAGATGTCCAGGACCTCCAACAAAAAAAAATTAGCCCTCAACATTAAAGATCCAGTGGTATATTTAACCGTGAGCATGGGGTACTTTTTATCCCTGTTTGCACCAAACACATCTGGTGGGTTTGCTGCCAAAAAGCTTTTTGTTGTTTCATCTGACCACAGAATCCGGTCCCTTTTGAAGTTCTGACAACTGAATAGGGGCTGTTTGATTTATTTTAGTATTTCTGATCCCAAGACTCAACTAATCTCTGCAATTCTCCATCTGTGATCCTCGGAGAGTCTTCAAGCTCTCCTCCTCACCGTGCATTAGGATGATATAGACACACGTCCTCTTTCAGGCAGATGTTGATGGGAACTTTTTAACTCAACAATGTTTTGCTGCACATCAGAACTATATTATTTGGTTTTACTCATTGTGATGAATGATTAAGGTATTTTGGCCTTTGAGCTTCCTCTTATTTATACTCTTGTGGAACAGCAAGTCATGGCTTCAGAGATGTTTTACTCATAAAAAATTCTAGGGGTGCCAATAATTGTGGCCAATGTATTTTGCAGAAAAAACTATTATTTAATAATGTGATTTCCCTCCCGGTTTTAATTCTTCTATTTCAATGAAATGTTAGATCAAAAGAAAGATCAAAAGGATAAACAGTGCAGGCTCTATCATACACTTTCACTCAGCATGAGGCCTCTTTTATCCCGTCTAATCTGAAGGCAGTCATTTCTTTGAGTGCCAGGAGGTGCAGAGCCTGTGGGCTTTAGACTGCAACTCAGAGGTCATTGAGTCCGTCGAGCCATATCTAACCTGAGATGTGCTCATGGGGTCCAAAAGTTTGAGACAACTTGCAAAATGCTCCTCTTTGCATTTTTCAACTCCATTTTGAGAATTCAAGATTTTGAAAAATGAACATGAATATTGTGGAACATCTTTTGTCCCCTTTGCTTTAATGACAGCAGCGGTCAAGCTGTGTGAACAAAACCTGAGGATCATATCTCACAGGAAAATGTAACTATTTTATGAGATGCCGTTTTCGTATGAATTTGCGCGATGTGAATCGTATGAGAATATATTTAGTAAAAAAGGTGCACAAGTTTAGACCACCCCTAAACTTAACTGCCACTGGGCCGAAAGCAGATTGTACAAAAAATGAAGCCACCAATTCACCAAAATGTAAATGAATGAGTTATGAATTGCCATGGTTTTGTGTTGCCATGATCAAGAACATTTGACTTTGTGTACAAGAGTCACATGATCAGTGTCACAAAATGATTTCCATTATTGGCTTATAGTGCAGAATTATACATAAATATATATATATTTAATTTAAATGTAAATAGTTCATGATTTTTGCTTACTTACAGATTTAAATGAAATCAAAAAGCCAGATTTTCAAGTGTGGCCTTAGATTTTTTTATTATAATTATATATAATTCTGTAACATGAGATAATTCTGATTAGACATAGGAGAATTAGACACAAAGCCATTTGGTCTTTGGTATTTGATTCCAGGAAGTAGTGCTTACAACACCTTGCTGTTATTGCTCTTTGTGTTGTAAATCGGTACGTTATGGTGTAAAATGAGAACAATGCTCCTTGAGTGTGAGCATTCATTTGCAAGTGTTTGTGAAGAAAACGAGCTCTGGGATTTAAATCAGCCATCAATGCTAATTTTCTAAACATTGGCCTCTCTTATAAGCTTTGGGTTTATTATCATAGTCTGTCTTATTAGCCTAATGGTGTCCAGACAAGTCCTGAAAGCAGTTTTGTGTGATATGTTTGTGGAGTATATATATATATATATATATATATATATATATATATATATATATATACTAATACTTTAAATGAGCTTATATGATATTCAAAAGTTTTTGATCTGTAAGAAGAAGCTCACCAAGGCTCATTTATTTTATTAAAATACAACAACAAAAAAACAGTATATTGTGAAATATTTTTAAAATGTAAAATAACTGTTTTCTATTTGAATATATTTTATAATGTAATTTATTCCTGTGATCAAAGCTGAATTTTCAGCATCATTTATTCAGTCTTCAGTGTCACATGATCCTTCAGAAATTATTCTGATATGATGATTTGCAGCTCAAGAAACATTTATGATTATTATCAATGTTGAAAACACGTGTAAAACTTGGATTCTTTGATGAATAGAAAGTTCAAAAGAACAGTATTTATCTGAAATATAAAGCTTACCGATCAAAAACTTTTGAATGGCAGTGTAGAATCTTATGTAACAAATAAAAACTGAAACCTCAATTAATTCCAGATGAATAGTTTTAAAAAAGTCTGACACAAAGGTTGTTTGTGTTACTGCAAGTTTTTAAGTTCTACAGGAATGTACAAAATGCTGCAAGACAAAACATTGCATTTTATCGTTCTTTAAATGAATGCATGGTGTTTGAATCAGTACACTGTGCATTCATTTACAGAAATGAGAAACTTGCACCTGGCAAGGTTTGAACCTGCCACGGTTTGAGTTTGAAGGCGTAAATAACTGATCACGTTGCAGCCAGGTGATTGTTTTTGCCTGAGGGAGATGCTTTCGAAACAAATTCAATTGCACAATGTTTGCTGTCAATTATGAGTCAAACACCTTGCAATACATCACCAGACTCCTGTTCTCTGGTTCTGGCTTTTGAACTTTCATAACGAACACACTGCTTTCATAATTTGCCTAATCGCCTCCGGGTCTGGAAGAGTTTCCAAAGTCTCATAAAAGCTTATACAAGGGGTGTGTTTAGAGAAAAATCTAACTGAAAAGTCCTTTAATGCTTCATGCTTTAACCCACAAGCATGATAGTGATTCTGATTAGCAACATATTCAAGGTTGCTCAAGAGACTGGTTGTTTTAAAACGGACTTTGTGAGTCACTCCACAGGACTCAATAATTAGTGACAAAACTGCAGTTTTTTCTTAAATTTTTAGGGCAATATTGTGTCCTCGTTGTTCATTTTGACACGCTTCCTTATCTCACAGGTCAGGAGGAGGACAATCACACCACAGGACAACATTTGACTTTAAATTCATTTAAAAATAAATAAATAAAATACATAGATGATATGTAGGATAATCAATGATTATAGACGATCTTGGGGTTCTTTGCTTTTCAGCTAAATGATCAAAAATATAAAAAAAATTTAAGGAAAGTAAATATGTAATTTCTGCCCATTTACAGATGATATACTGACAGCATGATGAGTGAATACATAGGGTGAATAGTGCATTTTCATGACCTTGATGTGTGTATTTTTGCATCGTCAATATGCGTTCAAGCACAAGTTTTACTCAGCTCAAACTGATCAAATAACAAAATATTATAGATGAGCAGAGCTGATATGATTGGTTGTCTTCCATCAGCCGCTCCTGTCAAACGTTTGCTCCGTTTCAGGGGAGGCTGTTGGCTTGAAAGAAACCTCTGCAAAGCATGATGGGTGTTAATGAGTAACTTATTCTAAAATCAGGGATGGTGGTCTTAGCGTGTGCAAAACCTCTGACATATCACTACTGGACCCATTTATTATTAAAAAGATTTGGTATTAATAGACTGATATATTGGTAACTAATTTGACGACATTTTTAAAGTTACCTGTTCTGAATTACTTGTGCAAATTGTGTCGACTGGCTAATTAACAGAAATTGCCTTTTCACTAAGTGTTAGTTCTTATCAATTTAAAAATTAATCTTTATATGTTCCTTTAAAGTCAGTTGCTATCATCAGTGATTCTACCATGGTAAACAAGATTTTAAACACATGGTAATATCACTATGTATGATGTCTTGCTTTTTTATATATGTATACACACTATTAAAAAGTTGTGGTCAGTAAGATTTTATAAATATTTATTAAAAGAAGTCTCTTCTGCTCACCAAGGCTGCATTTATTTGATCAAAAATAAATGTGTTACAGTAAAGACAGTATGAAATATTATTGCAATTTAAAACATATATTTAAAATGTAATTTATTCCCGTAATCAAAGCTTCAGCATCATTGCTCTTCAGTGTCAAATCCTTTAGAAATTATTCTAATATGATGATTTGATACTCAGTTATGTTGGAAACACTTGTGCTGCTTAATGTGTTTTTTTTTTTCAGGATTCTTAACAGAAAGTTTAAAAGAACAGCAATTCTTTGAAATTGAACATTATCAACATCTTTACTGTAACTTTTGATGATTTTAACGCATCCTTGCTGAATAAAAGTATTTCTTTTGAAAAAAAAATCTTACTGACCCAAACTTTAAAACAGTTATCTATATCTACACTCACACACACATACACAAACACTGGAGCTCTTTTTTATTTTACGATTACAAATCTTTTTTTTAAATCCTTCCAGGTTTAAATTATATTTGTAATCCCAGATTTTCCGTGTGGTCTCAGACTTTGGACCCTACATTACGTTGACATTATATTGACTCTAGATCAGTGCTTCTCAACTGGTGGCTTGCAAACTAGTTAAAACAATAAAATAAATAGGATGACCAACTTTAAAAAGGGCAGATAAAACACATCCCATATATTTCTTGTTGATGTCAATAACCAATCTCTACATATTAGGCATTAAAACCCAGCCAACTACTAGAGTAAAGGCTGAGATGAATGCTGACATCACTGTTTGCTTTGATTCTACGTTAACAGCAGTTTTACCTTGGGTCAGGTTGTCCTGCACTATAAGGCGAATGTGCGCTGTTGTACTGTCACCATTTACAATATATCATTAATAATAATGCAAAATGGATAGACCAGTTGAATCTCTATTGGCAAAGCCACTGAGAACTGAGGAGGAGTTTGTGAAACAATCAAGCACGACAAGGCATGAGATCACCAACAACTGCAGGTCTGAAAAGCGGCAGAGGACGACCTGGAACAGGCCATTTCTCTAAAGCTGCATTACGATATCTGCTAAAGTCTAGAAATTAATAGAAGGAAGGGGTGGGGGGATTGGTCAGAGAATCACATCCTCTGCTTTTTCTATCTGAGAGGGCCTGGGCTCTCCTAAAATGGCTGCTATCAGAGCCTCCGGAGCGCTGACTCCGTTCCTGGGAGACCCAGGGCTTCGTGGACTAAGAGGACTGAGGGAGGGCGAGGTTAATGTGTCTGGAGAAACCAGACGCTCTTTCTTGGCATTGGCCGAAGGGTGCGGGGAGGAGCTCCGTGCAGGGCCGTCACGAGGCCGTGGGCACAGGCTGAGAGACTGTAGAGAGGGAAGGGGTGTTGTGGAGAGTGCAGGTACAGCGGGGCTGCGGCTGCGCTGCCGCTTCTGGTGGTGGTGATGCCGTTTGCCGCTGTGGTTTCCAGGGCTGGGGCTACGAGAGATGGGAGCCAACAGGACCAGCGTACTGTCATCTTCAGAGCTGACATCTGAACTGTCTGAGTGCGAACGACACGCCGGTGCAGGTGGTGTGGACATGGGCAGCTGCACCTGTGAGGAAAATATACACAGTGAATGAAAAGTTGTATACAAATAACATATATTGAAGATTTGAATGTTACATAGAAGTTAAAGGAAGAGTTAAAAAGTAAAATCTATTTCACATTTCTAAACCCACAGAACACAAAAGGAGATTTTTTTGTTCCATGCCCTTTTTATAGCAATTACGATGAAAAGACAAATTTATGTTGTTATTCACATAAAATATTGACTTCTGCTCAAGCTTGTTCATGAGTTCATGAGAGAAGAAACGATGTTTGTGTTAAATAGATTTTTCAGTTAAATCACGTGATCAATCAGTTTACAAAATTGATGTGAATGGTTTATTCATGGTTCATCTGGTTTAGTTCAAGTTCAATTCACTTTTGTTTTGTTTTACTTTTTGGTCATATTTTTTTTTAAGTCGAGACCAGCTTATTTAAGTCCAAGTCAAGACTGAGACCAGAAGAGGGTTGCGTCTGAGTCCATAGCTGCGTCCAAAATCGCATACTATGCGAGTAGGTGCTACATTTGAATTTGAACAAACTTTGCGACCGTTAAAAAAGTACATTCTGTATAGTATGAATTAATCTAGTATGAATGTAATCCGGGCGTTCTACATCCACCATGTTGTCATGATCATGTGACCTACCAGCGTCAGTTGCGTTCTATCACCTCCATTCATAAATAGTCTCCCGTGGCCTCATCGGAGTGTAAAGTGCCCATCAAATGCGCACTTCAGAATCTCGCCTGAAGTAGTAGGTCATCCGTTTACTTTTCGCCTACTGTTTTTCGAATACTATGAAATTCGGACATACAACTTTGTTGGGGTACTGTTTTTCGCATACTATATAGTAAAGAAGTATTCTATTTTGGACGCAGCTCATGACAAAACTAAGACTATATTTTCATGATCTTGGTTTTGGTCTGGGTCTTGACTCGAACAACCTTCTTCTGGTCTGGGTCTTGACTCTTACTGAAGCCTCCGTCACATATTCCCTGTGAGTTTGTGGACTTAAGTTATTTCCTGTTGTGTGTTTTGCTTGTTCTTTGTAGGTTTTCATGCTGATTTAGTTTTCCAGGTGTTTCCTATCTGTCACGCCCCCTTGTTACCTTGTTTAGCTTGTGTATTTATAGTGCTTGTGTTCCACTCATGTTTTATCAGTCGTATGTAATGATGTGGTATTATGAGTTCCTTGTTTTTCGTTATAGTTTTGTCATTAAATGTTCCTGCACTTAGATTCGCCTCTCTGCCTGCTCATTCCACACTCTGCGTTCCACCCATAAAGGCTTGGGCCGGCCCTGCTTGAAAGCTTCAGTTTCGTATTCATTCAAATGCATGACACAATCAGCACCATCTTCAAAACTGTACTGGAGGTCCACGGACAAAAGAAACTTGGGAGGATTAGTCAACTCTGGGATATTCAGAGTTTTATTTGAGGCACTTAGTAGCAAGTCTTGAGTGTTCTGTCTGTAATGAGCTCTCACTAATTTTGTTAGTAAGTCTATTATACCACTAAGTCTATTATTGTGGTATCTTTGATTTCAGATTTAACCACCCTTAATCAGCACGTAAAACAAAACAAACTATGATCAGTCACTTTATTTGTCAGTCTAAGTGGACATTTTTCTTACCTGAAGAAACTTTGCAAGACAGTTTTGGTTTTGTTCCTACTAATACCATCTTTACTGATAAAACCTCTTTGAAACCATGGAACAGTGTTTCACACTGTGGTATATTATTTCTAAGACGATGTGTGCTTTCATTATGTGGTGTCTAGCATCTTATTTGAAATTCAAATGTCACAACTGAGTCTGTAATTTGTAGATATCCAGCCTCAAATACAAATCATGTTGACAATAACAATGTCAGAGCGCAATGACCTAGTCATCATGCCCTTGGAATAACACACTCAGAGAGCTTCTGAGCTGCTCATTCAAACCCAACTAATATTTGTATTTGTGTGGAATCAGAATGTAGCTGTGTGAAAGCAGGGTAGACCTGAAATGGTTCTGTCACTCCCACGATGCTGTTCGTGTTGTTACTGTAATATCCCAGAATATATTCCCCCGGGTCTCTAGGCAAATCTTCCTCAGAAAATGTCACCTGAAGGTCATGAAAAAACAAGTTAAAGATGATAGTCAGCACTGGCTACACTATAAATCTACTTTGTTAGTATTACTGTTCAGTGATCTTAAAGCTTTCAATCCAAGATTATCGTGGAGTGATTTGATTCTGGGATTAAAGCATTGTCCAGTGAACACAGATAGATGTAAAGGTCAGGGTCAGGTTGCTAATATATTTCAGATATCTAGGAAACATCTTACAAACAAAGAACATTTTTCATGTCCCACCTGCGTCGAATGCTCAGATTTGGCCCAAACATATGCAGCATAATCCTTGTGGTGCTTAAATCCCACCTAAAAGTGAAAAGTAACATGAAATATATAAACTTTTTTTTTTCTTTAATATAGAGATGCAGATTTAAAGGGGGCATGGGTGTGTTCATCTTTTTTTGTCATCAACATTTAGGATTTATATGATAATTAAATCATTTATAGTGGACAAATAAACTATATTTTGAAATGAGCAAATAATACAAATGAAATCAAAATGGTGATTTCTGCCGTGTATCAAAGCACAGAAGTGAATAAACAAACATCGGATTGAATATTTCTGTATAGACAACAAACAAGCACATCATGATCAGGTTGATCAACCAAATCACATGTTCTAGCAATGGTTTAAAGTACAGTGAGAGTTGAGTAAAGTAAAAGTAAAACTGGATCTTCTCTAGTGTAAATAAAGTGAAAGAAAAGAGCATGATAAAGCTGGTCAGATCTCAGATAAATAATGACTCATGTCATAGTTTTCATGTAATACCAGCATTACAAAATGTTTTTTAAAAATCTTCTCGTGTCTGTAGTTTGATCAATAATAACTCACGTCATAGTTTTCATGTAATACCAGCATTACAAAATGTTCTTTAAAAATCTTCTTGTGTCTGTTGTTTGATGTGTCGCTTTTGTACAAGCATTCTGTGTAAAAAATAAAATTGTATCAGCAAATTAGGCTAGAAAACTTTTATCAAAATAATTTGTGAACTGTGTAGTTTTTCCTATAACTACACAGTTCACAGTTCATTCCTATGCAAAAAAACTATAAGAATTTCATAGGTGATTTCCACGAAAAGTGGGAAGACTGAAAAGCTCTGTTTGTTTGAGTTTCCTGACCAGCCCAACATAGCAACACTGGCTCAACCAATAGCGTGCGTTTGGGGGCTGGACTATATTTTTTCTTGACCAATAATAGGCAGGAAGAATGTTTTATTTTTATGTTGTCATTATTTTTGCAATTATTTACATAAATCTACATAATTTACATAAACATGGTAAATTGACTGCATTTATATAGCGCTTTTAACAGACCAATGGCCATCCAAGGCGCTTTACATATTGCCTCACATTCACCCATTCACACACTCATTCATACACCAACGGCGGTGTCAGCCATGCAAGGCGCCAGCCAGCTCGTCGGGAGCAGCTGGGGTTAGGTGTCTTGCTCATGGACACCTCGACACTTGGTCAGGTGGAACCGGGGATCGAACCACCAACCTTCCGGTTTGTAGACAATCTACATGAACCACTGAGCCACTGCCGCATAAACATAAACATAAATCTAAACATAAAAAAAACACTTTGATTTAAATGATTTAATGATTTAATGACACCTATTAGAACACCACTGTGATTAATTATTATAATAACATAATGTGTGTAATTTTTCCATGTAAAAATGAAATGTGCCTACTTGAATTAAATTTTGTTTTAGGTGAAAATGCCATTCACGCATTACCTTGTACAGTCCCACCCAGTCCCATGAACTCCTCTGAAAGCCGTGTGCCATTGTGAATTTGGCTGTAGCATCAGAGAACTTGGTCCATTCTTTCTCCACTTCCAGTGTCACTAATGGTAGGTTCACCTTAAAGGGAAACTGATGGGACAGAATTATACTTGTGTAGCAAATCTTAGAAAAAAATGTAGGTATTACTGCTATAACATAATTAATAACCTTTTCTTCCTTTACAGAGGCCAGTAAACAAACAAATTAGTGAGAAAATCCATTTTAATTTATTAGCAGTGTGTCTGAGGCCATAAACAGCTTTTTTTTAACTCGTTTAAGTGTCGAAGTGTCAGGATAATAAATATCTCACATGACACCTTATGCCTAAAATACAGGCAGCGCTGCTCACAGACTATCCAGTATCTTTCCCGCCTTTTTTAGACTCACATGCAAAGAGAAGAGGGCGGACACTGGCTTGTGATCGCTAATAGTGAAGCCCATGTGACTGCGGTAGAAGTGCTGGGAAACTCTAGTGCCGCCCCCCAGCCATGAGGTCAGCCCCCGCTGCAGGGCGGAATATTGCGACGGCACCGGGGAGCCCGTCCTGCGCAGACGCCACAGGATGCGATCCGTCCATGCAGGTTTTCTCTTTTTTGCACTAGGAAAGAAAGCCGGGTTTGAACGAGAGGCCAGAAAAACAGAAAGACTCATGAAGAAAAGCATAACACAATCCCACACCTTGTGTCATAAGTGTGTGTTCCCACATCAAACTTGTAAGATGGCGGGAAATTCAGGGGTCCTTCCATAAATCCCTCCAGAACGGATTCGCTTTTTTTCGCCAAGTTGAGCTGTGACGAAGACAAAACAAAAAGATGAAATGTTCTTTCAGTTTATCTTTTTAACAACAACCCAATACAGTATTTTTGTGGTTTTTATCTCAGTGCACATTAACTTTCTGAAGAGCTGAAGATTATAGATGTTTATAGATGTAGTACACTGACCTCTAGTGATAACAAATTGAAAAATCAGTATAGCCAAGATCTGTACAGAAACACCAGGTGTTTTATGACCGAGACAAGTACAATTTTCTGAGCTTATCTGTGTCCAAAATTGATTCAGCAACATACATACGTACCCTTGAAATAACATGCACCTCTGCAATCATTTTCCTTAGTCAGCCCCGTTCCTAATGGTACACTTGATGTGGACTTGAGGCCTCGTTCTACATTCATTTTATGATTCAAAAGGGTGTTCATAAGCGCTATTCAGGCATTTGAGGCAGGGCCCCCATTGGAAAAAGCTTACTCTCCAAAAGGGTCACTGTTATTTTGCCAAGAAAGACATATTTTGTTGGTCCTGAAACAACATTCCTGTCCAAAAATGTAGCCCCAACCCTACCTCAAACCTAACCCTACCCATAACTAATCCCTAAAATCAGAGGGAAATTATAGGTAAATAACAAGCTTAAACTTGACATAAACTGTAATCTTGTCCCTCAAATCTGATTGGTTGATTGGAATGTTGATTTCCAGGATCCAGGATCAGTATGTACTTGGTGAAATCACGTTCACCAAAAAATAATATGCTTAAAAGTGTAATGGATGTAATGTTTTTCAACACTTTTTGCATGTTATTTACAATTTAATGAAAATGTATTATAGTTTACATTTACATTAAATACAATTGACTGAAATTTAGAGTGACTTTTTGACCCACTTAAAAAGGACTTATCTTTATGTGTAATTTCATAATTACTTCTATTACCTACTTAACTACAAGTGCACATTCAATACAATTAAACGCATTTCTTTTTCACATTTTTGCTCTCTTACCTGATCTTTTTCCCACAGTAAAGGCAGTTTTCCATTCTCAATCGCACTTTTCACCACGTGAATATCATAACCTTCGATTCGGAAGTTCAGATCACCGAACCAGAACACCACACTGTAAAAGAATGCAATCATTTCCAGTGAACCCAACAGGTCAAAGTTCATCTCTATGAAGCCACTCAGATTAATGCTCAATTGTCAGATAAAAAGGTGTCACATAATAAAATAATTTCAAATTAATATTTCATATACAATTATTTATTTATATGGAAATTAGCTTTGTGTCAGGGTTTCAGTGATTATTTTGTGATGATAACTGGCTGATTGCACATTACGTATGTGAAAGATTATTTAAATGAGAGAGAGAGAGAGAGCAAAAAGACATCATCCAAACCATCTTTACCAAAATACAGTTTTATAATATAGATTTATATCTTATGCATAATTTGCATGTTAAGTCATATCCGTACACAGAGAAAAGTAGCCCTGATAAAACACAGATAATTCAAAACAGCAAACCTCAGATTAATCACTGGCTTTAAAAACAAATGAATTATTATTATTTAATAATCCATATCCATGTGTACACTCAAACCACATTCAGAGCTGAAGCACATCCAAAAACAATGTTCTTCAGAAAGACACGTTCAGTTTTATGTTTTAAGCACTATAGGGCCAAAACGTTACATAGTGTAGCTTTAATAATACATAAGTAAGGCTCAAGGATCTGTTTTTCTCAGGTACCCACTCATGATCCAGCACGCCCACGGCGGTGCCGCCCTCAAACTGCTGCTGCTGTAGGATGCTTTCAAAGTCCTCCATCCTCTGCTCGAGGTTACGCATGTGAGCCGGCAGGTGGCAGTTGAGAAAGCAAACAGGGTGTCCGAAAACCATCATGCGTGCACTCACGCCTCCTTTATTCCCCTGAGACAAACATATAGAGTCAGAGGATAATGGGAAGACATTAATAATACAGCAGCTCTGCACTCCATAGTAATGGTGTCCTAATTGTGGAAGAAAAAGCAACATTATTACAGAAATTATTCACTCACCCTCATGTTGATCCAAACTATTATGCTGTCATTTTTTTCATGGATCCCAAAAGGAAAAAAAAATCATTTTTAATCTTCATGCAGCTCTTTAGTGACCACAGATGTCACATTTGGCTTGCAATTTACTCTCACATTTAAAATTATGACTATTTTAAGAAAAAAAAATATACTTAAAACTGTTTTTATTCAGCTATTACTGTTGTCTCTTTTTATAGCTCGATATAAAGTTATGCTATGCTGTTTGCAAAATGGAGCAAAAATTATAGATCTGCTTTGTTGTAATTTGGAAAATGCTGATCCTCCAACACACTTTCTGGAGCCTTGATAGATTTGTAGACATGTACATTTATTTTGACGTATATTCTGTTTCTTAAAGCTGCAGTCCATAATTTTTTTTTGTTAAATTTTTTTTTTGTTGAGCAAGTACATAACCAGCCAGTGTTCAAACTATCTCCTTACCGTAGCCCGATTCACAACGGTAAGCTTGTATGCATTATACTTTGAGTGGTACTGGTGGATTTCCGTGGGAAATTTTGTCACGTATACATAAAGGAGGAGTCTGGCTCGCATGTGAGGATACTCCAGGTGGCGGATTATTTATAGCCTTTTCTCACAGCAGCTGGAATAATTAATCGTATCATTTTGTTGGTGGATCGTAATCCAGAAAATTCCAAACAACAATCATCAGTGACAACTGGAGATTCACCCCTGTCAAAAGCAAAAGATTATTAGACTGTATGGAAATTGAAATCTGACGGACAGCAAGCCGCACATACTCCTAAAAACATTAGATTAATCCGCACTGAGGACGATAATTCTGCAAATAACTGCAATTGCAGGTTTCAAACAGGGCAAAGAGGCAAAACTTACGGACTGCAGCTTTTTATTGTTGAGTAAATGATTCAAGGGCTACATCTGAAACCTGGGCTGATTCCGAAATCGTCCCCTAAAAATACATTTTAAGGCAGGAAGGCATCAAGGTACGTCCGAATCTATTGATAGCTTCACTTCCTGTCTCCTGAGATACTTACATCTGATCGAGTTTTGAAGGCAGCATGTATCCTTTGCTGCCTTTGATATTCCAAAATCCTGTTCGTTCCATTCTGTGACAGTTGAGCTAGAAAAAGATGGCGTCCGAAAGTTGCGTTTGCTTGTCAGTTTGTGTGTAAATGTACGTTTTGGACCAACATTTTCCACTTTTGATATTATTTCTAGTGAGAAATTACTAATGTAGTAATTAAATATTTGTTTAGTTTTACAAAAGCTCTCTCTATTTTGCTGTAGATCATTAAACTGTTACACTGACTTAGAAGTCTGCCCGAAATTAGTTTAGTGAGGTGCCTTCATGCACAAACACTGCCTTACAAATCATTGGTCTGATAAGGCAGCGAGGCAACAAGTCAGCTGCCTAGGTTTTCGAACGCAGCCAATGACTCATTAATAACACTTGCTTGTCGCCATCAACTGGTTAAAAATTAAACTGCTGCAAACTTACAAAAATTCGCTAAACAAATCTTTTTGGTGAAAAGATTCAAAAGATTCAAGCCACTACAATGAATCAAAACATAACATTCCAAACCACTACTTTTTTAGCTGCCAATTTGCCTTTTTTGGAGCTTGACAGATGTGATCACTTTAAACTGTTGTTGGAACGACATGAGTAAATGAGTGAACTATCTCTTTAAACACTGTGCTGAGAAGGACAGGTGGTCTGGGCAGTCAAGGGTGAAATGGGCTGTGCAGGGACTTGCAGTTTATTATCAGCACTAGTGCTGCAGTTCCCATGGGTTGTGCTCTTTCCTTCTGGGTAACGCACTGGGGAGAACTGAGAGCTGCTGTGTGTGTGTTCAGTCTGTATTTGATCAAGCAGAAATGAACCTGATGTGTGTGTTTGTGCACTGTAAGACAGATCAGAAACAGAGCTGCTGTGTGTCCTACTGTGTCCTACTCAAAGGAGGCTGCGGAATGAGCCTGGAGCCATGCTGACAACAACACACAGCAGGGTCACACGCACAAACATGCTCACTGCCACATACACAAAAACACGCTCGCAGCCTAATTTCCACGGTCTCTCTTTGACTCCGCTTTTCCTGTAATCATCAAAGACACCACACGGCTGGGGGTCGTGACATTATGCAGATGTCTGATGTTCGACATTAAAGTTTCGATGTAGCATAACAATCACTGATCACATACGCGTTTAGAAATGATTCACTCTTTCCCAGAGGTCTTTGCTCACTCTACTCACCCAGTAGCCGCCCAGGCCAGTGCGTGTGCTTTGAGTTTGTACTCCTCTGAGGAAGGGAAGGTGGCAGAATTTGGAAAACACCAGTAAGAAAACCCCCTGCATCCTCTGAGACGCCACCTTGAGAAATGTAAATACATTTCAAGTTAAACCTCTCATTATGGTGTTTACTACAGCAAACATCAATATTTCAATTTGAACATACCTCTAAAGCCCAAAGTAAACTTATTTTATGGATGTGCTAGGGTATGCCTACAGTCAAAGACTTTAGATATACCAAGACGGTGCACTTGCATATTACTATGAATGTCAGCTTACATACATGCTAGATTTCATCCATGTCCAGAGTCCCCTCTATTTCTCTTCAGAAGTTATCACTGATAACTTGCTTGTTTAAAAGTTGTGTACATCTTTTAACACCTCACCCAAGTGCTTTTTAAATGTAAGTGCTGCTGCTGCTACTGTACGGACTTACTAATGCCATTAGATACACAGACAAGCTGCTGTGAGCATGAAAGATATGTTGCTGCTACATGAATATGCATACATAAATCCTGTAGCAGATCTAAGCAGGTGGCGCTGGGGGAGGTGGAAGGTTTTAGAGGACTAGCTGCAGGACTAGACTACTGCAAACACTGAACCAGAATCTTTAAATGTTAAGCAAGCAATCTCAATGGCTGCGGAGTCAGCAAAGGGCGATCAGCTTGTGCCTTGTGGTAATGTTGAGATACCTTGCAAATTGCATATGAGAGTTTCATGCTAGATATCTGATTTCATACTGACCAACACATATCCAAAACGACTGAGTGTGTCCATGCAGAGCTCACTCCACTGGTCTGTGAAGAGAGCATCTTTAAGCCGCTTGTTTATCATGGAGTTTACTTCCTGCAGTCTAAAGAGAGAGAAAAGGACAGAAGCAGAGAGAAAGAAAGGCAGAGGTGACAAAGACGGGTAGAAGAATGCCTTTAAAGCAAGGACAAACAGGACACACGTAAATGAGAAAACACAAAGAATGCAGAGGAAGTTTAATTAATTAATCAACACCAATGGAAGGTATATAAGAAAACAGCACTACACAGCACTTCAGACATTCTCACCCAACAACAAACATGTCAGTGCTCCCATTTTCAACGCCGGGCCCAAACAAGGAAGTGATGTCATCAGGTGGTATACCGGAGCCAACATTCCATGTGATAATATGCACTCTAAAAGGAATAAAGCATACTGTGCCTTTAATGTAAATTTTAAAATATATTGCATTAATTAAACTTCCTACATTGGCAGCTACCTTCTAAGAAAGCTTTCAGACTGAGATAGAACAGAACCTCATAAATTATTTGAAATGCTCTTCATAGGCAGCAATTACACAAACAAACAGACACACACACACACACACACACACACACAAACATTGCATAACAAATAACAATATGCTAAAAAAAAAAAATGAAGTAAATAATATTCCAGTAACCATAAATGTAAAAACTTTTTAGTATTGAATTATATATATTATTTATATATCATAGTTATATGTGTTGCTACACTATGTTTTGGATCGGAGCTAGTTTTCTAGAATATAGTCATATTCTCCCTCACATTACATCATGGTATTATGAGTCATCAAAATTACTCAAATCAAAAGGCCTGGGATAAATGTCACCTGCTGTATTTAATAGCTTCCAAAACATGCTTAACGCTTTTAACTAATTAGAGCACATGCACGATGAGTAAACAGCATTACACATTATAAGGGCTATGTCTGTATTGTCAAAGATGACAGGCTAAAGGATCCAGGAACACATTTGTGTGTCTTGGAATGCTGCCAACTCAACACTCCCGTGTCCATTCTGTCACCAGGCTCTGAGAGAAATATTATGCTGATTTAAGAGATGAGAAATCTCAACACTGCTAGCATGGGTTCTTTAGGTCTATCGTGCTGCCATTCCATTAGCTGATTTCTCAGCATTTAAAGGAGTTCACCCAAAAATAAAAGTGCTGTCATTAATTACTCACCCTCATGTCATTCCAAACCCTTAAGACCTTTGTTCATCTTCAGAACACAAATTAAGATATTTTTAATGAAATTAGCCTCCATAGGCTGCAACGTCACTGCAACTTTAAAGATCAGCAAAGACATCGTTAAAACAGTCCATGTGACTCCAGTGTCTCATCCTTAATTTCATGAAGCCACAATAACGCTTTTTGTGCACAAACACTTTTTTGTTCAACAATTTCCTCTAGTCTGTGTCATTATCCTATGCTGTTGACTTAGTAAATACAGTGCAGCGCTTCCGAGTTCTACGTCAGAACGGAGGTTTACCGTTGGCCGACGCTGTCCATGTGAGCACCATGACGCATGCGTGTGATGCTGACTCAGGAGTTAGCCAATGGTGAGTCGTTGCTCTGACATAGCACTTGGAAGCTCTGCATTTACTACGTGAACGGCGTAGGAGAATGACATTGAAGAGAAGAGATTTTTTAATAAAGTTATTTGTTTTGGTAGTTTTTTGCGTACAAAAAGTATTCTCGTCGCTTCATAAAATTTAGGTTGAACCACTGTAGTCACACAGACTCTTTTAACAATGTCTTTACTACCTTTCTTACCTATGAAGGGGTCAGAGAGCTCTTGGATTTCATCAAAAATATCTTAATTTGTGTTCCGAAGATGAACGAAGGTCTTGCGGGTGTCGAACAACATGAGGGTGAGTAATTAATGACAGAATTTTCATTTCTTGGGTAAACTAACCCTTTAAGTCATAAACACTTAATGATCCTCTTTCTAACCACATGTAGCAAGTTTTAAATCTGAGGCTGTTACTCGCAGTGACCAATGAGCTTCTCCCCGTGCTGAATTCTGATCTAGAATTTTCCCTCAGCAAAACCACATACTGCAGATTTGAGCTGTTAAACCAAACAAAACCTTAAACTGATAGATTCTCTCCCCTCAGGCTGGTGGATATAAGCAAACACAGAAGAAACTCAATCACTGAGTGACTGCAGTCAAATCATATCGCTAGATCACTTTCTTGTTTCATTTCTGAATGAATCAATGTTTTTAAACAAACAAACTGACTGAATTAATTATTCAATAGTTCACGGAGTTGTTTCATTCCTGAATTACATTTCAACGAATCAGTTCAATTAATAATTCAATGAAGCACTCATAAAGACAGTCACTTGTTCTGTTTCTGAATGAATCAGCATTTTAAACCAATCAAAATGCCATTACTGAATATTTCAGTTATGAAATACCTGAATTTGGAACCGTGTATTAGCATACTACTTTTTTACCATATTGTTATATGTCAGAAATAGTAAGAGTAGAATGCTAGTATGTTGTTGCAAATTCAGCTAGTGTTTTTTAACAAAACGGTTTAATTAATGATTCAGCGACTCAATCATAAACAAATTCTGAATTCAGAATCATGTAAAAGCATACTACTCTTATTAGTTTTGCTAAAGACAGAATTCAGAGACAGTCATTTGTTTAGCGACTCATTAATTCACCCATATATGCAGTGATTTGTCACCACCTACTGGCATTATAATGTAAACTGCAGAAAGAGTCACTGAAAAATTCACAGCATCAATGCATAGACTTAGTGAGTGTGAACATTGTAAATTCTCACTTCTATTGGACTGTTGCATTACTCTTGGAATGCTGCTTGACCAATCAGATTCAAGGAACCAGAACTAACTTTTGTTATATAATGTCTCACCTGAAATCACCCTCTTCGCTGATGGTCTTGTTCAGCTTCTTGTCAGTTGTGTCTCCTGCGTTGGGTACATGTGTTTCTGGACTCAGGATTGTATGAGGAATGTGGTTAGACAGGGGATTGGGGTTTGGGTTGGAGACTGGTTTGGCAATTAGGTTATTGTGTGTGTTTGCACGGATGGGCTGTGATGGAGGGCTTGGAAGTGTTGGGGGAATGGATGGGGGGTTGAATCTGAGTTGAGAAGTGGGGCTCACTGAGTTTGGGGGGTTGCAATAAGGCAATGAAGATTCGGCTGGGCAGTTTGACAAGAAATTTGGCGTTGCCGTAGCTTTAACCTGCAAAGAAGGCTCAGAGGGTTTGGAGACTTTGATTGTTGCCTTGGTCCCCAGTGCCGTAGGCCTGGGTCGACTTATGCTAATGCAATTTGTGGTTTGTACTGTCGAGTCTGGTCTGGCTCTCTCCTGAATGGTTGGATTTGTCAGCAGTGCTGGGGTCTCTCCCAACACTGGTGGGTTTCCAGTCATGACCATCTGGCAGTGTGAGGATGCAGGAAGTTTGCAGGAGTTTCCAAGCAGGGCTGGGACTGGTGGTTTGTGGAGTCCTAAGACTCCAGTAGGTCCTTCTGGCATAGGGCAGCTCTGAATGGGCTGCATTGGATCCATTTACCTGGAGAGTCAATACAGAGAGCCAGTGAGCTTTTAAATGAACTTTTCAGGTTCACTGTCTGAAGTCTTTAGCTGTTAATTAACAAATAATGCCCTGCCCATGTTAAAGAAAATTGTACGTACAGTTTAAAATATTTTATAAACAGCATATATTGAGTATATATAGGCTACAGTATATGCATATACACTCATCTAAAGGATTATTAGGAACACCTGTTCAATTTCTCATTAATGCAATTATCTAATCAACCAATCACATGGCAGTTGCTTCAATGCATTTAGGGGTGTAGTCCTGGTCAAGACAATCTCCTGAAATCCAAACTGAATGTCAGAATGGGAAAGAAAGGTGATTTAAGCAATTTTGAGCGTGGCATGGTTGTTGGTGCCAGATGGGCCAGTCTGAGTATTTCACAATCTGCTCAGTTACTGGGATTTTCACGCACAATCATTTCTAGGGTTTACAAAGAATGGTGTGAAAAGGGAAAAACATCCAGTATGCGGCAGTCATGTGGGCGAAAATGCCTTGTTGATGCTAGAGGTCAGAGGAGAATGGGCCGACTGATTCAAGCTGATAGAAGAGCAACTTTGACTGAAATAACCACTCGTTACAACCGAGGTATGCAGCAAAGCACTTGTGAAGCCACAACATGCACAACCTTGAGGTGGATGGGCTACAACAGCAGAAGACCCCACCAGGTACCACTCATTTCCACAAATACAAATAGGAAAAAGAGGCTACAATTTGCACAAATTCATCAAAATTGGACAGTTGAAGACTGAAATAATGTTGCCTGGTCTGATGAGTCTCGATTTCTGTTGAGACATTCAGATGGTAGAGTCAGAATTTGGCGTAAACAGAATGAGAACATGGATCCGTCATGCCTTGTCACCACTGTGCAGGCTGGTGGGGGTGGTGTAATGGTGTGGGGGATGTTTTCTTGGCACACTTAAGGCCCCTAAGTGCCAATTGGGCATTGTTTAAAAGCCACGGCCTACTGAGCATTGTTTCTGACCATGTCCATCCCTTTATGACCACCATGTACCCATCCTCTGATGGCTACTTCCAGCAGGATAATGCACCATGTCACAAAGCTTGAATCATTTCAAATTGGTTTCTTGAACATGACAATGAGTTCACTGTACTAAAATGGCCCCCACAGTCACCAGATCTCAACCCAATAGAGCATCTTTGGGATGTGGTGGAACGGGAGCTTTGTGCCCTGGATGTGCATCCCACAAATCTCCATCAACTGCAAGAGGCTATCCTATCAATATGGGCCAACATTTCTAAAGAATGCTTTCAGCACCTTGTTGAATCAATGAAGGCGAAGGCGAAAGGGGGTCAAACACAGTATTAGTATGGTTTTCTTTATAATCCTTTAGATGAATGTATTAGTATATATATATATATATATATATATATATATATATATATATATATATATATATATATATATAGGTCATGAACTGCATTTTTTAATTATTTTATAATGTTTAAGGAAGAAAGATCAAGGAAAATAACATTTCTCAATTCATGACACCTTTAATATCATTGCATTTTTGGAGAGTTATAAATAACTTATCTGATATTTTAAGTGACTTATTGACCTTGAGACACAGTAACAAGGGTCTGCAAGGGTCCTCTCTATGATATAGTTTTGTATAATTTATATGTTTGTTTCTATATAATGTTTAATTAACAATTCAGGAGGAGCATGATCAAATGATCTATCCAAAACAACTCATCATCAGCAATTACCACATCGATCCTATCAGCATAAAAGGAAGCCTGTATATACACACAGCTGACCCACCGACATTCCTCAACAGTTTTCAGCATCCCTTCACCCTGACTCCTTACTCTTGGCTTGTTCCTACCACAGCTAGGACTACAGGGGAGTACTCTGGGTTTGGGTCAAATACCGAGCTCGGAGCTCTCTCCTTGGACAGCACGCCAAATATGCATACCGTTTACTCTATCTGACTTATTTGTAAGTGTGAACTTGGGAAATGTTGGACGCGAGTATTTCTTATAAACGATTACATCAAACTACTTAAGGTTTGCTTTTTAAGAATTTCGTTCTTTTAATTATACTTTTTTCTTAATTATCTATCAGGACAATTGTATCTCTTAGATTTGGACAAAATGAGCCACTGACTCAAATCTCAAATGCTGTTCATAGAGCTTAATTTCTACTGAAACACACCTTTAATAACAGAAAGGGTGACTAAACCAGAAAATAGATGCTGTGAATGCAGAGAGAGACCTGTGTGTCCTTCACACTCCTCTGCCTTCTCCCATGTTGAAAGACAGAGACCATTGCTGTCTGCAGTGGATGGATGAGTGTGTGAAGAGCATTTGACAGTAGCCAGGGCTGAACCTGTCCCCTCTCTGCTTTTCCTGGGACGCCACTGCTGACATCAGTGAACTACAATCAGCTAAGATCAATCCTTTTCTTCAAATGACAACTATATACCCTCCCCGCTGTCCTGATCTACTTTCCTGTTGCTTGGCAACAACTTTTAGTCCCAACACCCCCCATCCAAACATTTCCATTCTTTCCTTTTAACATTCCAGAACACTTCTTTTAATAAACAGGATTCTGATCGATAGGGCAATGTTTGAACAAAGTGCTGGAGATAATGGCCATCACAAAGCATTAGCAATGATGCCTCTGTCTCCATCTGTTGCAGACTAATAGCTCAGAGCTTTTACACATTGGTGTCTTGGGACAGATCTTTGGTGAAAAACAGAATGCTATTTCAAGTAATGATTTATATCTGTTTCATGGCATTTATTTATTTTCATGGTAACTATTTGAATGTGCATTAATGTACTCTACAACAATCAACTGTTATATATAGTAATAATTTTTAGTAAAGGTTATTCATAAAAAAATCCCCATGCAGTTCAATGCATACGGTAATATAAGAGCTATATAAGTGCACACAGTATTTAGTGCACATTAATAGGATGGCATAATGAAAATAGGTCAATATTAAAAATATATAATGATGATATAATAATTACAATGGCTCAGAGGTGTTGAGAAGAAAGATACATTCACAAAATGTAACCAGGAAAAAAAAACATGACACATTTGTCCAATGTTAAGATACCAAAACACACATAGTGTCAGCTCATTGTATAAAGGGGACTGGGGCAAGTTATCACACATTTTCTAATTTTTTCATTACAATTTCTGTTGGTTGATGGTATTTTTGTGTGTTACATTTTTCTGCTGTTTTGTGCTTTATTATTGTTTTATTTTTTCATAAAGGCCTATGTGACAACATGCTCTGCTATTTGGGTCACAAAAGGTAATTAAAAAGCCTATGAAAAAAAATGACACCTGGCCATTTTTTTCACCTGATATGAGTGAAACAAGGTCTATGCTCTGGTGGGGTTAAGCATGTATAAATATACTTTGGTTTATATATAATTGTGCTTATATTTTCTTGTTCACAATCATGATATTTGAACTCCATCACACACACAAACTGTAATTAAATTGTTTGGGAGTTTTGTCCCTCATTTTAAGTAGGTCCTATAGTCATTATACATATATGGAAAATATATGCAACAACAACAAAAACATTAACGTTACAAATGTATGTCTGACGGTAATGACAATTTAGTTTGAAAGTGAACCATCCTGTACTTTCCGTTCACTAATAGTCATTGTCCAATATTTTTCATTATAGTGGTGTGCTCATTATTTTGTTATCAGATAATTCTGACCGATACTACTTAATGATGTTAAACAAATTAATAATAAAGAGAACACATATTTTGTGAGAAAATGGAAAAAGCAAACTGAATTGAACAGATCAACACGAAATAATGATTTGCTAATCATATAAACTTTGACTTTCATTTTATTTTATCTCAAGAATCAGTGAGAATTCATAGGTCGCTATAAGAAGAATATTTATAAATTTCACAGAGAACGCTTGACATCATATCCAAATTCGAGTAACGTTATTAATAAACGTCATTTCCACCAGCCACGCGCCTAATGAACCGTTATCATGAACAAGGTCATATGTCCTCGCGTGTCAATTAAGAGTCAGCACGCGCTGCGTATGAGATAATTCATCGTTTGACACGCTGATGGGATGGACATCTAATATTAAGGAAATGACAAGAAATGAATACGAGTTCAGTTGACAGATAGGCTGGTTTTATCTTTTCAAAGTTGTTTGTCCGACGACACTTGTTTATAAGCTGCAGTATCTCGAGGTGAAGGATATCACGCGCATCTCTCGCGCTTTAAAGAGATTAGCGTCACGGTAAAACACAATCTCCAATCATGTATGACTGCCTAATCGACCAATGTGTCGTTTTAAAAACACAATTTAGTTGTCTGCCTTTGATATCGAAAGAATTCTTACCTGTCCTGTTTCGCTGCACCGGCGCAAATGTGTGTGTCCTGTAGAGATGCTCACATCACACACACACTTCCACTGGTGTGATCATGAGTGATGGGGAGCGGATACGTCAGTCCCAAGAGGACACGAGGAAAGGTAGCGAAAACTGTGAGTAAAACATCTCCTGCAGACACTTGACTAGTAGTGACTATATTTGAGCAAAAATGACGTAAGGCGACGTAAAATCAGCCGCATCGCCGTGCGCGGAATAGAAATGTCCAGCTGGCACGCGGTCCTCTCACACGTGGGGTCAGGACATATCCACACAACTCGCCAGAACTTCATTCACACTCCAATCAATAATGATTGTGATGTGGGTCATTCCTACTATCTCTACTATTATGGCCCCTCGTGACAAATATAATATTGGATAAATTAACTCAAAGATTAAAGTCACCACAAAATCAAAATGTTTTCTTGTTTTTTTATTATTATAAAAAGGAGTCAAAATTGTACCTTTATGGGTACAACAACTTGTCACTGGGTCCGCAGTACCCTTTAAAGGACATCTTTGTAACTTTTTTTAGCATAAAAAGGTTCATGGTATAGCTTACCTTAAGTTAGGCCTACGTATTTGTACTCTAAGATACTAATACGCACCTTTTAGGAGTAAAAAAGGTACAAAGATATACTTTTAAGGGTACTGCCCCAGTGACAAGATGTTGTACCCCTAAAAGTAAAATTTTTATACCTCTGTGTATGTGCATCATTTTTTAAATTTCATGTGCCCTAATAACCTTTAATCAAAATAACTTCCCCTCTTTGATGACATTTGAAACATTTTGTGCTGTTTTGTGGTATTATTTGGTTTATCAGTAAAATCCGATAATATATTAATTAAGTCATCAAATTGTGTGTACGTTTGAGTAAAGAGAAAACCGCACAGAGAAGAATATCACATTTAATGATTCTTGGCAAACAGTTGGTGATGCACTGTGGGAGGAAAATAACACCCATAATTTAATCAAACCAGAACAGTGATTCAGACTGTACTTGTATGACTTAAAGGATTAGTTTGCCTTCAAATTAAAATGTCCTGATCCTTTACTCACCCTCATATCATCCAAGATGTTCATGTCTTTCTTTCTTCAGTCGAAAATAAATTAAGTTTTTTTTTTTGAGGAAAACTTTCCAGGATTTTTCTCCACATAATGGACCTCAATGGCAATGGGATGAAGGTCCAAATCAATGCAGTTTCAAAGGGCTTCGAAGGACTTTAGAGGGCTCTGCACGATCCCAGCTGAGGAATAGGGTCTTATCATCCGTCATTTTCACACAAAAAAAGTACATTACATTATTTCTGTAATAAGTAGGGTTGCAAAGGGGCTGAAATTTTCTGGTAAATTTCCAGAAACATTCCAAAATAATGCTCGACTTGAGCAATGTTGTGCTTCTTCACGACGTATGACGTCATCACGTTGGAAACGTCACGCCCATGACATACGTGGAAGTACCGACCCAGAGTTAAAACTAACGTGCAAAGACTAAATCAAATGCCCTTTACAAAAATAAAGGTAAAACAACGATTTTGGACAGTTTTAAAGTTGGAGAAGAACATGAAATGGAGTTTTTAGACTCTGGGTCGGTACTTACACATACGTCACGGACGTGACCTTTCCGACGTGATGATGCGTCGTGAAGAAGCACAAGCATTTTTTAAAGAAATTACCGATCTTTTTGCCAGATAAGACTCTATAGCCCTCTCCCTTTTGATTTGGAATAGACTGCATTGAAGTCCATTATGTGGTGAAAAATCCTGGAATGTTTTCCTCAAAAACTTAATTTCTTTTTGACTGAAAAAAGAAAGACATGAACATCTTTGATGAGAAGGGGGTGAGTAAAGGATCAGGACATTTTCATTTTGAAGTGAACTAATCCTTTAAAGCACTAATAATACTTACATAATATTTAATTAAATTTTAATGCCATATTTATATTGTGCACTTAAGTCATTAGTCATGCCGCAAATTAAGTGTCAAGGACATTTTAAAAGCACTTCAAAAATTACCATTGAAACCTTCTGAAACAAGACTTACAGGCATCTTACAGGCCTCGAGTGCCTGTCTATCCCTGAGTGAGAGGTTTTATTGGACCTAATCTCTCTTAGTGCAGTTCTAGGGTCATTTTTTTTGTGCCAAGCAAGTGCTAAGTACAATGGACTTCTGATCCTGAGCAAGATGAGAGAAACTGTCAATCTGTCGTATTTCACCCTATAAGCAAAAGCAACCAAAGAGCCATTTTTTGAGGCTTTATAACTTTGTTGTCCTTTCTGAACTCTTTTATGTAATAGTAAAAGTGCCCCGTCTATATTTTTAAACAAACAATAAATCAGAGTTAAGTATAATTCTGCATTAGATCTCATGCCCTTATAAGCCTGATGTCTCTGTGCTGGAGCGCATTCAAAACAGGGAGTAGCAGTACCATAAAAAGCCTTCTGCATTTACACACACACACACACACTTTCACACAATCTCTGAGCATAGACTGAGATTAATGCATGTGTAATCTCACTGGAATGTGCCGTTTCAGAGCCCCAGCTGTACCCTAGTGCCGAACACGCAGGTTATAATCCTCGTCCACTGCATGTGCGTTTATGAAACAGAGAAGAGCATGAGTACATAATAGTCTGATTTTAGGTAAAAGCTGCAGGCCAGGTCACATGTGTGCTATCTGTGTGCCTGTTGTGGCACTTTGGTCATTTACAGTGAAAACACTCAAATGTTTCTATGGCATCTTCTTTTTAGTCTTGACGAGGCCTTTCTCTACTAGGCAGCGGTAGAACTCCTGGATATACGTATACACACACTTCCAGTCGGGCTCTCGCATCCGCATCAAGTCGTCAACGTCCAGCAGAGGAGCACAGTCAGCTAGTCTCCTACACACACGCATAAAGAAAATGAAGCCTATTTTAGGACCATAAAGATTTTTTAAAATATTATTTTCATGACTTAAACACATTTTCCATGCAAAATACCTTAACAAAATGCACATTTCCTCCTCCCATCATGCATTTCTCATTAGAGTATAGTCCCTAGCCATATCAGTCTAGAAAATCGCAACTTTTAATTTTCCGTCAGACTTAGTACACAATGTAACTATACACATTACAACATGTAAATAGGAAAATGTTGGTGTTATTTTGTCACTTATTGAGCAGTAGGCTAGATGGAGCCGTTTCCCTCCAGTCTTTGTGCTAAGCTAGGCTAGCGATGTGTGTGTCAGACAGAGTTATGGCACCCACGGAGATGAGAATGGTATGTATGGACTTATCGAACTCTGGGGGATAGGATGAATAAGATAAAATCCCCAAAAAACAGCGTGTTCCTTTAAAGTCTTACTCTGCAGTCTTGAATGCCTTCTCAAAGTTGCCCCTGCGATCATAGGGGTCGAGAGTGCAATATTCAAAGCCCTCAGGGAAGAACCTGTGCACCAGGGCACAAAACGCCAGACCGTCTGCCCAGCTAGAGGAGAAATTTTGGATGTTCACACCCTAAACATAGAAACAAGTATAAGAGAGTGAATTAAAATAAAATAAAAAACAGTAAAGAATAAAGCATATTTGCTATAATGGCATCTTTTTATGAATGAAGGTCAGTATCACTGATACCTGCCACTGATCTCTACATATTTTTTTTTAAATTATTGATAGACATTCAATATTACAGTATAATCAAAAGCTGTATCAATGTATTTATTAGGCTTAAAAAAACAACTTTTAATTTATGTCAACTTAAAACACATTAACCCATTACAATAAATGTCATATTTACACTCAAAAAAAAAAAGAGTGCATAATTGTACCGTAAAAGTAGCCGTCACTGGGGTGGTACCCTTAAAGGGATAGTTCACCCAAAAATGAAAACGACCCCATGATTTACTCAACCTCAAGTCATCCTAGGTGTATATGACATTCTTCTTTCAGACAAATAAAAGTTGAGTTATACTACAAAAGTCCTTGCTCTTCCAAGCTTTATAATGGCATTGACTGTTGCTCTGTTTTTGAAGTCGATAAAAAATGCATCTTTCCGTAAAGTAACGTTCAGAAAATGTGCTTAATTGTCATAAAAAATAATGTCAAAATGCAAAAAAATCTTAGTGGTCCTATAAATAGGTTGGATTTTCTTTGTTAAATACAATTTCTTTCTTTTTTATATATATTTTTGGGTGAAATATGATCTAGACATGTTTCCATGAGATTCACTGAGGGAGGCTAGCAGAGCCAGATAAATGTAGCAAAACAGAAACTGTTTGATTTTGATCTTATTTGTTCTCTTCAGGCCCACCTCATATGGTTCAGTCTTGACACGACACCAGTCCAGCAGCATCTGTTTGACATCTTTGGTGTTTGGACCCCCGACTGCCGAGCCGCCCGGCACTTTAACCCTGGCCACATGGGATTGAGCAGGGCTTTAGGAGGAAAAATAAAACAATCAGACGATGGGATTCGACCTATGCTGTCATCCTGTCAGGCCTTTAGGAATGACTCACCTGCTCACAGTTTTTGGAGAGAAAGTAGAGGTTGGTGTTGAAAATGGTTTTCCCTGAGCTGTCTCTGTACCAAAATGAAGTAAAAAGAGAAGAGGTTATCAAAGCCTTGCAGTTAGAACCGCAGTAAAAGTACATGGTGTTCAGATCCTCAAAAGCGAGGGTTACTCACTGTGTGCACTGTACTGAGCACCACTTGGGCTATTAGTGGCTTTCTGGTCCTTATTCAGTCCAGCAGCTGTCTTGCCTCCGCCACCCTGCTGACGCAAGTTCTCCATTCGGGCAGCTCGCTCCCTATCACGCCGTTCTGAGAGAATGAGATGAGAGAAGGGTGTTTTTGACTCAAAAAAACAAAACAATAAACAAAACAACGAGTTTTCAATTCTGAATAGAAGTTAAACAAATAGTAATTGTTTATTCTGTTGAGTTTACTTTCTGTGCTTGTTTTTGTAATGACTCTTAAAGGAACACGCCGACTTTTTGGGACTTTAACTTATACACAGTATCCCCAGAGTTAAGTTATGATTCTCTAAACCGATATGGCTAGGAACTACACTGTGTAATATCATTGCGCCTGCTGCATCCATGTTGCGGCACCAAAGTTCCTTGATTATTACGCAGGAATGAGAGTATAGTCCCTAGCCATATCAGTCTAGAAAATCGCAACTTTTAATTTTCCGTTGGACTTAGTACACAATGTAACTATACACATTACAACATGTAAATAGGAAAATGTTGGTGTTATTTTGTCACTTATTGAGCAGTAGGCTAGATGGAGCCGTTTACCTCCAGTCTTTGTGCTAAGCTAGGCTAGCGATGTGTGTGTCAGACAAAGTTATGGCACCCACGGAGATGAGAATGGTATGTATGGACTTATCGAACTCTGGGGGATAGGATGAATAAGATAAAATCCCCCAAAAACAGCGTGTTCCTTTAAATGTGGAATCTCATGAAAACTGTCAAGAACACACTACAGTTCAAAGTTTGCGGTCAGAAAATGTTTGATTTTAAAAGAAAAGAATTACTAATAATCAAAAGTGGCATTTATAATGTTACAAACGATTTCTATTGCAAATAGAAAAAAATACTTAATAAAGCATAATTAATAATAATAATAATAATAACTGTTTCTTGAGCAGCAAATTAGCATATCAGAATGATGATTTCTGAAGGAAATCATGGAGTAATGATGCTGAAAATTCAGCTTTGATCACAGGAATAAATTACATTTTGAAATATATTCAAATAGAAAACAGTTATTTTTAACAATTTTAAAGTGTAATAATAATATTTCACAATATTACTGTTTTTACTGTATATTTAATCAAAATTCAGCCTTGGTGATCAAAAGAGACTTCTTTTTTAAAAACATTAACTTTTTGACTTTTGAAAGGTAGTGTTTATAATATTTATTTACATATATAAATATTTTATATAAATAAGAAATTCTATTAAAACAATGACAACCTATTTTTAGAATTAAGAATTTTGCATTGTTACATTATTTTTGTGGCTTTTGAAAAAATCTTATTTTATGTATCATTATATATCAAAATATTTTTATTTTATTTTAGACTACATTTGTTACAGTCTTTAACTCATGTTTTTCATGCTGATTTTATTTTAAAATGTATTATATTACAGTCGGTTTTAACAGTATCATAATGTTGATAATAATGAATATGATATTGATAAGGATAATGAGACTCCAATGAGAATTAACACTGAGAATGATGAGAATTACATAGAAACTCAACTAAAATGTCTAGATTGATTACGGTAATGAGAATGAAGGATACAAAACCAACTTTTTTATTTTCATGACAATTTATCACATTTCCACCCAAAATGTTCATTATTGTAATGCAAAATAAAAAAAATGCATGCAAATGAGAATGACTAGCACAAACCATGAATTGTGTTTACAATAATTTCCATTTTGACTTTGGAATTGTGATCCAGATTATTGACAGGTTTTGAGATTCATTAAAAAGCATGTCAGGAATGACATTAGACTTTACAGAAAAAGTTTGAGCCATATATATTGAATATGTGACATTAGGGACATGACCCAGCCCTCACCCCTCTTTCTCTTGAGCAGTTCTCTCATGGCAGCCCGGATCATTTTCCTCTCCTCGAAATCCACAGACTTATCTAGCTATTACATGCAGTAAACAGAAGGGAAACACATTTTCCTAAATATGGTCAAGACAAACCATGATAACAAGCCCGCTCCGTTTGTAGTGCCTATAGTTGCCTCTTACCATATTATTGAGGATCTCTTCATCCTCTATAGCTGCCAGCTGTTCGACTGTCAGTGGACCCATCATATCAGGTTGCTCTTTGGTACCTGCCTCTAATATTCCCTTCTCACCCTCCATCTTTAGTGACAGCTGGGACAGAAGGACGAACAGGAGGTGTTGATGGAGCCAGGTTACAAGATGTGTAAATCTCCATGTGTGCGTGGGAATGAGGGAGAATGTTTATAGAAAGGAAAAATGAGGGAGAGATAATCTAACTGAAAGCTTTTTGTGATAACTTCTAGTACAGGGATATTTTAAGACACATCAAGATGCTAGTAAGCTAGTCTAAACGCTGATATAACGTCATAGCCAAATTATTGGTTTGAGTGGCTTCTTAACAAACAGGTTTCATTAATAAAAAATATTTCACGTTATTGTTTTCGCACAGATTAAATGTCAAGCTGCTTCCAGGCACACACACAATGATAACTGTGTGCATCTCTATATATGGAAAAAGACAGTCGAACGGCAGCAATACAAAAATTAATCGCAACGTAAACAGAAACCATGTTGGTTGGCACTGACATTAATCATGCAGTAGCTTAGGATGTGTCCCACACCGTCTGCCCATAGTCCTGTAAACCAACTGGGACTCAAACACAAACAAAGAGATCTCTGGAAAAACATGTGCTTCATGAGTGGAGACCATTTACAAGGATGAACATTCTGTCATCATTGTCAATTTGTTCCAAACTTGTATGACTTTATTTTAGGGATGCGCCGATACCACTTTTCCAGAACAAGTCCGATACAGTACTTTTATTTGTAGTACTGGCCGATACAGAGTATCAATACATGTATTTTTCATTTTTAAAAATATTGGGAGAAACCAAATGAATGTGTATCAAATTATTTGGCTTAACAAATAGATATTTCCTTCACGTATTTCCATGCCTAATTATGCCTGTTAAAATGTATTGTACTTTCACTGTTCATATTATTGCTCTATCATATTTTATTTTTAATTAAAGGGTTAGTTCACCTAAAAATGAAACCCTACTCACCCTCAAGATATTTTTGATGAAATCCGAGAGCTCTCTGACCCCTCCCATAGACAGCAATTTAATGAACTAAACCTTTAATAGTCTCTTAGTTGTTTGTTGTTAGATCAACATTGAGGACAAAGACAGTAGTAGGTTTAATAGGCTGATGTCACTTTAAGAGCTGCACGTATCTAACATACCGTTACAAACGCATTTTCTTTTCAACAGTTTACATTTAACTTTACATTTAAGACATAACCACTATGTTTCACAAGAATATGTGCCTATATGGGCATTTTGACATAATCTGTCCCTGAATTTGTCCCTTCAGTCACAAAGAAGACGTGAAAGAGAACTCAATTCAGTGGGCTATTCGCACGCTGTCTGAGAGGAAGCTTCTGGGTGCGCTTCGGATGTTTGTGTGCAGAAAACTTCATGTGATTACTGTACCGTCTTCCTGTTATTATGTAGGGAACCATTCGTTATACATAAATCATGTAAATTCATGGTTTTCCTTTATATATATATATATATATATATATATATATATATATATATATATATATATATATATATATATATATATATATATATACACAGTATATTCACGATTCAAGAGCATGCAAAAGACGTGCGCTCTCGCTCTTTACTGTCAGTTACTGTTAGTAATATGCTCTCCTCATTTTACTTTATTTGCTATTGCCATATTGAACGACCTACAAACTTTCCAGCCACGTCTGTGGAAAAAGGGACGTGCTCTTGACATGCGCTGCCATACTTTCTTTCTTCTGTGGAAATAAGTTATTTTGAAGAATGAAAATCTAAATTTTTGTCTTAACTATCTCTTTAAGACAAATAAAATTGTATAAATGCCACTGCATTAGATAAAAAATATCAAACCAAGTGCGCTTTTAAGCAAAAAAAGTGTAGGTTTTAATATTAAAACAATACATATACTGCTTAAAATGAAGTATTTGGAAATGTTGTGCTCGTCTACGGAGCCCTCTAAGAACAAAAATATGAGATGGGAGAAAAAATTATATTTCAATGCTTTTCAAACTCTGCGTTCCCATCAGTTATTCTCTCGAAGAATAAATGCGTTCCCCCTAGAAACTTTGCGTTCACGCCCAATAGGATTAAAAATGTTTTTTCCATGAATTTTTCGCAAATGTTTTACGTTTCTCTGAGACTTTGAACGCAAAGTTTTGTGAGATATGAGATGTTCGAGAAAACATGGAAATAATACGAGGTTGAAGGAAAACATATATTTAATGCTATTGGGAGTGAACGCAGAGTTTCTTGGGGGAACGCAATTATTCTTCGAGAGAATAACTGATGGGAACGCTGAGTTTGAAAACCACAGTCCCTTCAGGGGCTCCTTAGTTGTCAAATGTTAGTGGATCATGCTCACAGTCAATATACATATGTGGTTACTCTAATAAGACACCTGTGTTGACCAGTTAATTAAAAGTCAATGCAAAAAATGGCTCAGATAACTGAAGTTAGTCCTGATAAAAGACCTGGCAGCATTTGAGTCGGATGCCTCAAGTGTCCAGATGCTGTTTGATGCTGCTGTATGTTAGCATGTGTTGGGAATAATGTGTGGGCTGAAGCTAGCAGAGTAGGTAATGTTGTTTCTGGATGCCATAATACAGTTTTACCCTAATAACACATAATAATGTTGGCGGAATTTATATAATCGCTCAACAACAATTTGCTCTTACACTGGTGTGATAGCTGTTATGTAATCACAATAATTGCAATGGAAAATAAATGGAAAATCATCAGAAAAACAACAAAAGTCAAAGTTCTCATAAAATCTCGCAAAATAAGAAACGTAAAGATGAAGCTCACCAATCTCCTGTCCAGAGGAAAGCTCTTGCGGTCTGATCTAGAAAGGTCACATACACTCAACTCAACTCTGATGCTGGAGAGAGTGAGTTTTTCAGAGCCACCGTGAGACCACTCCCACCCCGACCCTCATCACCCTCTTCTGAAGGGACCAGGAAAAAAATTTGGAATCAGTAGAACGGGACATTAAGTATTAGTTCAATATTTTGGCACTGCTTGTCTCGAATCTTTCCCCACTGTCAGCTTTGGTGTATCTACTACTAAGGAGATAACAATTAGTAATCTTTTTATCTAAACACTGTCACTTTAAAAAGTGGTATCAGGATTTTTATGTTTACAAAAAAAGAGGAAAGAAAACATTGAGATAAATGGTGCTCACCCAGCATGCTTTGTGTTGACAGTGATTGCATAAGCAGGTGGCCTGGCTCTACGCAGAACTAAACAGTGAATGAGTGGACAGACGGAGAACACTACCTTTTTAAGGCATAACAAGAATGATGTTGCCTAGCAGCGGCTCCATGTTTACTCAGGTCAGACACATCCTTTTCCCCTCTGCAGACATAAACACACTTGTCGCAGTGTTTATCTGCAAAAGCTGAGACAAGAAATGTCACTGGCACATATACATTTTCACACTCGCACCATTACAGTATGATGGAGGCGTTCTGTCTGTTTAATGAAGGAGTGTTTGGCTCCACCTAGTGGTAGCTGATGGTTATAATTATTTGCTGGCAGACTTGAGCTAGCATGACACATGGAAACAGTGAGAGTGAAGGAAACCTTGACTTGGACTTGGTGTCCAGTGAGTCACTCACTATTGTGGCATATTAGTTATACAAAAGTGGTCCAGTTATAGTAACAAAGTCATACAAAGGCACTTATAATGTTACGTTTCATAACATTCAACATGGAGAAAATGCTAGTTTTGCTAAACTGACACAATGTTGGTAGGGTAATGTGGGTGGTTACCAGGTCATTGTTATGTGCTTGTAATGGTGTTCTAATGGTACATCTAAGATAATTCAACCATTTTATCATCATCTAGGTAAAAATACAAGGTATAATACAAGTTAAGCTCATTCGCCAGCATTTGTGACATTGTTCATTTTACCTCAAAAAAGACTTGGTGCTCCTTTTCTTTTAGGCCTACACAACAATGAAAGTTGGGTTGAGGCACCCACACTTAGTAAGGAAATAGAGCCAATTTAAATGGAAATATTTTAAATGTCAAGCTTATTACTTTATAAAAGCACTTACATTAATTCTTCTGGTAAACTGTGTGCATTTTTGGTTTAGTTTGTTAAATTTGGATATAACTTTACACAGAAAAGTTTTTCCCACACTAAATCATGGTAACATGCATACTGTTTACACCTTGTGGCTATACTATTGAAACAAACAGAGTATTTTAATTATTCCAAATTGGCCCAGTTCACTTCCGTTGTAAGTCTCTCACAGAGCATTGATTTTGAAAGGAACAAAATAGCTTTAAAAACTTCAGGCTTGAAGGTTTTATTGTCAGATAGACAGAAAGTCAGATGAAGTCAGGAAAACAAATGAAATCTTATAGCATATTAGAGTTAGACCACTATCATGCTAGCATGTTTTCACACTTTGTTAGCATGCATTAACATGTTGTTAGCATGCTGCTAGCATGTTTTAAGACACTGCTAGCATGTTGCTTGCATAATTATTTCTAATGTTTTAAACACTGCTAGCATTTTGAAACGAGTATAGTGATATGAACAATAATTAAAACAAACAACGTATTTTTACATACTAAAATGTGAGATAAGAAAAAGAGACATCAGACAGTTTTTTTTCAACTGGTGTATTTGTCCAGCTTTCCATGATTGTAAAATACATAAATATAATAAAAAGCATTTACATTTGACATTTTGCTGACATCAGAAACCATATATACACAGGAGCCATAGAATTATGCAAATTGTCAGCACAATTTTGCACTGCAACCAATAAAAGACACATCAAAACCGTCAGTACCGCTCTATGCTAAGATATCAGCATTGAAAACATCATCCAGTACACTATGTGACACAGTAAAACGTCAGCACAGGAATAAGCAATAACATCTGAGGTATTTATCTAACAACTCTCACCTCATGTTTTTACGGTGAAGAGTAAAAAAGTAGAAGCTATGCTATTGTTCTGATTTTTTTCATACTAATTGTGGTAAGTTAGCCGCTGTGCTTGTGGTACAGAGAGACAGGATGAACAATATTGTAAATACGCTGTCGCTTTCACTGATAAGGCGCAGCCATGTTAACGAAATTTTTGCAGACAAAGAAGATCCATTACCCTTTATTAATAGTGTAGCGATGTATGAACCGCTCACATAGAAGTCACTTTTTCAAACCAAGCAGCTTTCTGTTGGTCAACACCGTGAATTAGCATACAAATCTTTCCCAATTACCACTTGCAGCTAGACCGTTTAATGAGCCATTTTGAAATGATCAGAATAGGTAACCGATAGCCGTGCAAGCATAGCCGATTACTTGTGTTAGCGCCCCTTGTGCAACCCTTAGTAATGGATAACACAGCCTTAAAATAAAAAGTGTAAAATTTGTCAAAATGATTGCTTTACTTTAAAATTAGCCACTCTGCTCTTTAGTATGGTCGATCTTGTACAACGCTTTTCCTATGATGCTGTTCACTAAATGAAGTAATGAGTGAAAACACTGGACAGTTGAGACCTTAATAAATAAAGCTTGAAAGGCTGTTGTTTCCTTATGAAAACAGCCCTCAGGTAGGCACACTTGAGTTAGTGTAGGCTTTTATCATCTTCATAAGACTACACCTCAACACCCGCTAAGATACATTCACATCCTTGTGCATTACGTTACCCAATTCTACGAGCCCAAAATGGTTTGAGTCAGTTGTTATGAGAATATATAATAAACTATGAATTCCCATCAGGTTGTGAAACAGGCAAACTGCCTGATATTTGCATCCAATGCACTTCAATTCAGTTATAAAAAGTAATAATAAATCTGATCTGCTTTCTATCCAGCAGATGGCGACAAATCCTCTTTGAGGGAATGACCTTGCTATGTACCTTGGTCTATAACCTCTATTAGTGTCAATTTCTTATAACAGCTTTAAAACACATAATTCAAATAGGAAGTAAAATAATACTGTCCAGAAGGCGTCACAAAACAATAAAACAAATCAAAGAAACAAATGAAAAACGATGAGCACCTACTCAGAGGAGACGAGCAAGAGCAATGAAACCTTTTGTGGAGGATTTAAAGAGGACAATGAGAGTGAAAATATCATTTTAATTTCTCCTAAGAGATCATAGTGTGATAAAGATGTATGAGACTCCTTAGAGAGACCTATTAATAATTATCTGCACTGGGAATTACATAAGAGGCACCAGTTTATACCTGCCTGCCTATGATGGGACAGTCACATTCATAATATAAATAAAAAAACAGACAATTTTCTCAACTGATACTTTCACGTGAATCTCACGCCCAGGTAGTATATCACTCCAAAAGCAAAATAAAACCTTATGAAATTATATTTTGCATAAATAAAATGAGGCCGCTTATATGTTTGTGACATTATTTGCATGACAATTAAGCACATTTCCTCCCTTCTTAATAAATATTTAGTACTATAATGCTTAAGTTCCTTTTATAATTCTTAATCTCAATTATAATATATTTTGATTAAATAAAGTTGTGAGTACACATCATAGTATAAATATAATAGTAGGCATTTAATTTATTGTTTTCAATGAAATTATAATAATTTTGTCCAGGATGCTTTTCTGTACAGTATTGTGGACTGAAAATTGGTCAAAATGCTTCATGTTAGTGCAAAAAAGATAATATACTGTATATATTAAACCTATTTTGGCATGAATTAACAATTATTTTTTTAAATGATGTATTAAAATAAAGTATTTATACAAAATTATATGTTTTGTATGTTACAGTAGTAAGAAGCTTCAATGAGAATGACAATTATAAACCTCACAAGCAAAACATTCAGATGCATTGCGTTCATGAGATAAGCCAGCAATGATAAGAACAAAAAATACAATTTTGAGGTAAAGACTTTTTCTAGATCTTTTCTATAACCGAGCAATAAAATAGTTTTTTTGAAAAGTGCACCAAGCTAAATAAAAGTAAACCTAAATGAGGATCCAGTAGTCTTGCTCGTCTCACTTATGTAAACGTAACCTAGATGAAAAGTGGTAGTGCTGTAACAAACGTAGGATACTCGTTCAAACATGGCATCCTACAGAAAGCTGCCTTAAAAGTACCGTCCATATCATCAAAATCAAGACGGCTGAGTTACAGTATCTAAAAATACATTATTCCTATGTATTTTTTTTTTGTGCCCATCTCTAATATTTAAAAAGTGCGAACAAGTCCAAAAACAGCTATGCTGTCCATTAAAGAGGATCAGAGCAAATCGAGCAGTTGTGTTTCACAGTGCATTAGATGGACACAGTCACAGAATGAATATGGCAGGATATTGGAGATCTTCCTGATGCTCATGCAGAAGTTTTTATGAACTTATAAGTACGTATTGGCAGAACAGAGGTAATAAAATCCAAACAAATGGCTGCGGTCGGCATTTGCCAAAAAAGGCATGTGCCAAGTCTGTCTCCATTGGAAGAATGACTGAAATAAAAATATTGGCACAGTGAGGAGGTACTGGGGAAAACTACACCTCCAATATCATCATCGCTGACCAGGACACCTCATATCTTATCAGACTCCATATTCAACCAGATAACCCTGGAGGATGCTAGTCTTCCGTTCCAAAACCTAGTGAATTGTCGATATCCAAACCAAAAATTTATAGAAATATACTCCTAATTCATTCAGTAGTGAAAAGTATCAATAAAATAGTTCAGTCTCATTAAAATAGACTATTCAATATTTGTGCGCTATGTATTTTTATGCTTATCAATGTGTTAGCTAAGCAACATGCTAACATCTAATTCTTTCTAAGCCAGAAGTTTTTATGTGTATGCTAGTTTATACATAAAGTACACTTTCTAGTGTGTGTGTTGAGCGCCTTGGTTCGTGCAAAGTATAATTTGAAGGGCCAGGCGTTTTGCTATACACATACGCTAGCATTCACATCAAAACTTAAGTAGAATTGAAAATCACTTGTGAGGCGTGTTTCCTGTGTGTGAGGAGCAATATCTGTATGACACGCAAATTTGTCGCCTATGTAAAATGTTCCAAATTAATCACTTTGGATGAGGGCCAGTTACTGTTAAAGAGATAGTCCACACAAAATGAACTTTTCTGTCATTATTTTCTCACCCTCATGTCATTCCAAACCTTTCTTCTGTGGATATTTATCAGAACATCCAAGCCAGTGTTATTTTAATATCACAGAGATATTATTATAGTTTATATGAATACTTTGAATCAGTTTTTTTGCATTTTATTTTAAAAAGCCCCAGTTATGCTATTTTAAAGTTTAAAGCTAATATTTCGAGGTCTTCTACAGTAGGTGTACATGCATCAAAGGTTAAAAAACACTTTAATTTTCTCATGATATATTCTGCACATCACCTTTTCTCAGTGTCTGAAACGGCTGAAGGATTCGGTCTCTCTAAACCCCTCCTTCCTGAGAGCCTACTCTGCTCTGATTGGTCAGATGACCCTGTCTGTTGTTATTGGTCTACCATTTACAGCATGTGTCAATAAAAACACATCTTTTACTACAATACCCGAATTTCAGCTCCCGAGGCTTTTAGTGATACAGTAACAATGGCATTAGCTTTTCCGTATCAACTCAAGATCTTTTACATTCACAAGCAGCTATATTACACACTGCATGAAAGGCAATACCCGAAAAAAGCATAAATAGGGGCACTTGAATTTTAGTTAGTTTTAGCTAAAAGTTCAGATAAAGTTTGTTGTTTGTCACATTTAGTAGTTTAAAATGTAGTTATTTCAGTACATCAGATTAAACTAATCCAAATGTGAAAAAAAAGTAATTTTTTTATTATTTTTATTCCAGTTAACGTTTCAAATAATGATTTTTATTTTTTTAATCTACATAATTTTTAAAAAAAATATTTAGTTTTAGTTACCTATTATAACTCTGGTCCAAGCTGCTCTTTTCCATCTAATGAAAGTGGTTGAGGACCAGAGAGATCTGTGGTCACCTTTTACTTTCATTGTACTCCTTTTGTGCTCTATGTGAGGAAAAAAGTTCAGAGTTTGGCTACAGACAGCACTGGCAGCACACTAGGTTTTGGAACACGGCCTTTGTTGAGTCTCCTCAGTCTGTTTTCTCATGAACCTGTTCCTCTGTCCTCTCGTTAGGTTCTTGAGCTGGTTCTGCAGATGATTCTTCTTCTGAACACGGTTGTGGAGCTAGTTCTGCAGTTGTCTTTGATATGCTTGAGTCATTCTCCTCTCCTCTCTTGTCCTCTCCACGGTCACTGGTTGGTGTCCTGGCCTTGCGTGCGTCGAAGTAAGCTACAATGATCTCAGAGTTCTGGTAGATGATCATGCCCGAGAGGGTGAGGGCAGCTCCAGCACAGCTAAGAGCCGTCAGCTGGTGGCCAAACAGCAGCTGGGAGAGCAGGAGGTTCCCCACCACATTCAGGTTGCCCAGGATGTGCAGCGTGACAGCGGAGGTCAGGGTGATGACACAGCAGCTGGCCAGGTTGTAAAGCACTGAACCCAGACAGCTGAGCAAAATGAAACCCCAGAGGTGATGGTCATACTGGAGAGGGGACTGCATCGCTGCCCAGTTCTCCAGAACCAGGGCGGCCACGGCCAGGATGCAGAAGCTAGGGATGGACATCAGATACAGTAGGAAGATAGAGTTGATCTTCTCCTCCTGGAGCAAGATGCCTGACAATTACAAATATACAAAGAAAAAGTGTTGCAATTTAGGCATTATAGAGTGCAATTGTGCCCACCCACTTTTTCAGCAGCGTTGGTTCCAGAAGTATTTTTTCCATTCATTTTCCATTCAAGAGTCTTTTTTTTAAATGTTATAAGCCATGAATGCTATGAGGTGAATCACAATATTATAAACTTTGATTTGAAGCAAGAAAGTATTCGAAAAATACATAAGGTACAAGACTGTGTACTTAAATGGATAGTTCACCCAAAAATGAATATTATCCCATGATTTACTCACCCTCAAGCCATCCTAGGTGTATATGACATTCTTGTTTCAGACGAATACAATCAGAGTTATATTAAAAAATGTCCTGGCTCTTCTAAGCTTTATAATGGCAGTGAATAGAGGACGAGATTTTGAAGCCCCGAAATAGCGCATACATCCATCATTAAAGGTTTATAAGTTGCTGTTAAAAAATCTGTTAGGGAAATTGAATGGATTTTTACGTCCGGAACTTGACTGTTGCACTCTATACTCTGACACATCATATTTTGTTGGCCATCTGGATTGTCATTTATGAAAGCGCATGTTGAGCTATGGTGTAACGCATATAGTAAATAACATTAGCCTCTGTGATGCAATGGTCACAACTAAAATAGAACACTGAAACACAACACCAACAGATGACCTACATAAGTCTACACGGAGTATCTCCCCTGGACCAAGAAAGCAAAATAGCTGATTAAATTAAATTAAAATTCCCTAATATTTTCAAGTTTTCCATGAGATATTAATCATTACAAGATGTTATTGTTAATTCTGGGTTTCCAAATATTGACACATCATCGTTTTTCTTGTATACACTACAAAGTTCTGAAAGGGGGAGTCTGCAATCCCCTGCCGCTTCAATATACCTGTAAATATCTTAATCAGATTCATAATCAAAGCCTTAATTAATATTTATCCACCTATTTCTAATGATTAATTCCAGTTGATTTTACTCAATAGAACTACTGATTGTTTGTTCTTCTTTTATGGTTTCTGAAGTTGGTATTTGGTCTTTGAGTGGCATCTGGCCTAGGGCTGTGTGATGTGTCACTAAACACTTTATAGTTGTGTGTTTGGATTTTGGAGGTATCACACACCTCTAACATGCTGGGAGTGCAGTAACAGTGTTTGCTTACTTAGCCCAGCTAAGATTAAACATGGATTTGTCTTTCATTTTTATTTTATTTTATTTTATTCATTTTATATTTCCTTTTACTGAAACACTAAAGAATCAAGATGAACATTGCCTGTACTACTGTCTGTACCTCTCACTGAGAGAAAGCACATGTTATCAGTATGTTTTGGTTAAGTGCTTTGTTGATATGTAGTTAAGACTCTACAACCTTGGGAGAGCTGTGACGCTGGGGAGCTCTTGTGTGTGTACGTAGCATGATCTGTGCAGGCCCAATATTGAAGATGGACATTTTCTGTACACAGCACCAGACATGAATACGCCTTTCTGCAACCTCCAAGGTCAATGATCTAAATCTAGTCATGGGGCGACAACTAGTCTGCCTAGTTTAGTGATATGCTCTGCTATCTATCCTTGTGTTGAAATTTACTAGGACTGTGCATTTTCTCTGAGCCAATCAGAATCATACACCTTGCAGTAATGACATGGTTAGACCTTGAAAACAGTATAACTGTTGGGACAATTGTATGTACGGTACGACAAGACTGGTAGAGAAGGAGCGCAGCCTACGAACTCCTTGTAAGACTTGAAGCTGGCTTCTGCTGATGAGACTGCAAACTATTCTTCAGTAAAAAAATGTCTTTAATTAATTGCACTCCTGACTCTTGGTCTTCATTCTTCACTACTGGTCTCTGGGTCTAAGCTGTTATACCCCTAACAGTTCAATTTATTAAAAAGGCATGCAACCATTTCTTTGACAGACATTGAATGTTAACAGCATATGTGGTTGCACCTGTGACAAGTGTGTACAAAACCGGTTCTCCCAGTAAACTCTTGCCCTCAGTCCGGTCTGACTCATTGATGTTCTCAGAGCCAGCCACCTATATAATTTTTCTAGTGAGGTGGTCACTTAGTGTAATGGAGCTCAGCTGACACTCATTTTAAGAAAAAAAGAGTCAGTAGTCAATCCCCATCTGTTACTGCGAGTTAATTTGCTACTTGGAAAATCTGGTTAGAACAACAGCGCCAGCATGTAGCCACTCGTGAGTCTCTGGAACAGGATGTGCCAGCTGTTGGCAGACAGGACTTTCTCCACTATGACTCAGACAGACACTAGGAAGTTACAACAGTGTGGAACATACTGACCAAGAGCTAGCCTTATTGAGAGACAAAAATAGACTGTGCTGTCAGCAACATTTGGTTAAAAATATTTTCATACGTCAATAAAAGAGCCAGTGACCCTTTAAAATTATAATGATGATGAATCAAATACCTTTGAAGTATCAAATACCTTTCTAAAACTTTGAACAATGTTTTATTCTCAAACCAATCAAGAAAAGCTCTGCAGTTCAGCAGCAGGTTATGAGAAAAGCTCACTAATCATCCGACTCGCGGACGAATCGTTCTTGTGAGCCGATTCTTTTTTTAAGGATTCAATTGAAACACTTGAATCACTTGACTTGTCTAGGAATAACGTGAAATGTACTTGCCTTAAAGGGATATTAATGAAAATTCTGTCATTGATCACTCACCCTCATGTTGTTCCAAACCCAGGAAGACTTGTGTTCACCTTTGGAACACAAATGAAGATCTTTTTGATTCTGTCCCTCCATAGACAGCTATGCAACACTTGACACTTTAAAAATCTCATAAAGAGATCGTAAAACTAATCCATATGAATTGCGTGGTTTAGTCATCAACACGCTCTCGCTTTATATGATGAACAGATATTGAATTTAGGATTGTATTCACATATTGTTCAGCGAACAAACAGACGCCTATCCGAACCTGCTGGTCTTATGATCTCTTCATGAAGTTTTTAAGCGTTGTAGTGGTTGCGTTGCTGTCAATGGAGGGACAGAAAGCTCTCAGATTTCAAAAATATATTTTTGTTCGGAAGATGAATGACAATCTTATGGGTTTGGAAAGAAATGAGATAAAGTCAATTTTGGGTGAACAATTCCCTAATATTTCTAGGTTTTAATGACATTAAAAACCATGAATCTGTAAAACTAAAATGCATGGCTACACTTATCAGTGGATAACCAGTTCACTAAAACGAATCGAATGAATCGGTTCGCTTATAAGAATCTCATTTCCGACGCTTACATGACTTACTTTGTTGAATGGTTTTTACGCCTCTTAACATGGTGGCGGCGAACACAAACAAGCAGCCGATCTGGTCGAACTGGACCTCGCCCAAAATGCTGAACGACGCGCCGAGACAGATGGGCATCATCGCGGTGTATTTCAGGATGTGGTGCTGCTTTCCGAGAATCAGCGTGGAAATCGCCAGTGTAAACAGCGGCGTTGTGGTGTAGATCATCTGTGCGAACGAAAGCTGCACATAATTGAGTCCCACGTTTCCAAAAGCGATACTGGCACAGAATGTCAAACTCAACAGGAATACTTTGAATTTGGCGCTGGCGGTTAAATCCTGCTCGCCGATGCCTCTGTGCTGGACAACCCTGCATTTGATCAGTCCGTAGTCCACCACTATCGCCGTCAGCATGTGTAGGGCTGACAGAAGCAGCGGGTATCTGAAATTGTACACGGTGAATATCCATTTGTTGAGGCTGGATATGGTGGTGCCGGTCACCAGCCACACGGAGACCGCGAACATAAGGTGCAGCATTTCTGGCGGTTGCCTCTCTCTCTTCCCGGTGTCCCGGGTCTCCGCGCACTTGGTGGAGGGGCCATCGATACTGATCATGTTCGTTTCATCTTCGCACCTGCAGGGTAAACACATTTTAGTTCAAAACGTAAATAAATATTTTATCGTAAATCAAAAACGCAGGTAGTAACAATATTATACGAGTCAGAGTAGGCTATTCACTCTCTGTTGAAAGAACCGAAGCCGAGTGTGATGTCCTGTCTTGACCCGCTATAGCAACCGTGTGTTTTGGGAGCAGAGAGAAACAACATTCCGTCTCGGTCTCGCCTACACGTGTTGTGTCGTTGGTGTGGTTTGTGACGTAAGGCACGGACGTTTTAGGCATGAGAGGTTGTGGTGTTCTATTCGGGAACCAATCGGTTCTTTTGAATGAATCTTGATTCTTTAGCTGTACACGAAATAGCACTGTCCCAATTCACACACTTGCGCTTTTTCACTTGGTCAACTTAAAGTCACCATAGGATCCAATCCAAATTGACCATTCTTATTTTAATTTTAATTGAATATTGCAGTATATATTATAAAAAAGATATAACCATCCACATCATTTTTCATGTGCCCTCATCTTTAATCAAACACTGATTCTTGAGATAAGGGACAAAACATGTCCTAAACACAAAAGCCCAATTTGTGTTAAAAAGTAAAAATATAAATAAAATATAAACACTTACTCAGGGCATTCATTGCTTATGCTTTTAAATGATTGCTTTAGTATTATTTTAAAAGCACACTTGGAAACACGAGTAATTTAATTTAAAATTTAACCTAAAGCATGTGGTCACAATGTAAAACTGACTAACAAAGTGTTGGAACAAATGCAACAAATTAACAAATGCACAGTTGCATTAAAAGGCAGCGATCTTTAAGATATTAAACAATACAAAAAGTAAATATTGAATTATAATTTCCATGAAAAAATGGCTATCAAAGATGTGTCCCTCCTCACTCTGTGTCAACTTCGTCAGGATTTTGTATAATTCTGAATTAATCAGGCAGTGCCATGGGCAGCTTTAACTCTGAGGAGCACTTACTATGTCCTGCTCATTGTGGGTCAGTGGGCACATGGGCATATATTTTAAACAAACAATATTGAAATCTCTGCGGTCACAGCTTTAACATGTCAACTCCGGAAATACTACAACTGAGGAAAAGAACAAAAACAAAATTGCTCCACTGTACAACACATAATTGAGGTGGAATTGTCTGATAAGTGCTCTCAAAAAGTCTGTATAATATGATTACATTTTTTTTGCATAATTCTTCTAATGTTGTTTAATGACTCTATTTACATATGTATATTTAGCCCCTGCTGGACCTTTGCCAACACTGTCAGTATTTAACACCGTCAGGTGAAGGTTTTTGCCAATTTTGAAAGAAATGTCATTCTTTTTTCAATTTATTGTGTACAAATTAAAAAAAAAAAATCTATGGAACTACATGATATTATTATAATGATATTATTAAATTTACCTAAGAACATTGATGATATATGATAAATATTAAAAGGATGGAGGATAATTAAGGAATTTAGGAACTTGATTGTTAATAGTGTGAAAATAGAAAACAAGAAAAAACTATGTATTTTATGATTTAGCTTAATTACTGAACACCAATATTACATAGCTGAAGACTTTACACTGTTTTTGGATGGATTAAATTAGCATGCTTTTTAGTGCGCCTGATAGGGTTGACAAAAAAAAAGTCAATGAATATTCATTTTTAGAAAAAATATGTTCCTAACCTGTTCCCTTACATGGTTCATTATCTGAGACCTTTGTCTACAAAAATATAAATGTTAACTAATGTAATGTTAGTTTATATTTTTTAACATCTAAAACATGTTTTGTCCCTTATCTCAAGAATCAGTGCAAAACAACTTCACTTCCCTCATGCAGCAACATCTCCAACGGTTCAATCAGTTTCCCATGTACAAAATCAAGTCCTGCACATTTTTACTTAAAGCTGCTGTCCGTAACTTTTTTGTGTGTTCAAGATTTACAAAATATATAATATATAATAAGAATGTACAACATGAATCCTTTTTCCAAACCGTGTTTTTGTCTTACCCTGAATCATTATGGTACACTTATAATAAGTGTTTATATTGGGACTATTTCAGACCGGTCTGGTAGGAACCGCTGCGGAGGAGCACAGTGCCTGCGTGACTCACCATAGACATAAACAGAGAGAAGTAGCTCTGGCTACAATGTTCTTCCGCAAGACGCATGCAGTTCTGTTTATTAACCACTAGAGCGTAAAAAGCTACAGAATGCAGCTTTAAGAAGCTATTTTACTCAGAACATACATCACAATAAGGAAGAAAGGACTATTGCAATGTTTTTTGCCCCAATTTGCAGTCTGGACATGCCAATGCTGATTGCTGAAAGTCAGAGCCAGCAAATTATGAGCAGGCACAGTTGACCAATTTGAGAAAATTAGGTACTATATGATGGACACAAACTTCAGACTTCCATACAGATGTTTGATATTTTGAGCCAGTTTTTTTGTTTGTTTTTTTTCATTTGTCACGCATCTTCTAGCAACAAGCCACATGTTTTCACTTTTTAATCTTTGCAAGAATGGAAAGAGTAGTATGATTTATGGAATTTAGCCAAAGGCTCACCTAACGAATCAACATTTGAGTTACTGTAATGACCAGGCCTCACCAACTCATCGGGTCACCAAGCGATCCCATTGGCTCAAAGAACTTGTAATAGTTACTCTCTTTAGTGCCTGTTTACAATTCTTATGAAGTCTCATTATGATTTATATTGTTATTTTACAAGTCAATTACCGTTAATGTTTGTTTTATTAATGCACTAGCATACAGATATCAGAGTAGCCTGATAGCTTATCTTGCACTGAGCATCACTACATGTAGGCCTATTCACAACAATCTTTAATGTAATTATGTAAAATATCCAAATATTTCAGTTAGCTTACTAAAAGAACAAATTATGCAAAATAATATTCAAAAAAATATTTTTTATTATTAGGCTATTCTTTATTGTATCAAGTGAAGTGAGTGTTGCTTTATCAAGAAACAGTTTATCAAGTGAAAGGTATTAGTTTCTTAATGTTTCTTATGCACTATTGTACGCAGTTCTATACATATTTTAATGTTGTTTGTGTGTAACTTACTTATTAGTAGAGACCAGATGGCGAGGTAGGACACCGGGAGAGCGCAGGGAAATTAATCCACCGAGTCTACCAATCAGAAATCGGCTTGTGTTGCCCTGCCGGTTTTAGATTGATGGGCCCTGTTTATTCAAAATACGCTATGAAAATGATTCGGCATACGCAAATCCTAAACAAATTAGTGGCTATGTTAATGAAACTGTCGGGACAGTGAGTCGCTGAATGTTTTTGTCGCCGACTTCACTGCTGCCTGTGGCTTTTAGATTGACATCGCAGCAAATGGTCGCTCTGTGGTCCATAGAGGCTGATTTCATCCAGGATCCCTTGATGGGGTGCCTGAGACTGCGACGACTGTCCAGGCGAGCCACATTTAACAACAATTACATAGTTTCCATTTTAAACAATAACAAGAGACTTGCAATGCATTGCATAATAAATCAAGGCCGTATATGTGTGCAAATGACGCTGGTCGATGACGTCTAGTCCCCGCAGCATCGGTATATCAGAAGTCCCGTTTGTAAATATCCATATAGGTTTTTCAAGCCTAAACGTGTCATATATTCACATATCCTTATACACGCTTGGTAATGCGGATTAATGACTTGTCTAGGTCGTCCCATCGTACGCTTCTTGTCACGTCCAGTGAAGCAAAATTTTTGATAAATGACAAGACCCTCACAGAGGAAATAAACAACAAACCAGTCCGCATCAACAGAGCATATTATCAGCACCATATCCAATCGCACAATATGATCAAATGCATTTGCGTCGTCACTTACCTTTTCCCCGCACTGCTGAAGCTAGATGCGTTTAAATATACCCTTCGCGGAGACACATTCGGCGCTTTATGTGAGCTCAGCTGCCAGTTGTTGCCAGATCAGCTGTGCTATACGTCACCTCTATTCACTCACTGGGCTCGCTGAAAAGTGACCGACCCATCGCGTGTTGCTGGCACGTGGACAATCAGTTTCTCACACACACACACACACACACACACACACACACACACACACACACACACACACACACACACACACACACACACACACACACACACACACACACACACACACACACACATAAAAAAAAGTGCTCGAGCATCTCGAAGAATGCGTGTTTATTTATTAATTTCGTTAACATACATTTATTGATAATTTGGTTAGTTTTAACTACCCCTTTTATAATCACTTGATGTATTGTTTTCTATATTCAATCACTTTCAGTTCAAAAAAGGATAACAATACTGCCAATAAAGCTTTTAGATTTTCATGGCATTGTCAAAAATGTCACTCACATCAGTATAGGCTATTATTTTACAATGTAGCTCGATTTGATGAGCATGTCTAACCTGGTTAAAGGGACAGTTCACCCAAAAGTGACAATTTTGTCATTTACTCACCCTCAAGTTGTTCCAAACCTGTATGAGTTTCTTTCTTTCGTTGAACAGTTGATGGACCCCATTGTCTTCTATAGCAGGGAAATAGTATTTTTATAGTACTTTTATAGTAGTTTGGTTACAGACATTATAAAAAATATCTTCTTTTGTGTTCAGCAGAAGAAAGAAACTCAAACAGGTTTGGAACAACCCGAGGGTGAGTAAATGATGACAGCCTTTTTCATTTTTGGGTGAATGATCCCTTTAAGTCTGCCCTTCTGAACCAGTGGATCAGGATCTTCCATTAATGGGAGTGTTCAGGGTGCAACAAATAGTAAGCCTACTGTGAATATAAAGATGATTAACTGAGCAAATGTTGCCACCCTTCATATTTACTTTATAGAATCAATTTGGAATAAAACATCCTGACATTTGATCAATGTTAAATGCATCTACATCCTGACTGCCTGTTCATGAGAGCTAAACAATCTTTTATATACACCAAGTAGATTTCAGTTTGTTTTGGTGCCACAGCATTAATTTGCTTGTATAAGATTAAAACAACATTGTGTAATAATAGTTTTACCAAAAAATAATGGTCCGGCGCTTTTCCAAGTATGTTGGCGCCAACTACTGGCCGTGATGCTACAAGACAAACCCTTGAAATATGAAACATATAATTATTGTTCTATTATATATACACCGATCAGGCATAACATTATGACCTAATATTGTGTTGGTTCCCCTTTTGCTGCCAAAACAGCCCTGACCCATCTAGCCATCACAATTTCAAACTTTTCCTGCTTCTAACACATCAACAAAATGTTCCCTTGCTGCCTAATATATCCCCACCCACTAACAGGTGCCGTGATGAAGAGATAATCAGTGTTATTCACTTCAACTGTCAGTGGTCATAATGTTATGCCTGATCGGTGTATATATTCAGGTTATTTTGACAATCAAAAGACAACTTCACATCATAATCTAAAGTGAATATTTCAGAGAGATAAACTTCAATAAGAGTCCCTGGAATGTCCAACACATTCTACATCACCATATCAGCATCATATTTAATCAATTTATATAGTAATAATAATCTGCTTAATGTTATCAGTATAGCTGGTTAATACTGCGTACATTGTTTTTTTTTTTTCAATGCTTATGGTGCTGATCTCAAGAAAGTTCTCAGAAGACACTTGCTTTTGGTGGAAAAACTCAAACACAGATGGTAAATACGAAGTTCAATCAGTCCTTTACATTTTGCACAATGTACTAACACACTTCCTGACATTTAAAGTGTATATACAACACTGGTCTGCTCATATTGTGACATTTTTTAATGCCTAAATATGAATTTCCTTCATCCTCATTTTGGTTACAGTTTACGGTCAGTATTCCAGACCACTTTTCCTTGCAGAGGGAAGGGTGTATGTAGTGTTAATGTGCTTTAGCTGCTAATACTGGAAACTAGAAAGTATTGCCACCACTGAATGCTAGTTATTAACAACATAGTCAAGGCCAAAGGTTTGCAAACACCCTAAAATGTGATCCGATACCGTGAACTTTCCTGCGAGTCTTTTGAACGAATCTGTTGAAGTGCATGCTTAATTTGCATAATTTCAAAAAATCTGCACTGCATGCAGATGAGACATACTCCACAATGTGCAACGTGTTATTAATTCATCTACTTAACTAAATGCATGTGCAGTTGAATTCTAGCTTGATGTTTTAGCATGTTTGCACACATCTAACCATGACTCTAAATGGAGAATCTCAATTAAGCCGTAATTCATCACCTACACAATGACATTTACATTACGCTTGTGCTAAATAACTAAACAGGCAGCTAAAAAGGAATTCTCACATTATATATCTAATAAATTAGCTTTGATCATTGTTATTTTGTAGAAGCAACATCAATTCACTGATCTGGATTCTATCTAGGTTGCGTATGGAGCATGTTTGCACTGTTGAAACTACACAGCACTTTATCTATACTACAGCTCAATGGAGGAACACAGTCTTGAGGGCATTCGGTCTCCATACTTCAGAAGTAGCATGTGCTCTGAATGTCTTTTATCACGTGACGGTGGATAATTCATGGGTTATTATACAGTTAACCTGAAGCTATCAGCAAAAGCTTTGAGGAAGAATCTTATCCCTGGTGAAGTGTTACATTCCCCAGATCATTAATGTTATTTGTGCCTTTCACTGTGACATTTATAAAGTGCCTCCGTCTATTGTGCTTAAAATGTTAGTTTTTTCTCCATGCAATGTGAATTTTCCCTGCTACAATACAGGTGTCCCAATGCCCCCATGAATACACTCCAAATTAAGATATATATTTATGTACATGTGGGTGCCTTACTAGAGACTGAACAGAATCAGTATATTCCACATCTTTGAAACTCCTTGGAATGGGAAACATCGGTAAGCAGTTTTCCTAATACAAGATGATTCGAAATGGAAAGCTGGTCCTGGTGGAAGAGAGTCCTTAAAATATGGTGGGGCACTGATTCCAGTCTTGTCTGTCTTTGGCTTCCCAGTAGCCTCCTCTGTACAGGTAGCTGTTCTCACCTGTCTCTGTGTCAGTCCTTTTCTCAAACCACATTGGCTGGTAGCTCTCTGCTTCTTTGCCTGTCGAATCCAGAACAAAACATCTTTATTGAGATATTGGAATACTAGCCTACTGCACTGTAATGTACTGTATACTGCCTCCTAAGTATATTCAACAATATGAGTGTTTGAGGTTCTGTCTTGCCTTCTTCTAGCGCGAGGTTGGCCTGTGCCTCTCTTTTCCTCCTCTCCAGTCTCTGACGCTCCTCCAGACGCTGTTTCTCTGCGTTAGCTTCGTCCCACAAGCCCGCCTCCATCAGCCGCTGGTCGGGCCGTAGACGGCTGTCAGTCGGGGCCACGCCATCCTCAGGCTCATTCAGAGTCAAGGCCAGAGAAGAGAAAAAATGCATGTTCTCTGCATTCTCGCTGGAATTACAGCAGGAAAAAGGCGAAAGATACATTTACTAAACAAAATATTAAAAGAAAAATATAATTTATATGTATTATAAAAAATAAAAAAAATTCTTATAACAGTAAATTCATATCTTTAAACAATCAGTTTCTTGTTCACAGAGATAGATAGATAGTCAGATAGACAGACAGTCAGAGATAGATAGATAGACAGACAGTCAGAGATAGATAGATAGATAGATTGATAGATAGTCAGATAGATAGATATATAGATAGAAAGATAGATAGAAAGATAGTCAGATAGACAGACAGGCAGACAGACAGACAGACAGATAGACAGACAGTCAGAGATAGATAGATAGATTGATTGATTAATAGATAGTCAGATAGATAGATAGATAGATAGGTAGATAGATCGATAGATAGATAGTCAGATAGATAGATGGATGGATGGATAGATAGTCAGATGGACAGACATAGTTTGATTCTTACGGTAGAGGGTATTTCTTCCACAGTAGTTTTGGTGGTCGAGTCTGATAGACCGTTTTTTGCTTGCCCTCAGATCCTCCACAGCCGTGGCTGCTCTCTATGATCTTTGCACTTTCCATTTTATCATCCCACGTTCCAGAGAGAATGTAGTGGGCACTGCTTTCACTGTCCGTCACAACGCCTGTTACCTAGTGACAGGACACACAGCACACACTCTTGTGGTTACATTTAATACCCTGCAGAGGGCAGTAGCACACAGCCTTGCATTTCACATGCTGGAAAAACTCGGACTGAAATAGAGGTGATAAATGCACGAACTGACCTTGCGGGGAACATCCCTGGAAAAATAGCTGTAAGGGGAGAATTTGAGGTGACACGTGTCCTTGGTTCTGTGGTTCACTATTATAATGTCCCCAGACTGCATCAGACAAAGAGTCATACATTAATAATAATAATGATAGAGCTGCGGTGATGATAGCAGTTGTTTGGATTAGTATTAAGGAATATACTGTATATATGATATGGTCTATTTTGAATTCATGCCTTGATGGTAAATTTATTTTAACTGCATTCCCCACTGATACAATCTAGAACTGTAATAATAATTATTCCGGTTTCATCTGGGGTGGGGAATGATGGGGCGGAAGACAGATGGAGAAGAACAGTGTCAATAGTATCATAGATGAGTAATGCCCCACCACGTGGGTGGACTCAAACCATAAATTTGACTCAAAAATAAAAATTCATAATTTATATCACCCTTAAGTTGCTGATGTAAAACAAAAAATGGTGACATGTTTGATTTGAGAGCAACAATAAAGATTATTTTCAGTCTGGTACAGCTTCATAAGTCTTGGAATATAGCATCGTTATTGTTAACAAATTAATTAAAATAAAGCTGAAATATAAATGTTAGACGAAAAACCTAAACTTAAAAAACTAAAATTACGAAAATTAAAAACTACTAAAATTAGAAGTGAAATAAAATAAAGCAAAATAAATATATAAAAGACAATTACTGAAATGACTTTGTCGCCATCTCTGTTTGAAACCTGCAATTGCAGTTATTTGCAGAAACTTTACTTGGGTTACTAAAATATTTTTACTGTTATACTTTGTTCTCAAATGGTTAATGTTAACAACACCAGCATTTTGTGACTACGTGTATATAGTGTGTATTAGCGTTACCTGTAGATTTCAATTTCCATACAGTCTAATAATCTTTTGCTGTTGACTACGGGTGAATCTCCAGTTGATTGTCATTTGGACCTTTCTGGATTATAATCCGCCATAAAAATGATAAATTAAATTATTTCAGCTGCTGTGAGAAAAGGCTATAAATGATCCACCACCCGCAGCATCCTCACACGGGAGTCAGACTCCTTTGTGTATACAGACGTGACGTAATGACGCAAAGCATGCTCGAATTTCCCCGCGGAAATCCACCAGTACAACTCAAATTACAACAAATTATTACAAACTTACTGTTGTAAATCGGGCTAAGGAAAGGATATAGTTTTGAACACTGGCTGGTTATGTACTTGTGCAAAAATTGATTTTGCATATTTTTTAACCCAAAAAAAGTTACGTACTGCAGTTTTAAAGTAAAATAAAAAACGCGTAAAAAGATGAGTACTATAATTGCATATAAATAATACTAAAATATATACAGCATGAACCTATTGATTACTTTAAAAATACTTGTATGGTGATTTTGTTTGATTTGGAATGACATTAAAGTGAGCATAATACAGAGCAGAAGAGTAATATGAGCACTTAACAAACAAGGAGAAACTGAGCACGTACTTGGTCAATCCATAGTTTGCCCACGATTATGTTATGCACAGTGGAGGTCACCTTGCTCCACACGTAGTGATTCCCACTGGAGTGGAACTTCAGGTGAATGTTGCCTGGAGAGAGCATAGAGAGGCATTAAGACCAAATAATAGCATGAGAAGGAGAAATGTACCTGGAAATGAAAGCGAACCACGTTGATTAGCTCTAAAAACAGATCAAATCTGCAGGGAGAGCTGCAATAAACATTAGTATAAAAGGCTCTGTAAAAATAGAAACCGTTCCACAAATGAAATATTCTTTTGAAGTAACGTTACCCGGGAAGCAGCATATCTATATATACATTTGCATGTGCACAAAGTGAAATGTTTTAAGTTACATAAAAATGTTGTGTGTGTGATGATGTGAAGGTCCTCTAAAGGCGACTCATAGCTGATGATGGATCACCTAAGGGCATGATAGAGATGTATTTGCCACGAAATTTGCTGTCGATGGTGATCTCCTGCCACAGGGTCCAGCCTCGCTGCGATACCACATGATGGGCAGCTGCCGGAGGGTGATGACTTATCTGTGTGTGAGTGAGAGAAAGAGTAAAAACAATAATATTGATTAATAGAAAGTTCAAAAGAACAATTTATTTAAAATATACATCTTTTTATTGTCTTTACTGTCACTTTTGATCAATTTAATGCATCCTTGCTGAATAAAAGTTAAACTAATTCTCACTGACCCCAAACTAATCCTTAATTTATAAAGTTATCATTAATATTATTATTATCAACATTTCTGATGTATTCAATTTATTATTATTATTATTATATATAATCAAATGAATATGTGTGTACTATGAGTATGTCTCGGACCTGTTCACAAATGGAGCGGTACCCGTACTCCTCCACGCGGTCCAGCTCATAGGTCTCTCCCAGCAGAGGGTTGAAGGGTTTCCCTGTGCGGTGGATGGTGGTTGAATAGGATGAGACGGAGAAAGCGGCAACCAGACACATCTGCTCCAGAGAGGAGTCGCAGTGTGCCGCCCGGTCCAGGAGCTCGCTGTATTCAAGATCCTCCGTCAAACGCTGCAGCATTGAAAGCGGCTCGTTGAAGTTGACCTGGAAGTGAGGATTCAGACACACTCAAATCCATGTGAAGATTCAGATATCAACAGTCAGCTACACAACACACCAGATGTGAGACTCCTCTTACAGGCATGGGGATCTTGGAGAGCTCCTTGCCGATGCAGTTCTTCATGATGCTCCACAGGTTAAGAGAGTAGTTGGGCTTATCTGGGATGCGACAGCGTCGGCCCCTGCGCAAGTAGCTACCAGAACTGTCCTATGAACACAGAGAAGACACTTTAGTGAACAAAACACAAGGGACAATTCACCCAAAAATGAAAATTGTCATCATTTACATCATCGTTTTTGCCGTTCCAAACCCATAAGACTTTCTTTAATCTTTAGAACACAATGAAGATATTTTTGAATGAAATCTATGAGATTTCTGTCCCCCGACTGAAAGTATATTCACACATTTTGACGCTTCAAAACGTTCATTAAAGGTGAACTATGCAAATTTTCCGTCCGCTAGAGGGCGCCTATTCAAAACAAAGGCGTAGTTTGATGACGCCAAGGTTGAGTACAGCATCTTGGGACATGTGGTCTTCACTTCACAGCCGGTGGGAAAGAATCAGGACAGGACTCGGGCAGAAATCATGTTCATGGATGCGGTTATTAACGTTACTGTAGTATGAAGCAGAGCAGGACCGAGTGTTTTGGGAGCTGAACAAGGCCACTGGAGCGATTGTTACTCAACACATGGCTCGCGAGCAGTGGGACTTTTATTATGATGGTTATTATAACTTTTACACAGTCCCCGGCACCATTTCCGCTTTTCCGGTCACAAGTATGAGGTAACGCAGCTCTGTTTATCATATTAGATACATTTAAGTGTGTTGAATGATGCTATGATGTTACTCTGTGCATTCGCTCAGCGGCTGCTTTGACTCTCGTTTCTGCCAAATCAAACCGAAAACCGAGGGTAACGCAGCTATGACGCAATTGACAGGCGACTCCCTCACACGTCCCGGTTCCTTGGTTAAAATAGCAATTTTCTCACGATTTACAAATAGTTCTAAACATTTGGGATATTGTAAGTTCTCAACTGAACAAAACATTTAACACTCGCCTAGTGGTTTTTGGATATTTTACTGCAAAAATCCTAAATAATGCAGTGCACCTTTAAGAGATCATTCTGATCCTTCAGAAATCATTCTAATATGCTGAAATTTATATATGAATATATTAAATATGAATATTTTGTAACATTATAAATGTCTTTACTGTCACTTTTGATAAATTTAATATAGTCTTGCTGAATAAAAGTATACATTTCTTACAAAATAATAATTTATGTATAACTTATTATTTAATATTATTTTATTATTATCATTTCTGATGATTTATTATTATTACTATTTTCAACAGGGCTTGACATTAACTTTTTTGCTTGCTAGCCGCTGTGGCTAATGGTTTTCCAAAGTTACTAGTCACTTATCATTTTCACTGGCCACAATTTTGACATAGATACCATGGGGGAAAACTCCCATAGATATATTTTTTAACTATCTCTAAATAATTTGGCAGCATGTATATTAGGCTTCTGTCACTTTAAGACCTGCTACACGGATACATTATCCTGATACACGTGCGTTTTCTTTCTCAACTGTTTACGTTCACTTAAAACATAACTGACTGTGTTTACGTGAATACTTGACAAAACTGGCATTTTTTACATAGTTTTGTGTGTATTTATTGACTGTTAAAGTGCAATAAGCAGCGAAAAAGATCTTAATTTAGAACTGAGAGGCGGCTTTATGTGTGTGTACTTTGGGTGTGAGCAAAAAATTATGTGCAATCCCACACCGAAATTCAAGCCCTGTAACACCAACAATATTTATCCGGAGCAAATGAAACGAGTGAGTGAGGGGAGACGGGTTTGGGTGTCATCTCGCTGTCAGAGAGATGACAGAGCGAGACAGCACAGCTGGTATAGTGTATCTATTATGCAGAAAATTAGTATTGGAATATATTTCAATATCTGCATTTCAGATATTTTAATATCGAAACGTATTGAAAAATCTATGTTTTTGACTGCACTTTTGAGAAAAAAATATATATAATATTTATATATTTTAACCCGGCAAAGTGGCTAGTAGGAGAGAATGCGTTACTCACCACTGCTGAAATCCAGCCACATTTGGTGTTAATGTCAAGCCCTGATTATTATATTGTGAAAAGCGCTATACAAATATATTTGAATATAATCTTATGTACTGTCCCACTTTGATGCTTCAAAATGTTCATAAAGAAAAATCTAGATGAATTGAGCGGTTTAGTCCAAGTTTTCTGAAGAGACAAAATCTCTTTATATGATGAACAGATTGAATTTAGGCTTTTATTCTTTATGAAGTTTTAAAAGTGTCAAAGTGGTAGTTGCGTAGACTGTCAATAGAGGGACAGAAACCTCTCAGATTTCATTGAATTTCATTTGTGTTTCGATTTGAAGATGAACAAACGTCTTATGGGTTTTGAGTAAATGATCAACAAATTTTCATTTTTTAGAGAATTAATTAAGATGTTTAACATTATTTTCCATGTGTGGTTTAGTTTGGATATATTACGGCTAAACAAAAAGCCTAAACTCACATTGTCGTCCTGACTCCAATTACTGGATAAACTTCCACTGGTCACGCTCTGGTTTCTACTCAATCGTCTGAGAGACACACACAGAGAAACACAAGTGAAGGATGAAACATCATCTGCCTCTCACTGTAAATATATACTGTACTGGAGGAAGATCATATTCAGGTAGATAAACACATAAATGCTGAAAAACTATTTGTTTCACAATATTTACAATTATTCCAAATAGCATCAACATATTTTGGCAGAGAACTGCCCATTTATACAGGTAAAGACCGTCTATATAACATGCATAACCTAAATGATAATTGAAAAAGCTATAAATTGTAAAGATTAGCATAAGTGAGCTAGTAAAATTGCAAACAGCCAGCCAATAAAATCTGATCAAGCTCTTGTCCTTTTATAAGCATCAGATGGTCAGAGATTGGACTGTGCGTGTGCAGTCTGGTTTAGTGAGTAAAAGCCATCAACTTTTATGTGATCTGTATATGAACCTGTGCTGTGAGTGATCGTCTGCAGGCACTGTGATGAAGGCTGGAGAATCTTCCATGGCATCAAAGAACTCTATGTCTTCATTCTCTTCACTGGATTCCCCCTCCGGTGTTCGTTCTGTCCCTTCTGAAGAGCAACATATGGAAAATCTAATTTAGTGCTAGGTCAGTATTATTACAATTTTATTTTACTTAATGCAGTTTTATAATAAAGATAGAAGTATTTACACTACTATTCAAAAGTGTGGGGTCAATAAGGTTTTAATTATTTTGGAAAGAAGTTTCTTGTTAGCCTAGAAATCTAGACGCACCCTAGCGGCAGCAAATTTAATCTGCCCGCGAGTGTCGTCTAGCAACTCTCAATACCCTTCTGAGCTGGAAAAGCCTAACTCTGGACGGGCCAATCACATCGTGTATAGAGTCGGTGGGTGGGCTTAATGTAATGACGGCAGAGTTGTGACGGTTCCTGCTGCTTGAAAACAAAGGAGATGGCGGCGGCTGGAGATGTTGGCGAACAGCAGTCTTTCGAATCTGCTTTGGCCGCAACGCTGAAAGAATTAAAATTAAGCTTTTCGTTGAAAAAAGAGCAAATAACCGAGAGCTCTAACTATGTCAGCTTCTTCTTTGCTCTGGTTGGTTGTAGGGCTATCCAATTGCGTGCAGAGGGAGTTTGAAAGACAGCTGTCTATCCCGCCTCTCGGATTGAGCCCTGTCAATGGTGAGTTTCCAGAACAAACATCTTGATGTGGGTCTGGCTTGTCAGGCTAGTTTCTTGTGTTTACCAAGACTGCACTTATTTGATTAGAAAAATACAGTAAAAAAAGTAATATTGTGAATTTAAAATAACTGTTTTCTATTCTGTTTGTACTTTTTGGAGCATGACGGCCTCAGTTTACTGTTCAAACTCATTGTAGAGAAAAAAACAACTCTTTTTTTGTGCTTAAAAGGATTGTTCACCCAAAAATGAAAATTAGATGTTTATCTGCTTACCCCCAGGGCATCCCAGATGGAGGTGTCTTTGTTTCTTCAGTAGAACACAAATGAAGATTTTTAACTCCAATCGTTGCAGTAGCCGCGAGCGTGTCATCACTTCCGCTGGCTGAGGTCAAAATACACGATATGGCGTATCTCAATGGGATACAAGCGGCGGAAGTGATGTCTTGTGCGTATCGTACGCCATATTGTGTATTTTGACCTCACCCAGCGGAAGTGGTGGCGTGCTCGCGGCTGTTGGACATAGTGTTGTATTTGAGGTAAAAAATGATATAAATACTATAAATACAGGGTTTAATTTTAAGTTGTTTGTGCATGTTTTTTTACTCTCATAGAATTACACCCGATTGACATTATATGACTGGCACACTGCAACGGTTGGAGTTAAAAATCTTCATTTGTGTTCTACTGAAGAAACAAAGACACCTGCATCTTGGATGCCCTGGGGGTAAGCAGATAAACATCAAATTTTCATTTTTGGGTGAACTATCCCTTTAATAGAAGAAAAAAGTCTCACTATTGTGTGTACTGGGCGCTTCCCTCCAGGCTCTCTCCAGATTGTTATGCTGTTTGGCTAGCTGTTCGATAGTCTCCTCCAGGTGGTGGCGCTGTTCCCTTTCATACTGAAGTGCACGCTGCCACCTCCGGCTGTGTGTATCCGCTAGATCCACAAAGTCCTGGCAGGCCTAATAAAAAGAACAATCAATTAGATTCTTCATTCATTTAATTTTGTTTAATATCAATTGTGAGACTCACATTTATCATAGCATTGGAAGTAATGCGGAAGAGAGTGGCTCGCTCGTTAACGGTCTTCAGCTTATCTGCGCCGTCGTTGGGTGTGCGCAGGTCCTCTAGTTCACTGAGGGAGCGCTGGAGGGCGGCACCGTGCTTCCCTATGAGCTCATTACAAGTGTTGAGGTCTTCAAGCTTGCTGGCCAGAGTCTTGAGCGCCCCCTGGATCAGAGCACGATCCGGCTGGGCTAGTGGACCCTCGTCACCAGAGTCATCTGCAGAAAAGAGATAAATGGAGAGATAGATGGCAAATGAATGAGGAGATGTTATAAGTGACGTAAAGATAGCCTTATTTTCATTGGCATCAATTTTGAATTTTGAATTTGCAGACAAATGTCCATTGGACATGCTTTTGATTAACACAAAAAATATTTGAAATCTTTTTACACACTTTTTTCTAGGGCAGTGGTTCTCAACTATTTTGACTCAAAAGCCCCCCACTCTTCAACACAATATTCAAAGGCCCTCTTTATAATATTAACAGAGCTATAACTATAACATACTGTATATTCATTTATTATTAGGAAAAACTTGGGAGTGTCTATATTGGTACATTACTTCAATTTGTGATTCCAGACATTTTAAGAAATGTACACCTTTTTTTCATTGAAATAGGATCGAGACTCTGCGTCCCACGAACCCGGTGTCTGAAGCATGTGTTAATTCACGCCAATGCCAATGATGTCACATGGAGCGTCCAAGTGTGCATGCCTGCATTACACGTCATCAGATTTGAATTATCTGAAGGAAGACGCTCAGGCATGCGTGAAGCAGGCCACACACCAGAGCATACGTTCCCTTCTCGGGGAATGAGGGGTTACATACGAAATCCTAAAACTTTCCCTTTTAAGCACTACATCTAACAGCTGAACCACATGATAAAATAAGTACTCAAAGCAACTCTACGTATACCAAACCTGAATGGAAGCCTAAGCGTACCAAAGGGAGCTGGAGAGCAACAGGGAATGGGTCGCTAACCATGACACACCCTTCTGACCTGTTCAAAGCCCTGTTCTGACATTCAAGTAGCCTGGGGATGGGGATCATTTACAAGGAACATAATCCTGCTTCGATACCCAATATAACAAATTGGGGAGGATGACAAGTGAGAAAATGGAAGATCCCATACTTAATATGACCAGGGAGCTGAGCCCTTATTCAACTCTCAGTCGATGAACTGGGGAGGGCAACATATTATCTGTCAAGCTCAACCTTACAGATATATCACCAGGAGCATAACATTTTATCTCATCTGTCTAGCGCTAAACAATGAGCATACTGACCCTTGAGAGGGGAGCCTATAACCCCAAATTTAAGACACCTCTAGTGACAAAGTCCACTACATTCTAAACATCTGCCCATTCCTCATGAACTTCAGGAAGTGTGTTTACACAAACACACTGATGGAAGTGTTAGAAAGAAGAGGCTTGATGGATTAAAAGATGGTTTTTTTTCTATGCTGGAGAGAGGGAGGGCACCTGATAAACGCAAAGGGGTCGCATCATCTCACCATCACCAATACCTTCAGCAGCTCTTGGAAGACCTTACATCAGATGATCATGCTGAACAGCAGCCTTACTCTGGACCAGATAAGAAAGCGAATCGGCTCATCTCACCACAATTTAACACTCTCACTTAACATTAGTCCATAATCTGGACCTAAACCCCGAAGAGCTTGCTGATCATCTCACCGCGACTTCACGCTCTTAAAGGGTTACTTCAGCGATTAGCATTAAGCTTTGTATCAGTAGAAACCCGGGAGTATATTCGAATTATCGTACTTTCCCCCCTCATATGACCCTGAGATAAGAGAATTATGAAATTTATTTCTGGAAAAATTCCTCCGATGATGCAAATATCGTCATTTTGCGTCATCGGAGGAGGTTTTGGCCAGAGGCTGAAGACTACAGCCAGCAGGAGGCGCTATTTCCACATGTTTTCAACATCGCACTCACAGCATCAACACTCGGCTCGGGGAGCTGCGGAGATTCATGTAAACAGAGCGGTGAAGAGCAAAGTGAGTGTTTCAACTTATCAAATGTACTTCCTATGAAAGTTAAGCTTCCAAAACTGAAAATGCGCCAGACTGAACACGCACTGTGAATGTATGCGGCCGCGAATCCCGCGATTACCTCCGCTCATGTGTAATCCGACTCCTACTGTGTTTGTGCCATGATGGCCGCTCACTCATAATATATTGAACAGACACGTTCCGTTTTTAATTGTAGTGTCTCTAACTGAACTGATTTTATGAAAATGAATGCGGTGGGCAAGTGATCCAGCCAGTAGCCATGCCTAGAGTAGGTAATAGGTAGGTAGGTAGAGTAGCCTGTAGGGCAGGCAGCTAAGTGTATTCTGGGAATTGTTGTCTTTCATCCCCATGAGACAAAAATAAATTTTCTGTGTTTTCTCAGTCTAGAAGGCACCAAATAAAAAAATTATTTCACATTTCTACTACATTAATGACCCAGTTTAAATACAGATTCATCTTCCCAGCGCTGAAGTACCCCTTTAACATTAGTCCATACTCTGTGCCTAAGCCTCTGTGAAAGCAGGATGTAAGCATTAAAAAGGGTTCTCTTATAGAAGCGAGCAGACATAAACTGTATCCACTCTAATCTCAAAGCTTGAGAGGTTGACAGAACTGTATGAAGCTCTATCTGCCTCTTTTAGAGAAATATGTTTCCTCCACTAAGGAATCCCTCCGTCACACAAAAAAATCAGCTACAAGGAGATGCAATACTGATGCCTGTACCAAACTATGATGGGCAACATCATGACTATGGTGAGAAAAAACAAGTATGCGTGAGCATTTTATGCTTTTTGGGGTTTCATTTTCCTGTTTTTGGTTTGCTTATATGTCTTTGGTCCATGTTAAGTTCATATTTCATTCGAACAGCACCAAAGTTAGTTTGGAAGCGGACAGAGACCCATCTTTTCAGCAGTCTTGGACCATTTGTTTGGTGCGCACCAGGGTTCAGATGGTAGCATTCACACTTATTTAAAATTAACCGCACTAACAGAGCAATCGCATCACAATTCGTTTTTAATTGAACCAAACATGTCAAGTCTGAACACACCCTAAGAGCAATGGCGATCCCAGGAGAACCCCACAAAAGAGAATACTCTCGTCAGACTCCCCTCACTCCACCTACAATCCCCATTATCGATCCCATCTTGCCACCTCAGCAGCCGTGGGACCCAAAATATGAAGTGCAAAAGCTCGACTCTCATCCCTCAAGAGTGAGTCAGGCTGAAACAGAGCTACCCACAGCGAGCGAGTGCATCCAACTCCCTCTGGAGCCTAATGCGCTCCATTCAAAAGTTGATTCTCTCCTTCGAGAGAAAATCAGGCAAGAACACCGCTCTTATCTTCACATGCACATACAAACAAAACAGCTTCCTGAAGACAACAAAGCTGATGATGACGTGTAATGCAGGCACCCTTTTATATGCTCATGTACTCCGTGATGTCATCGGACTGTTGTCGGCTAGTAAGTTGGCATGAATTCACACGCTTCAGAAACCGAGTTCCAGACCCGTAGCATCAAAAACTGACAGAGTCAAGTTCCCTCAAAAGGGAACAATAGTGGTTGAGTAATATTTGAATATTTATCATACTATTTTCCTCAGAGTAAAAATGAGTCTTAAAATATATAGGTGCTTTTAAATTTTAGAAATGGATTCCAAGCAAGGGGATCATCATATTTGGTCTTTGCCATTCAAAAGCTTGAAAACCTCTGGACTTCCATTTTAAGTGAATTTCTGTATCCACTTTTTGTTTGTTTTTTGCAAATTAAGGGACGATTCACAATTTCCTCCTGTGGTAATCTAAAGTATGGAAAGTCCAATGAAATTATTGTGTGTTATGATGTTCTGCAGCCAACAGAGACGATCAAATTTACTGCAGTCCTACAGGCTGAACTAAAACTAGTTTATAAATAGCACAGACGCGGCGCTGGAGGGGTCTGATGTGACAGAGGGGAACTAAAACTGTCCTTTTGTGGAGGTCTTTTCAATTACAAGCATATTTTTCAGCCAAGCTTTAAGTGGATGCTGAAAAATGACCACAGAGATGGACAGAGGCTGTAATGAGAGGAGATGGTCATCAGAGACAGCAAGAAAGAAAGAAGGAAAGAAGGATAACCTATTCAAACAGAAAGAAAACAACAAAGATGCAATCAAAGGGAGACCGATCCAGATTTAGATGTCATTGGAGAGTTGAAGGACATTATAATTGAATGTGGGCAGTAGGTGATGGAATGAGCGAGTGTGAAACAGAGGTGTCATAACCAACAACCAACCCATTCATACACCACATTTCTGTGAATGAACATGGTTACCATGGAAACTAGGTCCCACGCAATTGGAAGGATGGCTATTTTTAGAAGCTTTAAAGAGAATGAAAAAACACAAACGGGCTAATGCGTCTCGCTTTGCCTACTCTCTCACACAACATGGCCATCACTCACTGGCAAACAGACGAGAACAGGCTGTAAATCGCCTCTTGTGTGACGCAAGATATTTTTGGAAGCACTTGCTTGTAGGAGCCTGAGGCAGCTGCACACAGACGAGCAGATGACATGCTGGCACACTGTTCTCTGAAACTCAGTCAATCTGTATATCAGTGAATGGAGATTAATTGGGTAGAAGTGTGACCTTTAAATGACCTGCTCAGATCATCAGAAAACACACATTTTTGTTTTATGTGTGTATATGCGTATATACTCACTACTGTTTGGGGACAGTGAGTTTTTTTAAAATAAATGAATACTTATTCAGCAGAGTTCCTTTAAATTGTTATAACAAAAATACATATATATTATAAAGTAAAATATCGCAGACTTCCGTATTAAACGTACACAAAAAGTGAAACGCCTCTCGCAGTTCAAAACACTTATGCTACGTTGTGATACATCACGCCAGTTACGCTTTTTCCGTAAGTTAAATACAGAAGGCGGTGGATGCACTTTTTTGAGCTTCAAACTCAATGGGCCCCATCACTGCCATTATAAAGCTTGGAAGCGTCAGGATATTTATTAATATAACTCTGATTGTATTTGTCTGAAAGAATAATGTCATATAAACCTAGGATGGCTTGAAGGTGAGTAGATCATGGGGTAATTTTCATTTTAAAGTGAACTACTCCTTGTATATTGTATAATTAATAATATATTAATAATAACAAATTATTTATAAGATTAACAGTTCTAAAATAAACACAAATTCCTACCATTTACATAGCACTTTTCATATTATTGCATTAATAATAACAATAATGAATATAATTTTTTTTCTAATTTTAGTATTATTATATAGAATTGGTATTGTCTATGATTAATTTGATTTATATAGTCTTGTGATTATTTATTGTGTCAAAAAGCAGGATTTACTTTGAAACACTTCACTCAGTAACTACTAGTAAATTTCACAAATAGTAACAAATAAGCAGCAAGTACATATTGTGGTACGTACATATAATAATATAATATTCTATTGTGAAACAGTCCGATAATCTTTGTTTCAAATTTTAAAAAAAGGAACTTGTGTTACAAAGATTTTTAGAGTATGCTTGTTCTGTTTACACAACAGTTTACTTTGTTGAAGTTATAGTTTTTTTGTTAGAACTTTTTGCAAGTTTTTTACAGTGCCAAACCCAGCAGCTGCAAAGATTACATGATCACTGAACGACCAGCTTCAATCTTTCCATCCAAACTACATCTAAGCCAAATCATCTTCAACCCAATCCAAGCAAAATACTGCAGTTTTATGCTTGCCAAGAAAACAATCGGGAAAAGTGGATTAGTATGGCTCTCTAGAGAGCAGAATCAAAGAGAAGAGAGAGAACTCCTCCAGTCGGATGATCCACATACAGCTATTGTGTGCATGTGAACTCCTGCTTGCCAAAGGTGCACATCTTCCATCAGAGCAGCAGCGGGAGGGAGTCCTGAAGGTGGGATTCAGGGGAATTAAAATAGAGCGAGTGAGAGAGGCTTGCTCAGCCTCGGTGGGCGTAAGGAAAAGCACCATCGCTGGGGAATCAATCAAAGATCACCTTCCCCTGACCTGCTGGAGAGAGACGAGTGACTCATCTCTGACTAACCACACCTAGACTAACAGGGAAGATTCAAATTGTGGAGACAAACATGAATGGAGGTGGAGCGAGGAAAAGGCTAAGGATCTTCATAACCGAGCGACAGTGAAGTTCACTGGCTGTCTGAAAATCCAATTTGGCCCTTCAGCCTGCTTACTTTGTATCACAGATAATCTGATTTGCACAGAGTCGTGTTGTAAGTTTCTCACACTAGTGTACAGTAAAGGGGTGCTGACAAACCAGACTCTTAGGAGTTTTGACACCAGGAACATGCTAGAAACCACCTTGCAACGCCCAGACAACCACAACACTGCACACTGGCACTTTTTTTTCTAAAAAAATGTCAAAACGTAGTTATAAATGCCATGCATACCATGCTGTTGTGAAGTCAAACATTAGCTCAGTGGGTTCCTAATGCAAATCCTGAGATTTAGCTGTAAGCGCTAAATGTATTTGGCCCATGAAAGAGCATGTGACCACATGCGAACATCAACAAGTTGACTGATAGGAATTGACTGTAGACAGTAGCCACTATGTGCTTCAAAGCATCTATAAAAATAGACTCATTCCCAAAACTGATCATAAAAGGCTACTGCATATTTCACTTTGAAATCTAGGCTCACATTAGGATTTACAGCTGACTATTAGTAAAAACAGAACTGCATATTTTTTTTTAATCACATTTGGGACAAAAGAAAGGATGTAAAAGTTACTAATAAGGGGAAAAAAAAAAACATGCTAAAATGATACAGGCATTTAAAATAAAGAAATTTTATATAAACTTTATGTTTCTCCAGGCTACAGGTATACAGTTTTAAAAAAAAAAATTATTGAGGAGGAAATAAAATAAAATAAGACATGGACTAAAAAATTTAATTTTAAATGAAACCTGTAAACTAAATGTAACACCTACATAATAAAAAGTAATATTTATGAGGAAATAATAATTACTTTGTAAATAATTGTAGATTTATGAATACTTTAAATATGAAAGGAAAAATAAGCTTTAACAAAATCAAGAACAATGATACCCCCTAGTGGCATTTCATTAAAAAGAAATGCACTAAAAAACTGTAAAATTAGCCTTAAATGGTAAAGGGGGGTTCCAGTATTTTATTTTATTTTTTAATTAGGGGATATTCGAGACATATTTTAAATGATTAACTCAGTCAAGACAGACCAATCAAGCCTACATAAAGGAACAAATGTGGGAAATCATTTTACTGTATACAGCCTTTATATGTGAGGTTGGCAAATCTGCAATAAATAAATCATTTATATAAAACTTGCACTGCCAAAGTGCTTTAAAATGAAAAAGGAAATGCATGTTTAGTTCTACTATATACAACACCAGCTGACAACAATGTCCTGTTTATTATAAGCACACTGTAAACCCGAATAAGTTTGCAAAACTAATTTAGGAAATCAGTTGCCTAAATTTTTTTTAAAGGTGTACTATGTAACATTTTTTCAGTAAAATATCCCAAAACCACTAGGCCAGTGTTAAATATTTTGTTCAGTTGAGTACTTACAATATCCCAAATGTTTCCAACTATTTGTAAATCGTGAGAAAATTGCTATTTTAACCAAGGAAACGGGACGTGTGAGGGAGTCGCCTGTCAATTGCATCATATCTGTGTTACCCTCATTTCCGTGGTCATAGTGTCATAGCAGCCGCCAAGCAAACGCACAGAGTAACATAAAAACGTAATTTTCAACACACTCAAATGTATCTAATTTGATAAACAGAGCTGCGTTACCTCATACTCATGACCGGTAATGAGGAAATGGTGCTGGCAATTGTGGCATAATACAAGTCCCGCTGGTCGCGAGGCGTGTTTTGTGTTCATCTTATTAACAATTGCTCCGGCACCCTTGCTTAGCTCCCACACCACTCGGCCCTGCTCTGCTTCATACAACAGTAACGGTAATAACCGCATCCATGAACATAATTTCTGCCCGAGTCCTCTCCCGATTCTTTTCCACCGGCTTTGAGGTGAAGACGACATGTCCGAAGATTCTGCGCTCAAACTTGCGTCATCAAACTACGCCTTTGTTTTAAATAGGCGACCTCTAGCGGATGGAAAATTTACATAGTGCACCTTTAAGTTAAGAAATTTAAGTAAACAGAACTTGCAGATTTTTTTTGTTGTACATTTTAATTGCTCTGAACTTGCTCTCAAACTAAGCTCATGCTCCACTCGTCACCATGATGCTAACCCTACAAAAAAACAACATAACAGAAACTCTTCTAAACTTACATAGCAAAACATTAAACACTACTACAGGTCCATCTCAAAAAAATTGTGATAAAAGTTCATTATTTTCCATAATGTAATGATAAAAATTAAACTTTCATATATTTTAGATTCATTGCACACCAACTGAAATATTTCAGATCTTTTATTGTTTTAATACTGATGATTTTGGCATACAGCTCATGAAAACCCAAAATAAATCTAGAAAGAATTAGCATACCATGAAAAGGTTCTCTAAACAAGCTATTAACCTAATCATCTGAATCAACTAATTAACTCTAAACACCTGCAAAAGATTCCTGAGGCTTTTAAAAACTCCCAGCCTGGTTCATTACTCAAAACCGCAATCATGGGTAAGACTGCCGACCTGACTGCTGTCCAGAAGGCCATCATTGACACCTCAAGCGAGAGGGTAAGACATCAGAAAAAATTTTCTGAACGAAAGGCTGTAAATCCCAGAGTGCTGTATCAAGGAACCTCACTGGGAAGTCTGTGGGAAGGAAAAGTGTGGCTAAAAACGCTGCACAACGAATTGTGTCAATTTTGAGAACTCAAAAGAAAAAGAAAGTTCTAAATACTCATAAAAGTTAATTTGTTTGAACTAATTTGTTTAATTTGAGTTGGCTCTACTCAAACCAATTATCAATTGCTTTAAATGCTTGAGCTCTATAAATGCTCGAGCTCTTTAAAGCAAGATGGATTTAGCAGATTCTTATTGGCTCTCAATGTTTTTATCGTTCATCAGCTGAAAAAAAATAGGGTCTGAAAGTGATTCCAAGAAAGGACATCGTTTCTCTGTGCCTTTATGGTTAAAGTTGTGGTGTGAATGCTGTTATTCTATTATATTAAGAATGATTTTTAGAACTCTTATCTTTATCGTTGTCATAATAAATATCATCTTTGGTGTAAACGGGCATTAAAGGTTAGGAGAAGAAAAGAATGCAGACCTGTTTAAAAATAATATGGCTGAGATAAACATATTATTAATGCCTGAACAACAAGACAGATTATTTAAACAATATCAATCAAAAAATGTTGACTTATGTATCGTTGTTACAGAAGCCAGTGATTATAGTGTATAAGTTATAAATACAGATTTTTTATTTTTTTTCATAGGATCATGGGATCATTTTCATTTATGTGTGAACTAACACTTTAAATGCTTGAGCTTTTTAAAGCTGGATGATTTCTGATTGGCTCTCAATGTTTTTATCATTAGCTGGATTTTATCATTTTATCTGTGCCGTTATTATTAGTTAGTTGTGGTTGTGGTGTGATTAGACTCTGCTATTCTTCTATATTAAGAATGATTTTTAGAACTATATCTCAGTTCTAACTAAGATAACTATATCTTAGTTACAACGGCATTGTCGGATCTGTGTGTTACCAGTCGCCGTCTGCTCTCTTTTTTACCGATTAAACATGATTGAATATTGGTCTTGGAATGTCTGAGAAGTGAAGTGCTGAAGTGACTGCTGGCGTTTGTCTGAATCTGTCAGTGTGAATTGGACTTTTGAGGTGCATCCTGGGATGCTTTTCATTGGCAGTGTGACAGGACTCACCTGAATGGGGCATCATTTGAGTGGCGTTTGCTTTGGCCTGTTGCAGAGCAGAAACCCACCGCTGACACTCCCCCTCTGTATATGCCTTCAGGTGGTAGCTCCGCCCTCCACTTGTCAACACAAAGTGATAGGTGTCGCCCATCTCTATGTGCACCGTCGCCAAGGTAATCGTGCCTCGGCAGGTGTGTGCCATTTCTGCTTGAGTCCTAAAGACAAATTCACATATACACAAACACACAACGACATGGATTAAAGGAGCTGAAAGCAATTGGAACGGAGTCAAACCATCACAAACACACCGATATACTAGAGACAGACTGATAGCCAGACCAATTAACTAACATAATGGTGTCAGTTCCAACATCTACCAGCAGCCTTGTCAATAATTCATGCGCATTTTCAGTGCAAATATTTATGAATGAATTTATAATCGAGAGTAATTATTGTGTAAAGTATATATTTATTTGTATTTATCTGAATTAATTTATTATTGTGACCAATTATTGTGTAAAATTAATAATTAGTAAAAAAAAATTGTTTTTACTTTTATTATTGGAGATTTTGTTTTTTAAATTGTTGTGTCAAATTTACTTTTATTATTTTATTATTATGAGTGAATTTATTATTGTGGGTAATTGTGTAAAAATTTGAATGTATTTCTATTATTTCATTATTGTGACTGAATTTGTTATTGGGAGTTATTATTGTGTAAAAATAATCATACTTTTATTTTTAATGTGGACTTTATTATTGGGAGTAATTATGCTGTAAATAAAACAATTTACTTGTATTATTTTATTATTATTAGTGATTTTATTATTGTGAGTAATAATTGTGTAAAAATAACCATTTACTTTTATTATTATTGGGGAATTTATTATCGTGGGTAATTATTGTAAACAATGTAGTTTTATTATTTTATTATTATGCGTTAGGAGATTTGATTTTTTTAGTTTAATTATTGAGTTAAAATGTTAGTCTAACTGTACATCAATGTTATTATTTTATTATTATGAGTGAATATATATGGTGTAAAATCATACTAAATTTTATTTTACTTTCTTTCCTTATTGGATTTCAGTCATTTTAATCTCAAGTGCTATTACACTGTATTTTATCCTATTATTTATTAGATTTTTGGTACCCTGCTCGCATCAGCATTGCTGTTATAGCCACTGAAAATTCCAGACTGACATACTGGTCAAATACTAAATGCTGGCTGCAATAAATAACTGCAGGATTTCTGAGTCCATGAGTGCTGAATCAGAGCATCATTAATATCAAATCCACACTAAACCCAGATACACTGCAGTAGTAAGGCATCATTTACAGCTGCATTAGTCACACTTGAGTACAACATAGCTGAAGGGTACAAAAGCAATTATCATAAGAGAATGATAATGTTAATAGCATTCAAAATGCAATATGCAAAACACTAGGCATTTTTAATTGAGGGTAGGTCTGTAATGAAATTAAGGCAAATTTATGATATCAAACATTTAAACTGATTTATACAGATGGACAGATGTTCCACTGAAGCACAATTTGTTCTTTAAAAACATTTTAGGTCATGCTGGAGAACAGAAACTTGAGGAGCTCATGCCGCTTAAAAGAGACACCAAATACTAAGACATCCTGAAAGTCCTGTCCCTTTTTTAATTAAACGGATATACTTATATTATCTCTATCGCACAATTTTGTACCAAATGAGAAAGAGTTGTTGACACTAGTGTTCTAAGACCCCACTGCATATAAATACACTGTATGATGTGTATTAAACATTGTTTCTCGGTTAGGCCCTTGCTGAAGGGTGGAAACTTGATCTAGGCTAGTTACTTCAGATGTCCCCATTACTAATTATAAACAGGAGAGGCATTGTTGCAGCATGGACAGCTAAGAAATGAATTGTGCCATAACCTGTCAATGGTGCTCACAGGTGCCAACACAGACAAGAGGCATTTTAATGAAAACTTCCGCGCAACTCTTACCCTACATAAAACCACAGTGTCTGTTAAAAGTCAGATAATGTACGTACCGTGAGTGAAAGGGGTGACACAGCAAAGTCACGCGCGCCGAGAGTCTCGAGCGCTCCTCGTGCGCATCAAATGAAACGCAGTGCACATACCTGTAGTAAGACAGGAGGCCGTTGCTCAGGACGAACCACCGGCGCTGGTAGCCCTTCAGGTAGTTTGTCCATTTAAAGAGCCATCCCTTATACGTGTCCGGGCCGGGACCCTGCACACTTGAAGGAGACGGAAGGGTCCGCACCACCAGTTCGGTCATATTGACCGTTCACTGCTGGGATACGAGTGTTGCTGTCTCACCGTTGCGGATCGCGCGCCAGACACCTGCCTTCGCATGTATGCAACACGTTTAGGGCATGAACGAGGAGTCAAATTTGCGGTCACGGGAGGAGAGGCGGCGCTTCTGAGAGATATGATGGAAAACTGATGCTACTGGGGAACACAGATGATGACGTAGATGCATCGCGGACTCACAGATTGCTCAGAATCTGCCATATGACGTAAAGACATTAGTGAGGAGAGCGGATGCGAGGATGCACAGGCTTTTAAAAGCTCAAGTATGCATCCCGAGATAAGCTTGACAAGAACGCAGGGCTGCATCCGATATCGATTAGTTTCTTGAGCCTCGCATTATGGCATTTGGTGTTGCAAAGTCATGCGGTGTTTTTCCTCTCCGGTCAATACATCTTGCTGAACAGATGTCTTTAAAGTTCGCTGTGCTATCCGCAGGGTGGCGCTACAATGAATAATTGAACGCGTAGGGACTTTTACTTCCATTCATTTTCCAAAACTTTCCCTCCGTGGAATAGAAAGATTATCATCACGCGGCTTTTTTTTCTTCCGTATAACTAATTTTTGAATGGCAATTGGGCTAGTTTTGTTGCACAAACTGTCGACCCTGCAAGAGGAGCAGGTTTCCTTTGAATACATTTCAGTCAGCTCACACAAACATCGTTATAGCCTAGTAAGATCTCAACCAGAAGTTAACTAGCAGAGACGCTCAAAAAAAAAAAAAAAAAAAAAAAACTTTTTTTTAGAATTTTATTTTTTGAAGTGAACTCTTAAACACTGTTTGAAATTACATAGGGGACTGAAAAGCATCAGTTATTTACATTATTCAGTTACACAGAAGATGCCACACTGTTCAGGTGAAGTAAATGACAAATGCAGAAAACAAGTACATGGCCTAGTTTTTTCCTTTTGCCGTGCATAAAAAAAAATTAAAATAAAATGGTTTGGATGTTTTTACTCAACATTTCTCACACACAAAAGCAGAGTAAAGCAAATGTGGGGTATTGGGAACTGGAATTGAAAAAAAAAAATAAAAAAAATAATGTTCCACAAATACATTTCTGACATATCCAAATGGCACACTGAACACCCTGCATTTACATGTGCATCTGGTTTCAATGACCAGAAAAGCAAGCACAAAACACAAAAAGAAGTTTAAAAAAATAAAACATTCACTGAGGACTAACAGCAATGCAGTAATAAGTTCCATACTAACCATTTATAAATATGGAATTGCAATTTAAAAATCATTTGAAAACGAACAGGTTTGAAGAAGTTGACCAGCGAGGTATGGTCTCTCAATATGGTCTCTCTCTTCGGTCCTGGCGATGGTCACCCCTGCAAAAAGACAAAAAAAATTACTGTTCTGTTTTGTGGATACAAGACCTTCACAGATGCACAGAAACATGTTTCATCATTCTCACTTCATATCCATTTTTCCAGGTGGTCCCATTCCTCGCCCCCTTCTTCCCATGTCATCCATAGGCGGCCCACCACGACCTCTTCCTCCAAAACCACCTCTATCCATGCCACGCCCTCCTCTGAAGCCTCCACGGTCCACACCTCTGCCCCCACGAAAGCCACCAGGTCCCCCTGGCCCTCCACGGTCCATACCACGGCCGCCACGCATCCCACCTGGTCCACCACGACCACGGTCACCACCTGAATCCCAAAAGACAGCTGGTAAATATTAACAATGCAAACATCTGAAGCACCATTGCTTGCCGTTCTGAAAGCTATACGAGACTTTAATATGAAAGACAGTAACCTGGAGGAGGGAAGGGAGGAGGGCCAAAGCCTTCAGGTTTGGGTGCCTTGCACTGGTTACACTCCATTCTCCAGGCAAAGTTTTGGTTTCCACATCCCCTAGAAAATCAAAGACTCAAAATCAGAGGCCGAATGGAATACATGGATCATTGAGTAACACTGCACCACTATTGAAATACATACGCATTTGGACACTGCCAGTCCCCTGCCCTCTGCTGCATGTTTCCTCCAGTAGGTCCTCCACGGCCCATTCCTCTGGGTCCCCCACGTGGCATGAACCCTCCTCGATCCCCACCTCTGCCCATTCCACCACGACCCATCATTCCTACATGGAATAAAATAAATAGAATTCCAACTTAAAATGCTTAGAGATGCAGTTTTCTGTTGGTTCTAAAACAGCAATGAAAACATACCTCCTCGTCCCATCATGCCACCTCTGTCTCCTCTCATTGGCATGCCTCCACGCATCATTCCCATCATGGGCTTGCGTCGGGCCATGGATACCTTCAGCTTCTTCCCCTGGAAATCTTTTCCTAGGGAGGAAAAAACATTTCAGCTTATCTAGAGGACTATCACATTGAATGGAATGACATTCAGGACTGATTTCAGTAAAGATCAACATACCATCAAACCACTCTACAGCTGCTTTAGCAGATGGAGGCTCCTCGTAGGATAAGGTGGCATCACCTTTAGGTTTCCCAGAGTCTTTATCTGTGTATATGTTGACGGCAGGCAGGCCCGTCCTTTTGTTTATCTTAGAAAGAAATTAAACAATATCAAACACAAGCTTCAAGAAATCCAATAAAATGCATGATGTAACCCAACCTGCTACATGTTTCAGTAATAGACCAATTGTAACATTAAAAAAAGCCTCATATCTTTCCCAAGCCATTTCATCGTACTGAAAAAGACTATCAAGTACCCTAATGATTCCACTGTGCTTGAAAAATTCAGCAACTTCATCCAATGTAGCGTTCTCCGTCAGCCCAGTGATATAGATAGTGCTGTTTTCAGAGTCATCTTGCTCCTCTGGCCGTCCTGCAGAGAACAGAGTGGGTGTTAAAAGCAGAAGAAAACAAGTGGACAGAAAAGAACAAAAAAATCCCAAAATCCAAACCTACCCATGTCACCATCTGTTCCGGATTTTCATTAAGCAGGACACCAAGAGAAAAAGACAGTGAGAAACAAGTTAGTTTACAAGTTTAGCTTCTCAAGCACCTGATAACATTATGCTACCATCCTGGTCAAGACTGCCCCGGCACACTTGCTCTGACCATTCAAAGACATAAAAAGACAAAATACCATGGTGCTGTTGACCCAAGAATTGTTCGATTGTCAAATAGTTTTAAGAGGAAACTATTCAAAAGCTACCTAGGTTTTATTTCAGTGTGCCTTAAATAGAAAAATATATATTTGCAAAACCCTTGAAAAACCAAGGACCCAAATTGGACTCCATACCTGATATCATATAAAATTGAAAAAGTAGTAAACACTGAAGACGTCATACTCTACATGGCTGGGTCGGCCATTTACCATTAACTCCTTAATATGAGAGCAAAAATAACCTTTCATTGGAGTCCACACTCAGGATTTTTAACCAATAAAAATAGGACTGAACCATTCCTATATGACCAAAGGAAAAAGCTGAACTCTTAATTTTAGCCGGCAGTATAGTTTTGCAAGGCATTAATTGTTTCCCTTCTGAAAAACACCCATAAAAAGGTGGAGAATTCTAGTGTATGGTCTTGTGATTCTCATTAAACTTACCACCAGGCTTAATGAAGCCACCTCTGTCTCCAGCGATGCTGGGGGGGAATAAGCGAAGATATGAAGGCGATATCCCTTAAAACAGCCACTTCGGTACCACAAAAGGGGTAATGGGGGTATTTACACAGTTCTGACTGACTCTTAACCCTCAAAAAAACTCTTAAGCCCCCCCTTATAAAAACACAATATTTCTGAGAGGAACACTCAGTTGGGGTGCTATAGCATTACAATGTCTCTGCCCCTGGCCTGACTTGCTTGATTTACAACTGAATGACATTAGTGGCTGAACAGTATTGGGGTTGTATTAAGCAGAAGTAAGGGTTGATCTTTATTACTATTGTAAGTGGGAAAAACCCAGAAATTTGTACACTGAAATTGGGATGTAATTGTTTCAGATGGAGCCTTGCTACCAACTTTAGGTGAAAATGAATGAGATTATGCAATATTTAAAACTATAATCCAAATTAACTCTTGAAAACAATGAAAATTGATCCTCAATAAGGAGCTAAAAACTTGGTATTCAACTGCACCAAAATGCAGGAGTAGCCTGTTTATGGCTGCATCTGAAACAATCCGTTTACATAAAGCTGGTACATGCATTTTAGTCAAATAAAAAAGAAAAAGCAGATAAACCATAACACCATTTTTCTCTTTACACAAGTTTGTAATATAATTACACAACATAAAAAAAGTTTTGTAAAAAAAAAAAAAAAAAAGTAAACTTGTATGTTTCAGATATTTATAACAATTTTTCTTTGGTTGCAAAACATGATTCTCATTCCTGTAGAAAAAACACATTTGGAACACCTCTTGACACCACCAACTTTAAGTCCCCATTTCAAAAGGCCGGCCCAGACTCAGAACTGAGTAGTGGTACTGTAAAAGTATTGATGTGTTTACATGGCTCTCACTTTGTTACCTGTAGCGTATAAATGCGACAAAGCATGTTAAAGAAAACTTTTCATAATGCACAAGACAATTGCAATCCAAATGTGTGACAAAGAAAACATACCTTTTAATAAGGAAAATGAATGCAGTGTATTTACACGGTTTGGAGCGTATTTTTATAACCAAAATATAGCTTACTTGAAAAGTGGTATTGAACAAGCTCACTGTAAAATAAATTTATGAATATATCTTTTTTTAAACCGCCTATGAGGGGACACACTCAAGATAACGAACGGACGAAGACATTCTCTAGTAAAATTTTTCTTTTAAACAAACATCACTGCATTCACTTTCATATTTGTTTTGCGTTAGCTTCTTGCTTTTGGCACCATTATAAGTCATCTTTGGGAACCAATATTCTTAATTATAAAACATTAAAATTTTATGCAGACCTATTAAAATATTTTTCAAACTCTGCAGTGTAAACATTTATCCTGGATGCTAGTAAATGTCACCAATTTTAACACCATTGGCTTCCAAAAAATACCCCTAAATTTCACTTACCGTTGACAGTAAGACTAAAAAAAACCTGAGAAATTAGTTTGAAACTTATGTCCCTGCAAGCCTGTGATTTGCAGGTAGATCTACAGAATACCATTTAGAGTAACTAATAAACCTCTTGAATTTATCCTTAAGAATCACACTTTGCATTGACAATGTTATTATAACCACAGAGCACAGATCTTTTGAATTGTGCTTTGTTTAACTATCGTTCCCTTTTCTAGCAAAGTCCTTCTTGTGAATCAAGATCCCACAAATGTATTTTATTATAAGTGGAATAAATGAGACTTAAATTATTATATTTCCATAGGCCATAATGTAGGGTTGTAGCATTTATGTATGGCAGTATATCACGGTATGAACAAACATGTACGAAAATCGCATCGTACACATTTACTTATCTACTGTATTGGAGAAAAAAAAAAAAAAAAAGTTGTCATTTAGGATAGATATCCAATTTGCAAAAAAAAAAAAAAGAGAATTGGACAACGTGGCTGCAAAAAGTAGGAAATATCCCAGAATCCAGTCATGAAAATGGAATTTACAGTATAAAGCAGATGCCACAAAATGCTCCATTTGATGGATAGATAAATAAATCGAAAGAGCTGCACAAATCAAATCGTGATATGGTCTAGTGTCTGAAAATTAAAGCACAAAAAGACTGCTATATACTATATATTTATATAATTGGCTTGATCGCTTTGTCTATTACATACTCAAGTATGCATGTCGCTCTTTGTTTTTAGGATCTGCCATCTCACTATTTGAGGACATGAACACCCAGCTTTATGCACTCATTTGATCACCCCCACTTTTGATCATCTATTTGTATTCAAATATAAAAACACAGAATCCAGAGAAAAATTATAACAGAAACCAGAATTTCTGAATTACAGATTTCATAAATAGTTATAAATAGACTTTATTTGAATAATTAAAAATAAGTAGCTTATCTATTCTTTACTTGATTAGACGTGCTTTTGATTGAAATTTGAATAAATCAATAGTTTCAAGTTTGTTATTTAATGATCATTTTAGTTGATTAATACCGTATACCATGAAATTGTGATTTTTCTCTGATTATCATCCCATGAAAATCATTCCGTTACAACCCTACTCTAATAAGGCAGAGCTGAGAGCATGAGCACTTAAATCAGTTTGTTTTAATACTCAAGATGTCAATGTCAAAAATGTTGTGATGTCAAAAATAGTTTGAATCAGTATAAGACACAATTCAAGCTTTGGCTCCAAAAAACAAAGCGTTACATTTCTGCCAATTTATGAATATAGCACGGCTCTCAGCTCTGTATGGTCTTTTTCAGCTCCTGTCTGAGGGAAAGAGAAGTGGTGAGGTGAGACTGCACAAACGCACACTTACCCCATGCCTCCACGGCCCCCTCGCATGCCACCACCTCCTCGCATCATCCCCCGGTCAAACCCACCCCGGCCACGCCCGCGGCTCTCCCCCCCTCCCATGCCTCGGCCCTCTCCAGGGCCCCCATATCCTCCGGATTCAGGGCCCGAGTAGCCACCTCCGCCCATGCCATTCTGATGGTCTTGTCTGTAATTGCCTGTGAAGGAAAACTGTTAATCAAATGTAAAAACTTCAGTGACAGTCTCTACCAAGCTTCTACCAGAAGACTCACCATACTGGTTGGGTGGTTTGTAGTCTGACTGGCCATAGCCTCCCCCAGTACTGCCCTGCTGTCCGTACTGACTAGCAGGGGGCTGTCCATAGGACCCAGAAGATGCAGTGTAGCTGGAAGGCGGAGCTTGTTGCTGCTGGGAAGGAGTTTGTTGATATCCTCCCTGCTGGCTGTAGGAGCTCTGCTGTCCATATCCTCCTTGTTGGCCCTGGTATCCTCCCTGCTGCTGCTGAGAATAGGAACTTTGCTGAGGCTGTTGGGAATATGAGCTCTGCTCATATCCAGAGGGCTGCTGACTGCTAGAACTGTAACTGCTGAAGAAAAAATAAAACATAAAATGTACAGACTGTGACAAATCACAAAGACATTGACTAACTGAACTGAAGAACTGAATAAGCCTAATACCTAGGTGGTGCAGCAGAAGCAGGCTGTTGCCCATATCCAGGATATGTAGACTGGGCACCGTAGCTGGTCTGCCCAGCATAAGAGGTCTGGCTACTGCTGGTGGTTGAGGCAGCGGCGGCGGCAGCAGTGGAGGAATCGTAGCTGCTGCTTCCATAACCCTGCACAGGCTGACTGTAGCCCTGGGGTGCAGCTGTAGCAGCATTATAACCAGCTACAAAAGGTAAACATCAAAAAGTCATTGAATTGCAGATATTGAAGAAATTACGTAAGTGCGGTTTGAATAAACAAAAATGAACTAAAGTCAAAAATAACACACCGCTGGCTGGTGGTTGCTGTCCGTAGGATGATCCATATGGCTGCTGTCCGTAACTGCTGGAGGAGCCACTGGTCTGAGAGTAGGTTGAGTCAGCCGGCTGGCTGTATGAACCGTAGCCTTGCTGTTGACCATAGGACTGCTATAGAAAAGAGCACATACAGTAAGTCACTTATCCAGACAAAAAGCATAGAGAAAAGAATTTAAAGTGACAGTTTACCTGAGTGCCCTGTGCATAACCCTGTTGTGAGGGCTGGGCCGCATAGGAGCTGTACCTGATAACAGAATTATTTCCTAATTTTATTACTGATAAATGACAAACAACTCTTATATACAACATGTGTATATTTGACCAACACATTTACATGATTATACATTCATTTTCAGTTGTTCATGTTTAGGAAGTCAAGGAAAGTTTATCCAAATATTAAAAATTGTGTCATCATTTACTGACTGTCAATAATCCAAACCTGTATGAATTTCTTTCTTCTGCTGAACACAAGACATTTTGAAGAATATGCATAGCCAAACAGTTGATGGACCCCAATGACTCCCATAGTATGGAAAGAAATACTATGGAAGTCAGTGGGGCCCCCATCAACTGCTTGGTTAGATATTCTTCAAAATATATTTTGTGTTCAGAAGAAAAAAGAAACAAGTTTGGAACAACTTGAGGGTGAACTATCCCTTTAAGATAAAACAAACTTTACAGAGACTGTAATCACAGTAACGTTATAGCCAGAAAAATGTGTACTAGACAGTAGACACTATAAAAACTTGCATGGAAATTCCCTAAAATACAAAGGTTTTTTTTTTTGACCGTGGGAACCATATATGTTATACATACCCCTGTTGGCCTCCAGCCTGTCCGTAACTGTTGTAATCTGCGAGAAAAGAACATTAACTTAAAATTTAAAATATCAGCTATAAAAAAGCAAGAGCAAAGCTGTGTAAAAACACAAATTAATTATGTAAGAAAAAAGTCAAATTAGTATTTAAAAAAAAACATATATTTGAGAGAAAGGGTAACGTATATGATGATGAACAACGAGCAAGCACCACCAGGTTAACAGTTATTACAAACGAAAGCGAGAAAAGAGTGAAATGAATTACACTTCATTCGAATTGTACAACACATATTGAAACAGATGCGTTTTGTGATTAATATTTACAACGGTTGAGAATAGTAGCGGATTACTTGGATACGACACATCTAAGCACCACTTTAACATACACATACGAGCTAATAACAATTAGCCCGCTTCTTAGCTCAAGCGTTGCCAAGCAACAGACCGGCACGTGTAAATTGGTGCTAAATTTTTTTTTTACAATAATAATAATTAAGGCAAATGTTTGTGGTATCCGGTAAAGAAATTATTTGAATGTGTCTGAAGCAAAGCAAAATGTAAAATGCCGCAATTTTCCATCCCCTCCCCCATTTCCAACGCAGACAGAACGAACCGGCTCGAACCACACCGTGAACATGATAAAATTAATATTTTATGGACTCAACGCGTTTTATGGAACAAATAACATGCTTTGGGATAACTACAACCCGAGACATTAAGATACATCCACACTGGCATTTTCTAAAATATCTAACACGCTATGAAAGAGTACAAAAGGTTTTACATTACCCTTACCTGCAGCAGACGCCATTTCGTGTGCCTTCTGTCGCGATGCAAACTGCGCATGCGTGGATGACACTCTTCAGACGCTACCATTTAAGCAAGTGGGAGTGGACATTTATTACAAACGTTATAATTTCGCGGTTAATTGGTATGCAATGCTTATATATGTCTAAACGTTAACTTTGATGTAGTTTGTTTGGAAAAGCTCATCACGAAGGAATGAAGCTTAATATGGCGAAATTAAATATAGCTGTCAATGGATTCGTCCTGAGATTCTACGGAATGACCTACTTAAAAGATTCTATTTAAATAAATAATGCATAACAGGGACGTCATGTATGATGTATCAATGTATGAAATAGTCTTATACTGCATCACTGTAAGCACAACTCTGCACTATTTACATAATAAAAGTTCGTTTATAAGTGACTGAAACACAAATGTAAATTTACAGGAATGCTGATGAAAAACATGGCAAACAAAACTGTAATCTCAATGTACATCTGTTGTTTTTTTTTCAGTTCCAAACACAAATATTAAAAATGTTTCATGAAATATGAATAAAGCATTGTCTCATAATTAATTTTGAACCCAATATACTGCAATCACACCCAAAATGCTACTTTGGAAAACTTCATTACACGCTAAATGCTGTAAATTATGCTTTAATATCACATTTAAATTATATTGGTTATTTGGCATTGTTCATTGCACAGTGTAGCATTACATACACCATAATTTACCTGCAATTTTTTTCTGTGTAAGACCTAGCTAAAGCAAGCAAAAGTACAATTTAGTGTAGCATACAAAACTGTACATTGAAAAATAGCTATATGGCACTTCGAAAATCGATATGACAGCAAATGCTTATGAAGGTGTAATACCAAATACAAGTCATATCTCTTAAGATAAATATAATAACAGGACTTTGTTGACACTCCTCGAATGACAGTACATGACAGAACCACAGCTGATTACATCTGATCTGCACCAGAAACCAGAAACATCTGATCACCAGAAACATCTGATCTGAACTGGTGCAAATTGGCCTGTCAGGTTATAGCCTACTGATCCGACCGTGACCACGTTTTGCAAGAAAGCATGTTTTTTTTTCCTTTTACAACTGCTGCCTGGATCGTTGGATCAACAAAGTTCATTAGGCCATGATAAGCTACAGTGTCCTGTTCATAGAGTCATGGGTTACAGTCAGAGTAACCCATCTTGCTCAAAAACAGAAGGTAGCAAAGAGAAGTCAAAGGGTGCAAATTTGACTCCTGTTCCATGGTAGAATTTGTTCTGAAATTCCACCCTGCGAAAAAAAAAAAAAAGTTCATCAATTATAAAAAAATAAATAGTGGAACAGAGAATTTTTTAATTTTCATTGACAATATAACATAATATTTTCAAATAATCATTTTAACTTCAAATGTAACTTACAATATTTGATGTATGTATTTAAAGTTCTAGAATACTTTTTAGTCCCACAAACCATTTCTGATAATTAAACCTGCCCATATCTGAGGGTGTGTGCTCACCAGTGAAGACGGAGAGCATGGAGGAAAGCGGATAGACCCTCCATGATCAGGAGAATGGAGACAGTGAGCAAAGCAAAGACACTGAACACAGGCACAAGGAAAAGCACGCCCATTCTGGAGCTCATCCTCAAACCCAGCCGCATCACCATCGCCCACAGTACCTCTGACAGCTCTAAAACAGTATATAAACAAACAATATATGCACAAATATTCTAGAAAAGATATTTATATGATGCAATGAAACGTAGGTATTTCAATGTGTTTTCTGTATGAACGACCAGACACTCACGGGCGTGGGCAAGACTCAGGGCCCAGAGGCGCAAGTAGGAGGCTGTGTTGGAAATGCAGCCCAAACAGTACTCTATGGTGTGAATTGCTTGATGAAGGAAGACGTCTCCAAAATCAAACTGCCAGTGTAAAAACAAGCTGTTAGCGGCATTTATACAATGAATAAGCAAAATGTATTGGTTCTGATTCAATCTGATTCTGAATGTGCGTATGCACAAATTTGCACATGAAATCTGTTTGCAAACAAATCATTATTCATCAGTAACTTTCATATTAAAATTGATTCTAAATTTACAAAAAATTTAAACCTTAACCCAAACCCGAAACCACACATATATACACAAAAATGTACATACATAAACAGTGTTTAGATTTAATTTTTTATACATTATACATTTATATACAGTACTGGTCTGTTTGGAGAACATTTGGAACCCTTAAGGCTTTTTAATGTTTTTGAAAGTAGTCTCTTAATCTCATCAAGGCTGTATTTATTTGATAAAAAATACAGTTAAAACTGTAGGAATATATATAAGAGTAAGAAAAGCTTGAGCTGTGAGGTTCCTTTTTATATAGTTTTTATAACTGTGCAAGCTCAGGATTTTGTTTGTTTGTTTGTGTGTGTGTGGGCATGTTTTTGTGAAATATCAGGACACAAATGTGTATAATGACATGAGTATGACATAGGTATTACAAAAAGAGGGTGAAATATGAGGACGTTCCCCATGTCCTCACTTTTCAAAATGCTTATAAATCACACAGGATGAGGTTTTTTTCACAGAAAGTAAACTGCGCAGTCTCCTGTGATGGGTAGGTTTAGGGGCAGGGGCAGTGTAGGGGGATAGAAAATATGGTTTGTACGGTATAAAATGCATTACGCCTATGAAATGTCCCCACATTTCACAAAAACAAACATGTGTGTGTGTGTGTGTGTGTGTGTGTGTGTGTGTGTGTGTGTGTGTGTGTGTGTGTGTTTTGCGTCATATTTTCTGAGAGTTTTCTGAAAGTTGTGCGGAAAGCCATTATATGGAGATAGATTGGTAGTGTTTTATGCAAATGACTAACCTCAGGCACGTGGTCACTCAATGTGAACAATGTTGTGAATTAAGTGAAATTGTGCTCTAGTGTTTGTACAAATTCAATAATAATCCATGCAATTATTAGTCAATAAGACCCACTGTGTTTTAATAGTGATTTTATGTGAGATAGGTCAACTTTAACCTCTTGAGGCTTTCCTGAGTCACTTAGTCCCTCCTCTTCATCATGGACTACAGACGGTGAAAGATCTTCTTCACTCACACGGCGCACTCTCTCGTAGCCCTTCACAAAAAGTGATATGATGTAGGCTCTTTAACCAGGTCATCATGCATCAATATATCAGTATACACATTCTGTTACACACCTATGCACATACATCTGGAGACTACATTTGGGTCAATCTCATAAAAACATGTGGATGACACATAAAGTTGTGTGATTAATTCGTTTTTTTTAGAGCGATCCACAGCCCTAATAATTTATGAATGTACCACATGATATCTTGACATCAGATACAAACACATACATACACAAGAACACAGACAAACCCTGTGGACCCCCAGTCTCTTCCCGCCATGATGCAGCCAGTAGAGGTAAAGAGGTTTCCCGAGCAGCAACACTGGCACCGACAGCAGAGCCACCACGACTAGAAACACCTGCAGTCCCATCTGTTACAAGAGGATTAACACAAATGCAAATATCAAGCAGACTGACTTGTACACACACAGGCACACGCACAAGCACACACACACACACCTGCCCAGGGTAAAGGGGTGTAGTGGCATTCCCCTGCATTAGGAACATGTCGATAAAGTGGATGAGAATGCTTGGAGCCAGCTGTGAGTCTTGCACTGAGAACGCCAGCCATTTGTAAAAGATCATGAAGACCAAGTACCCAAAGAGACAAAGTAGAAAGAGCAGCTCAGGAAGAAAGACAAGATAGATCTTAAACTTCTGTCGGAAGTGCCTGTAAATACACAGAAAGGAAAAGAGCAAAGAGATAATTTATAGAGTATAAGAGCAAAGAGAGCTTAATGCAGAGAGTATTTGAGTAACAACAGATGTTATATAATTTTTTTATATGCTTTACACAGAACATTTTGATAAGGACCTTTACCGAAAATATTAAAGAAACTATTTATTTTCATGTATAAATTTATAAATCTAAATAACATAAAATTGTTTCCAACATTAAATAATTTTCATGCTGTACTGAAACCAAAGCAAATTATTTAAAAAATATAAGCACATTAGTGAAATTTCATGGCGTTGTATAAAGCACAGATCACACGTTCACTTTTAAAACTGGCCGATGAAATCTGTATGAAGTACTTTCACACTTTTTGAAGTGAAGTACTTGTGCACTTTTTGAGTTCAAGTACTTGCACTGTTTTTGAAGTGAAGTACTTGCAGTTTTTAAAGTAAAGTACTCGCACACTATTTGAAGTGAAGTACTCAAACAGTTTTTAAAGTAAAAGTACTTGCACACTTTTTAAAGTGAAGTACTCGCACACATTTTAAAGTGAAGTACTCGCACACTTTTTAAAGTGAAGTACTCGCACACTTTTTAAAGTGAAGTACTTGCACCCATTTGAAAGTGAAGTACTCACACACTTTTTAAAGTAAAAGTACTCGCACACTTTTTAAAGTAAAAGTACTGGCACACTTTTTAAAGTGAAGTACTCACACACTTTCTAAAGTGAAGTACTTGCACTTATTTGAAAATGATGAACTCACACACTTTTAAAGTAAAACCTTTAAGTAAAATGAAAATGAAAACGGAAAATATAAAAACTAATTCAAAATATTAACAAATAATAAGAGTATCAATGATACTGAAACACCCCAGACCCCAGTATGTAAACCCCTGCGCTAAATGACTTATTCATATAATAATTAGTAACAGAACCTTTACCATTACACACATCATCACATTTATAAAATAAATGGCTCACTCACAAGTGGTTGAAGACACTAAGCACCACCCCAAAACTCATGTGGATGACTCCAATGATCACAGACATCTTCATCTTGTAGGAGTTGAGGAAGGTCAGGCGATTCACGGCCATGTTCCAAATCTACAGGTCAATCAAACACGACAAATCAGAGCTCTGCAAACAATATCAGTGAATTACTCTAAGCAGTAATATACTATTTCAGGATGTGGCTTCCACCCACAGAAGAGTGCTTCATAAATCTTCAGAAAGTGTGTACTCACTGGATCAATGCCCAGTGGATATGGTCCAGAGAAAACACCGGAAACATTGGGATTCAAGGTGAGTAAAATATTTGTTTGTAGAGTTTCATTTCTATTCCAGAGTAAAAAGAGAAAACAATAGCATCCAATGTTATGTATGATTACCATAATAAAATAAATAAACAAAAACAAAATAAAAATGCAAATTTAGCTGCAAGCAGCAATGACAAGCCCAAGCACTATGGTGCCATTGCATTTGGAGGCTCTAGGAAAACTACGCACATGTATTTAAGCAAATAAATGACCAAAGTCTGTTGTAAGTGCAACACTTCCTGTTGATGCTATGACTTTCAGTGCTTGGGTCCTAACAAGTCAGCAGAATTACATTAAAGTCATGCTTTGCAAACAAACAAAATGGTTGCTTATAAGATTTATATATTTTGTGTCTTACGACCACTCCTGTTCTGTGAACATAGCCTTGACGCTCCAGGCTGAGCCAAAGATATTGAGGGATTTGGAGAAACAGTCATTATAAATGAGTCCAGTGTATATGGAGAATAATCCCATCATCAGTATGATGTACCGCCCATCAAAAAAAGTCATCCAGATCTGAAAAGAGACAAAAATTTACTTATAAAACTGAACAAGAGAACATGGCCATGTATAATTACGACAGTTCAATGCATGTTGAGCTACACAAAGGCTAATTGCAATTAGTTTAATTAAATTTAGTAACAACTCATTTGTTGACCTCATTTCCTGGTCGTCTCCGTGTGTGGTCCTTCTCAGTCAACACCATCCACAAAGCAAAAAGTGTCATGACTGTACCATGACCAACATCTCCAAACATCACCGCAAACAGGAAGGGAAAGGTGATAATGGTATAAGGAGCTGTGAGGAAAAGAAGAAGAAGAAGAAGAAAAAAAAGCATTAATTACCTGAACTATAACACTAGACTCTTAAAAATAAAGCCTTAATGGACATTGACAGTTCCATGAAGAACCTTTAACATCCATGGGACCTTTCCATTACATAAAAAGGTTCTTTATAATGGATAAGTGTAATTATTAAAAATATTCTTTACAATAAAATAAATACTTTCATTGTTTGGAAAAGAGCAGCAAGAACATTCTTGAAAATGAATGAATCAGTTTCATCAAAAATATGATGAATTCTGAATTCTAATTTTAGGGTTAACGATTCCAAGTGTAAGCCTTCACAAATCAAGCTGATAAATGTGGTCTGCACTCACCCGGGCTGGCCTCCCTGTAGTCGCCCACTCCATAAGCTTCTACTATACTCTGGAAGCCTGAGGTAAACTTGTTGCTTCTCAAAAGTGTCGGCGGAGTGTCACTGCTCGGGATACGGTTCACGAAGGACGGGACGGTGGCGTCGCCTTTTCTCTGTTTAGAAAGTTAAATGGCTGCAGTTACAGCACTTATCTTCAGAATTGTCTAGAAGCCACTTGTCAAAACTTCTCGTATATCAATAGCTGTGCTCGACATTAACACTTGACCATTACATGACAAGAGGATTTTTTTGAAGGGGCAAGTGAAAAAGAATATTTTTCTTGCCCGACCGGACAAGTTGCCTAGTTAAAACATCAATAAAAAAAACAATTTGGGAATCACCTAAATACGAGAATGACTCTGATTGTGTTACATTTAGTGTAAGTGGCGATCGATACTGGATAATAATATATAATGTATAATTTACTGCTAATTATTAAAATAATTAGCCAATTTCATTCGTCATTACTGCAAATAGGTAATACTGATACATGCAATGACTATCCATTAAGACATGTAGGCATTATTATGTACACAATAATAATCTTTTACATTTTAATACTTTTATTTTTAATATTTGGCATGTTTGTGTGCTGCTGCACGGCCCTATGTGTGTAACAAGCAGAGTGTATGCGCATTGCGCACACGTTTTAGTTGGTAAATGGCGCAGTTGATTTCAGTTACCTCAAAATAGCAACGCACCAACAATGCGCCTGAAAGGCTGTAAAAAGTAACGCCAGATTGTCTGAGAGGACAAAGGAACCTTTTTGCAAATGACATCACGCTAAGTGTATCAATGAATGGGTCTAATCTACATGTATTTCCTTCACCTGAAACTCCCCCATCCTACGGACCCTCATGCATTGATCACATGGAACACCTAAAATCTATTTGATTTAAATGTCAATTCTCACTATACAATATTATGTGTTTGATATCGTTTGAAATGTCTCAGTGCCACTGGTACAAATATCTCATCCCCACAGAAATATTCAAGAAGATAACAACGGTTTTAAGAGTTTAGAAATATCTTGAATATTATAATGAGTGTGGGTTCTGGAGCCATTTGGTCTCTTCTTTCAATCCAGGCAAATGGGAGAGTGATTACATTTAAATTCCCTTTGTTGACATATGTTTCCATTTGAAAGAAGTTACTGTCTGGTCTGAATACTTAAGGCAACGTAGCAGAAAGTTCGAGGCGCAATATTGTAATTCAGATTCGCCGTAACGTTGTGTCCAGCCAACGTTACGTATGGAAAGTCCGGAACGCATCTCTCACTCTTTACTTAAGAGTATTCAATGTTATGTATTGAGGATCTTAGAATTGATTATGTAATTGGAATTATACATGTACCTGACTGTATAATAAATTGTTACATTTGGATTTATTCTGACTTACTCTGGAATTATTAACGATCTCTATGAGCTCATGAATGGGTACTTTCCACAAAGGGTTAAACGGAATAATTAAATGTGTGGCTAACTATTAAATATAAATGACCAAATTGGCATTTTAATCTAAATTCTAAATTATTATAAAATGGAGTCAGATAAAGAGGAATTGGAATGTTGCCCAGCTGAGAATACCGAACGTGCAAATCCCTTCACCCGCTCTTCGCTACCGCCATTGGAGCGAATTCAGCGGTCTTACACGCCTGAACACACCTCGTTTTCAGACCAGCACGTCCATGGGTGAACAGAAGGGCGCAAGTGCATTTGCTACAACGTGGGCACTGGACGTGAAAATGATAACTGCGTCGGGCTGAAACTAGCAAAAAACACTTGCACCGCGCCTGCCGTCGCATTGCGCAGGGTGTATGATAGGGCCCAATGACTCAATCATTAAGAATAACCTTAATTATTAGGTTATTAACCGGCCACTACCTACTGCTAGTTTAGTTTCATGTTTAAAAGTATAATTTTTTCTCCACAACATTTCTTATTTGTATTTTCAAAAAATATTTAAAACAATATCATAACTTGATTAAATGCAGTTTTAATTTTTCAGTGAAAATCATTTAATTTGATTGGTAACAGTCCTGTAGTGTCTTATTATTCTAATTGAATTTATTGATCAAATTTAAGAATTTAAAATGACAGATGAAGCATACATTTAATAAGATAAGGGGGGAAAATGCCTTTTATAAAAGGTAAAAAAAAAATGCCCTTGGGGTAAATATCACAAATATGCAGATTTAAATATGTCAAAGCTGACAGAACACTGATGAGAATATTGGTTCAGAATAAATTATATTTACACCACAAAAAAATAAAAATTCCAGACAAGCAACTTCTTTACTCAGGCAAATGAATGACCAATTTACTTGTCCGAAGGACAAGCACATGACAAGGCTTAATGTCGAGTACTAAATAGGTTGTATAAAATCAGACGACTGTCACATGAGAATGATTTCACTCACTGAGCCCTCTTCCAGCGCCCGCCTCAGGTTGGCCAGGTCACTGACCGGACACCACACCTCAGCAATGAGACACTTGTTGGTGACGTCAAAACTGCAGAGGTTGAGGATGTGATAGATTGCTTTCATCTTCTTCACTTGCAGCACCCATGAGTGTGCCGACTCAGACGCCTTATGCAAGACCTGCTTCAAGTAATCCTCAGTGCGGTGCAAAACCTAATGAGCAAAGATCATTTCATTAATGTTTCAATTATGATATCGCAGGTAATATAATTATGCTAATACTCTGGTGAATGCGATAACGTCAGCATTATTTTGCAGAGGACAAACCAGTAAGAGTGTACATAAATCAACCCTCCCCCCAATAAGACACTGAAGCCATGCAGGAAAGCAGAAGACCTACGTTTTGTAAGTCTTGGATGCGTGTCCTCAAGCTGTCCATCACATCGGCTCTTTCCTCGTCCGTTTCAGGGTGGGGGTAGAGATGGCAGTGGTAACTGGTACACAAGCAAAATCATATAGCAAAATCCAACATGACCGAGAAAGGCTTAAGAACAGAAAATGCTCTCTTATACCATCTGCAAAATACTTTCATTTTTTCACTAATGGTCAGACACATACTTCAAATGGATGTCTTTGACTGTTGTGTAGCCTCTCACTTTTATCAGGGTTTAAGTGTCATGTTTTAAAATGGTAGGACAAGTTAAAAACGGTTCAATTTTTAGGTCAGTGACAAATTGGGTCAGTGTTCACGATGCAGAAAAGATCTTGGACAAATCTTTTAAATCTAAAAACACATGTGCCAAGTTCTTAGAAATGCACTTCTTGTATACATGATGGTTTTATATGTTTTATTTCATGAAAAAATGACTGAAAAACATTTACATTTTTTTAATGCCATTATTTATTTATTTTTAGAAATAATTACTTAAAGCTGCAGTCCGTAGCTTTTTGTGGTCTAGTGGTTAATAAACAGAACTGAATGCGTCTTGCGGAAGAACATTGTAGCCGGAGCTACTTCTCTCTGTTTAATTCTATGGCGAGTCAAGCAAGGACTGTGCTCCTCCGCTGCGGTTCCTACAAGACCGTTCTGAAATAGTCCCAATATAAACACTTATTATAAGTGTACCATAATGATTCAGGGTAAGACAAAAACACAGTTTGGAAAATGGATTCATGTTGTACATTCTCATTATAAAACTTTTGTAATTCTTAAGCACAGAAAAAGTTACGTACAGCAGCTTTAAATTACTTTAACTAAATTAAAATGTATTGTTTAATTGATAGCCAAAGGGTTAGTTCACCCAAAAATGAAAATTCGGTCATTAATTACTTACCCTCATGTCGTTCAAAACCCGTAAGACGTCCGTTCATCTTTGGAACACAAATGAAGATATTTTTGTTGAAATCCGATGGTTCAGAAAGGCTTCCATTGACACCAAAGTCATTTCCTCTCTCAAGACCCATAAAGGTACTAAAGACGTTGTTACAAAGTCCATCGTTGTTACAACCACTACAGTGGTTCTACAGTAATTTTATGAAGCTACGAGAATAGTTTTTGTGTAAAAAAACGCCGAAATAACGACTTATAAAGTGATGGGCCGATTTCCAAACACGGAAGCTTCGAAGCGTTATGAATCAGTGTATCGATTTATGATTCGGAAGCCGTGTTTTGAAATCGGTTATTTAAAAGTCGTTCGTTATTTAGTTTTTTTTAGCGCGCAAATACTGTTCTCGTCGCTTCATAAAATTATTGTAGAACCAGTGTAGTGAGATGGACTTTGTAACAACGTCTTTAGTATCTTTTATAGGGTCTTGAGAGAGGAAATTACATTGTTGCAATGGACGCCTTTATGAGCTATAGGATTTCAACAAAAATATCTTCATTTGTGTTCCAAAGATGTACAGAGGTCTTACGGGTGTCGAACGACATGAAGGTGAGTCATTAATGACAGAATTTTCATTTTTGGGTGAAGTAACCCTTTTATATTACATTAAATTAAAGGTGAATAAAAAAGTCACAAAAAGTGCATTCCTGTGTTCAAACTTGCATACTGTTTGATGTATATGTCCAAAGACCAACAATTAACCAATAGTCCAGACGATGTGCAAGAACATGTAATGTTTGAATCACCCCTAAAAAGATTTTAAAAAAAAAAAGTAACCATCTAGGTCTTCACTCACCAGTCGCAAATTTTTTGAACCTTCTGCCCAATCTGGTCGCCCCAAAAGGAGATGAGGAACACTACATTCTTATTGATCTCCCCCTGAACCATATAAACACAAGACAGAGCCTCCGTAAACAAACTGAATCATCACTCTGAATATATCAGCACCCTTTGGCTGCGGCAGACGGGTATGATCTAAATAACTGTGAAACAAACACAGGCATGTTTGCACCATGCAGCTTATTCTGTTAACCCAAACAATTTGGATATGACTACAGCCATTTAGATGCACTTTGTTGCTTGACCTCGGCGTTTAATTGCACACACAAAGTTTGCATACCGTGTCAAGATCAGCCAGGCTCTCGTCCACCTCTGCGTAGCTGAGGATGGTGTAACCTTTGCAGACCCGCCAGAGCATGCGCTCAAACGCCTCCACCTTCACCCGCTGAATCAGTCCTGAGATGAACCTGCAGGACACAAACATCACATACACGTAAAACACAGCCAGCTGTGTGGATCTAAACTGAAACACAATGATCTGTTTAAAAGATATAAGAATGTGACGAGTGAGGCGCTATTTATGACTCACCCGAGTTTGGCGCCCAGTCTCTGCATACTGGTGCAGCCTGTCACTGATTCAGTGTCCAGAGATGGGAACTCTTCATACTGAGGGCCCAGGGCTTCATGCTAAACACATACATGCACATTCACACATTCAATTAAAATCTGACAGCTACAAATAATAAATCATCTTCCTCAAATAAAAGGTTTATTTTATTATTACTTAAATTGTGATCGACCAATATAGTTAAATCAAATGATCAGCCATTTTAAAATTAGTTTTGCCATGTCCACTTAACTAATGCTGGCTTTGCGTGCCCTTGGAATTATATATAATATATATATATATATATATATATACAAATTTTTATGTTGGAGGCAATTAATCACGATTAATCAATTTATAATTTATGACAGCACTCATTTATATATAAATTAAAATATCTAAAAAAAACTTTTATTTTTAATTTTTTGTTCAACTCATTTGCTTTCAAATTGTATTATCTGTATATCATATTTAATTTTATTTCTGTAAAATTTTACAAAAAATATTGTGTAAAACAAGTCATTCAAATTAAATACTTATTAAAATGCATTAGGTCATTTTTGTTCATCTCATTTGCTTCTAAAAAACATACATAAAAAATAATAAAGAGTTAATCATTTTAAATAATCTTATTTCTTGTTGTAATAATATTTGTTTTAATTAAAACATTTATGTTTTTAATCAATTATAAACTAATAATAAATATATTTTTATTAAAAATATTTTTAGTAAAACTTTACAATACAGGCGCACTAATATGAAAATTCCATCCCTAACTAATGCACAGATAATCATGAGTTGATGTATGATTGATGAAGAACTAAACCATTTATTAATGATTACTGCATCAGCAACTAATGAACATTATATATGATTAATAGATTAAGTCATATATGAATTGCTATTAGTTAAATATGTCATGTCGTATTAATTCCCTAATAACATATTATAATAATAACATTATATTAACTAACTAAATCAAAATAAATTCAAAAGCCATAATCACAATGACATATGACTTGAATGAGTTAGCAAGTGCCTCAACAAGTAAAGTCGTAACATAATGATACCTTTGCAAAACGTTAGCTATTAATTAATGAAAGCAGACAACTAGAAGTTGAAATGCATGGCTTTGACCTATTGTGGTAATTAACACATTAATTTACATTATTAGTTAATATAATATGTTATTAGGGAATTAATACATGATGTCATATTTAATTGGTTGACTTATATGACTTAATTTATGAAACATATCGAATCTTCATTAGTTGCTGATGCAGTAATCATTAATAAATGGTTTAGTTCTTCATGAGTCATACATTAACTCATGATTATCTGTGCATTAGTTTAGCGTGAATTAATGCATATTAGTGCACCCGTATTGTAAAGTGTTACCATATTTTTCTTTTCAAATGTTCTTATTTTAAATGTGTAAAAAACATAAAATGTAAAAAAAACACCATAAAGACAAGCTAACATTTCCATGGCAAATATTACAAAGATAGGATTTTTGGGCTTGAATTGTTTTTCCAAAATGTAAACATCAAAAACGTCACGTGACTCTCAGCGTGCCAAAGCTTTGACATTGTTTGCTCACCAAATACTCACAAAAACAGGACTTCAAGAACAGAAGTCAATGAACATGTCGAATAGGCCACGTTAGTGACTGTTAAACAAGTGAATGGGACGCACCCTGGAGCGGCTGTGCATGAATGTACGTGTGATCCTCAGCATGTGCGTGTACTCCGTCAGCTCCAGCAGGTTCCGCTGGAGCTTCTCTTTATTCTTGGCGACCTCGCTGAGCTCCACCTCCAGCCTCTGCAGTTGCTCCTGACAACAGCCAATGACTTTCTGTCAGTGATGTTAAAACACATCATACTTACACATTCAATATTTATATAGGTCTCCAAAACGAGACACACACCAATCAATAAAATTCCGCACACAATTACCCAAAACAATACTTAACACACTAAACAGGCGATGATAAAAAGTCAGGGGTATATTACTATAAATAAACGCACAGCAGAAAGCCAGACATGATGCATCTGCCATGCATAATCAATTCCCTCCATCCACAGGAAGCTTTCTCTCACCACATCGTACACAATCAATCACTCTAAGCAACTTGACACGGACAATTACCAGCACTGGGTCTTGATGCTCTCATATACAATCAATTACCACAAACCACTGACCACATGGCCATTAAAAAAAAAAAAATTGCACTGTAATTGAACAAAACTACATGGGAGAGCATTTCCTTCCCTTTTAGGGGTCTATAAACCAGGCAGCATCACAATAGTGAAATTTACACACAATAAAACGTTGCAAAATGTAAGTGATAATTTACACACAGCAGAGCTGCAAGATTCTGGATAAATTGAGAATCACAACTTTTTTGTTTCAAACAGAGATCATGATTCTCTCACGATTCTGAACAAACAACTAAACAAAATAATAGAGGTTTTGACAAAACGTTAATTGCTGCTATCTAAAATGTTTAAATCATCTGAATGAACACCTTAAAAATCAGTTTGAATGAATGATTCAATGACTCCCTCATAAATACTTGGTTTCTTTTACTGAATGAATCAGTGATTTTGGTGTATCTCTTGAATGAATGATTCAATGACTCATAAAGAGAAAGACCACCGCTGTGTTTGAAATCGCCCCCTATACCCTCATTCACTTCTCCCTACATTGGTCCACTAATGTAGTTCACTTGAAGGAGTGATTGAAAACTAACTAATTCGGACAGTGAGTGCGCCGGAAGGTCTGCCACTTGCATAGTTTGTGCTTGCCACTTAATAATCATTTGAAACTTAACAAACTAGCACGTATAAACCTTAATTGACAAATTTAATAATCAATTAAAAAGGAATTTATACCTGTATGATATTACGCTGTGGCCACATTGGATCAGCGGTTTGGAAAATGGATGGATGGATGATTCAACTGTGGGCGCCGTTTTCAGGTCAGTTGCGGGAATTCATTCAGCACGACCGTCACAGTTCGTTATGAGTATTCTGTAGCCGTTGAGTGTACATCAGTTGTAGTTCACTCGTTATAGCAGTGCATTATGGGATTGAATGAGTGCACTCGATAACATCCACTATGGTTTGGGACACCACTACTAATGACTGTCCCCTCAAATAGTGCCCTATTTAAGGGTATTGGGGGCAATTATGGATCACTGGATAAATCAGTGTTTTTGAAATAATCTCTTGAATATAAGATTCATGGTCAAATTTTTTTTTTAACAGTCACTTTTCGCAACCTGGTGGCATAATGTAATCAATACATTCGTTATTTGAAGCGCCATGTTAACTTTCAAAAGGTGATTTACTCTATTTTTATCACTAACATTGACATGTTTATATATGAATTATAAACTTTATCCCAGTTCTACTGTGATAATATGAATACTTGTAACAGAAATAATGACACTGTGTGGTTGAAAAGACCTATCAGCGGCAGCGCAAACACAGATTTGACCGTTCCGGTGTGAGTTTGTCAAAGGTTTTGTAGACACTAGACAGGAGAATCAATGTCATTTAGGAATGAGATTGCATGGGTGTTTGAATTGAGATTGCAATCTTTTTTTACGATTAAACACGGAGCTCTAACTCGCAATAAAAAAGCGTCAACTGTCAGTGGTGCAGTGATATATGAAGCACCGCTCACACAGAAGTGTGAAAAACCTTCCAAATCTGTGTTTCGTACTTACATGAACTATTGAAATGACTAGATTTTGCCTGTGAGATTTTGCAGAGTAACAGTAAATGTGACTGCACCTTCACAGAGTAATTGGTGAAATTTCAACATTTTGTAGGCAGAAAAGGTACATCGTCAATAAAGTGGTGCAGGTTTGACGTCAGAACCCGGAAGACTAATTCACCAGTGATTCCTTTGAGATGGGTTTTTATAATGGTGTTTAAATAAAGCCTGTGGAAAACATAACTAAGGTTTTGTTTTACAACGTACACTGCGCACACTCACCCCCCAAACGTTCTTATCTAGCTACTTATTAGAAGCATAAAATGTTAAAAAAATTAAAATAACAGCTTCAAAAATTAAAATTTCCCCATGGTGTGTGCAATGTTGCAATCTACATGTTTACCACAAACAGTATTTTACTCATAAATTTAAAAATCCCATTACAAAGCCCCACAGGATAATCTCAAGGGAACCAGTGGTGAATTAGTCTTCCACGTCATCCCTGCACCACTCTACTAAAGTGTAGTAATGTATGAAGCACCGCTCACACAGAAGTCACTTTCAAACCTAGCAGACTTCTGTTGGTGAGCGTGGGGAAATCTGCCTGTTGTGAAACCTGCATGGGGAAACCTTTCGTCCTCATGCGAAATTCCTAGATTTCGCCAGTGATAATTCAACTTAACAGAATTAACGGAACACAGACCCAAGATTTATGAGGACTAGAAAAATCACTCACCCTTGTCTAATAAAACAGCAAATATCTGTATATCTCAGCACTTACCATGATCTCCAATACATTTTTGGGTGCAGGAGCAACAGGAGGGACTTCAGCCTCTGGCACTGCAATATTAGCCTTCCTAATTTCTCTCAGGAGATACCCTATATCCGACGGAAACAAAGAAATGCCATTTTAAACATTCATCACATACAGGTACAACAAAAAAAGCTAAATTTTTTCAGCCATATAAAAAAAGCTAAATTCAGAACAATGTCTGTTCCGTGCCCGTTTCTTTTGTTACTTAAGCAAAACTACAGTGCACTTATACTATTTTTGATCTTCATTTTAACTTTATGGGTCGGTGCAACAAACCTTTAAATGGATAGTTCACCCAAAAATTTAAATTAGCCCCTGATTTACTCACCCTCAAGCCATCCTAGGTGTAAATGACATTCTTATTTCAGATGAATACAATCAGAGTTATATTAAAAATGTCCTGGCTCTTCCAAGTTTTATAATGGCAGTGAATGGCTGTTTCTGTTTTGAAGTCCGTAAAAGTGCATGTATACATCATAAAAGTGCTCCACACGGCTCCGGAGGGTTAATAAAGCCCTTCTAATTTAAAACTTTACAAACTGTAATCTCTAACTCTAACTGTCTTACGCGCGTTCACAAGAGAATGGCGTATGACGTATGGTGCTCTGGTGAGAATATGTTAGTTCTCGTGAGAACCAAGTTTTGTTATGCTCTATCCTCTGCGCTTCCGGGTTCGCCACCGGAACTTACGCTATGCCTGCGTTCACGAGAGACTAGAACGCCAGTCTCTCGTGAACGCGCGTTAGCTGTTAGCTGAAGTTAGAGTTACAGTTAGTTACAGAAGCAAAATTACAGTTTGTAAAGTATTAAATATGGATATATTTCTCACACAAACCCATGGCTTCGCTTCAGAAGGCCTTTATTAACCTCCCAGAGCCGGGTGGAGCACTTTTATGATGGATAGATGCACTTTAATGGACTAGAAAAAAGAAACAGCCATTCACTGCCCTTATAAAGCTTGGAAGAGCCAGGACATTTGTTAATATAACTCTGGTTGTATTCGTCTGAAATAAGAATGTCATATACACCTAGGATGGCCTGAGGGTGAGTAAATCATGTGATCAGTTGCATTTTTGGGGGAACTATCCCTTTAAAGCTAAGATGGAAGGAAATGTATTGCAAAACTTAGAAAAGTAATTTTAGCCTAATTAACACTCTAAAAGATAGATTTTGATTTTCAAATATCCTCTTCAGGAGAGGTTGAGGCTCAATAAAGATCCCTTACCCAGTATCCTCTCCATCTCCTCACATCTCTTGATCTCACTGACAAAGCGGCGCTGGAAGGAGCTGACGCTGGGGTTGAGCTGAAACGGGTCATAAAATTGTGATTTATGTGTTTGACATATTACAATCTAGATGCAACAAGACAAGGCTGTGAGTATTAGGCTACATTAATCAAATGATATTTGGTCATTTAGAGATTGCAGCATTTGGTGATAATCAGGTCCGCTTTGCTGATTAACAGAAGTTTATGTGTAATTTCCCAAATTGACTGATGGCTTTGATGTATTGAATGAGGAATGGTTTATATAACTCATGCACTATATTTCAAGTCTTCTGAAGACATATGATAGTTTTGTGTTACACTCTAGTTAGTTGTTAACCAACCAGATCCACTGAGTCAGTGAGTTGAACTGAAGAACAGATCAGACAGATACGGGTGAATAATGAATCTTTCAGACTGGTTATGAGTTGCGGGTCAATCGATTCACTGAGTAGTTTTGATTCAAAGGAATGATTCATTGACATATTAGCTGAGATTAGATAAGATGATCATTTCATAATATCTTACATGGTTTGTTCCTCATACAAAGCTCAAAAGACTTTGAGAAGAATGTGTACTTTTGAATTATATATTTATATATTGTCATTTTGGAGCTTTACAGCCCCAATCCTCACTAATTTTTTATTAAAATATTACTGTTTTTTACAGGAGAAAATATGTCATTTGATTTTGGAACAACTTGAAGATAAGTAAATAACTCATTATTAGGATAAAAAAAACAATTAAATTCATAAGTTCTTGGACTATCAACATCCACACTTCAGATTAAAATTCATACAAATGCGTAAATGAGAAAGTGCATGTCTCAGAAACAGTGGTTTAGAATTATTTATCTAATATTATAGTATTTATTCATACTTTAAATGAGGTTTTATTTTAATATTTTCAGCTTTTGTTTTAATTAAAGTTTAGTCATTTTGTTATGGGTTTAATTATTGTTATGTGTCTTTAATATTTCTAATTAGAATTGGTTTAACTATATTTCAGTTGCAGTTTTGGCCATTTTAGTACTTCAACTTCAACTTATCTTATTTCAGGCAGTATTTCTTTTTTTATGAGTTCTGGACTAATACTGTATTTATATTTTAGCATTATTGAAAATGATTTTTAATAGTTTTAGTTAGCAATAACACTTATTTTTAAATGTAACAAATAATTATTTATTTAATATATATACACTACATGCATAATTCACGGATTAGCACAATTTATTTTAAAACAAATCAGTCCAATATATATATATATATATATATATATATATATATATATATATATATATATATATATATATATATATATATATATATATATATATATATAATACAAACCCTTACTGATGCCAAACAAACAGTACTAGGTCACACGCAGACATACATGACTACAACAGGGCCTACATGAAGTTGTTAATGAGTGTTAAACACCCTCGGGGTTAATAGAAAACACAGGCTTTTAACCAGACTTGCTCTGTTTTTTAGCAAGTAATTGATCAAGCTCATCAACTGTAACCAGGACATTAACCTGGCTGACACACTTCGGCCTCCCTGTCTGACCAGGCCAAAATGTGCACACTTTTACATGCAATTCAAAGCGCATAACAGCTCAAACAAATATGGGTTACCAGGTAACACCGATAATTTAGGGTCTAAATTAATTCACTCTAATCTGTCTGTTCTGAGAATAAAGGTTGTGGCTCAGAATCTACCTAGACAGCATTTTTGGGGCATCAGCAGCATCGCTGACTCGGAACGCGCATAAGATGCACCAGAAATGCTGTCTATGTAGACAGTTCACTAGTTTTTGATACACAGGCCAAACTTACATCTCGAAATTCGACCAGTCCCATTTCTCCCAGTTCGCTGATGCAATCGTACGCCGAACCGGACTGCAGGAACAGCTGCGCCAAGCACATCTCCTCACTCCGAAAGCCCGAGCCCATCTTCTCTCTCCTCTCTCGGCCACCTTGAGCACTCAATCCGCCTCTGGCCTTTGCGATTCACTGTGATACAACACGACCAACCTGTCGAGACCGTCAAGTGTTCAACACATATTGCAATATATTTGACTAAGTTGACTTGTTAGCGCGCATTCTGAATTATTGAAGATTTTGTCTGATTGAGCCGGGTTGGGATTAAATTGCACCGAAAACGATTAACCTATAAATCCTATTTTTAGCAACCTAGTGAATATTCTCAGCATTCTTATCCAAATTAAAATGCAGATGTATTATTCACAAAGTGTCTTACCTAGCTGGCTGGACAATAATAATCGATAGGCGTCTGTACCTTTAATAGCCGTCTTGCCATTGAAACGACAGAAATAGCGTGAGAGGTTTAAGGCTACTGAAGGGATGCTGACAAACAAATAACTAAACACTATCTAGCCTTAAAGTTTACGAATACAAGTAAGCCTTAATGTTGCAATAAATCGCATTATAAAAAGATCACTCCCGTAGAGCACAAACCCTGCCGGTGTTACAGATTGCGCCCATGGGTTGCCAGGTAGTTCGTTAACAAATCCCCCTTTATCGATTTAAAGGGATAGTTCACCCATAAATGAAAATTTTATTTACCCATGAATTACTCATCATTAAACCATCTTGGGTGTATATGATCTTCTTTCAAACGAACACAATCAGAGTTATATTAAAACATATCATTGCTCTTCCAAGCTTTATAATGGTAGTGAATGGCAGTCCTGAAAAGTGCATCCATCCATCATAAAAGTAATCCATATGACTCCAGGGGGTTAATAAAGGCCTTCGATGTGATGCATTTTTTTTTTTTTTTTATAATTTAAAAAAATCCATATTTAAAACTTTATAGACTAAAATAACTAGCTACTGGCAGACAGCCTACGCAAGTCGACTTGTGCCAAAAGAGTAACCCCTGACGCAATGACATAGTATGTAGGAGTAGCGTAAGCTGTGATGCCTCCTGCGGCTCAAACAAATAGGGCTGGGCAACACACTCAACCTCTTCTCTTTTATCGAAATCCTCTTAGATTTCTCTTTAAAAATTCTTGCTTTAGACTTCTAATTCGTGACCGGTGTTTTGTTTTGCTCTATCTCTGCACTTCCGCGTCCCTCATTAGGTCATGCGTCAGGTCAAGGGTTACTCTTTTGCCGTAAGTCAATGCCTATGGCAGTCTGTCGGAAGCTAGAATTATGAAAACAAATTTATTGTTTTTTGACAAATAGAAACATAGCGTAAATATTTAGCAAAATATTAATGATTTAGCAAAACCATTCTCTTCCAAAACACAACCACAATCTAATTTTTTCAGTCTATTAAATGTATTAATATACATTAAAATAAATGAGAAATACTGTATTTTACACCTTATTTATGCTTATTTAATTGTGGTTTTATTTATTACAACATTTCTTGATGTATTTAATCATTTCATTATGTTTTTAGTCTGTTAAATCGTTCCATTCCTTCCATCAAGTGTAAGTATATTTAATAAAATTATAATGACTTAATTTTGAAAGGCAACTGTAGGCTATTGTTTATTTGAAATGAGTTATTCTACAAACCCACAGTGAACCCTTGGCTTGATTTGAACTGTTCAGGTCCACTCTGTCATTTTTGTGTGGTGCACAGGCTGTTTTAAAATTTAAAAATAGCTATATTTTTAAATTTTAAAATTTAAAAATATAGCTAAAAATTGTACGTAACAAATTTAACAATAATATATCCTAAATTGTGTACTGCGCACCTTCTAATTTCTTACAGTTAGGCCTTTTCTGCAATCTGGCAACCACATGTTCATTTAATATATTCGGTGGCGTATTCTTCCAGACTAGAGGCAGGCCATCTGCCTGTCCTTTGTTTAAATGATTGAAAAAGACAAGATTTATAGGAAAAACAAACCTTTGTTAAAAGTTCTCAAATAATAAACACCAACAGTGCAATATGATGAACAAGTTAAAGATGCATTGAGATTGTAAAGGTCCTGATGTGACAGTAACGTCATTCAGCCCACTGGCCTCCAACTCTTCGCACACCACAAATTTACTTACTCTCTTATGTTCCACTGATTGCTCTGATATGTACCACAGGAACATGCTATTAGTCTTAATTGCTGAGAAGTGTAGTGTTTTGATATACTGTATGCAATTTTTGCAAAGTGACTGAGTATTAGTTTGATATATAGCTTAGCCCTCATTACTGTCCATCATATAATAAAAATAATAAAATAACTATAGAAATTATATTTTACGAAGCATTAGGGTCTCAGCATCTATTGAGGTCAAAATTGTTTCGATTACAAAACTGGCAAAGAACCTTTCAAGCGTAGATTAATAAATCCAGAGTTATCATGAACATTAAAATTTATATTAGAATTTATACTCAGGTATTTCACTATCGGTCAGTGTAATTTTAGTTTTATTAATATTTTGAATTGGCTTTTTTTTACTTATATATTTCTTTTAGTTATGGTGGGATATATTAGGCACCAAGTGAAAATTTTGTCCTCAAAGTTGATGTGTTAAAAGCAGGAAAAAAGTGGTCCAAGCGAGGAACACTGGTGAACCGGCGACAGGGTTATGGGCGGCCAAGGCTCATTGATGCACGTGGGGAGCGAAGGTTGGCTTGCGTGGCCAATCAAACAGACGAGCTATTGTAGCTCAGATTGCTCAAGAAGTTAATGCTGGTTCTGATATAAAGGTGTCAGAATACACAGTGCATCGCAGTTTGTTGCGTATGGGGCTGCATAGCCACAGACCAGTCAGGGTGCCCATGCTGACCCCTGTCCAACTCCAAAAGTAGCAACAGTGGGCACGTGAGTCATGAGCATCAGAACTGAACCACGGAGCAATGGAAGAAGGTGGCCTGGTCTGATGAATTACGTTTTCTATTACGTTATGTGGATAGCCAGGTGCATGTGCGTCGCTTACCTAGGGAACACATGGCATAAGCATAGCGTTCATGACATTTCTAAATAAAAGTAGTCTGATAATCATTATACACTACTATCGTTTATGCTTACTAAGTAAAAAAAAGTAATTATGAAGAGTTATCAGAAAAAAATAACTTTTTATATTGAGGGTCCTGAGTTAGTGTGTGTGTGTGGGGGTTATTTAGAAAAAATTCTATAATATTTTACTTCAATAAAAATATTGTAAGACTTTAAACCATACTGATCTTGCATGATATTCTAAAAATATAATTTTTTCCAGTATTATTTTTCCAAGACTAGTGAATTACTGTAGAAAACATCCCTCCTCGCTCGGCCACCCTTACCTCAATAAAGCAACTATTGCAAATCTGAATTAGGTTGAGACAGAATTTATTTTTCATTTGTTCAAAAGGTGTCTTAATCACATGCAAGCTTGAAAATGAAACCGATTCGAAGCAGTGAATCAATGTCATCTGAGGTTTTGTGCGAGTCTGTTGAGCTCCTGTGAGAGGCCAGTGACTGTGTCGAGGATCCTCTTCTTATCAGAGTCCACCAGACGGCTTCCACAGCGCTGGGCAAATTTGTCCGGGTGCCAGATGGCCTGTTGCCGACGGAGCACCTTCCGAAAAGTGGATAAATCAGACCGGTCAGCACCGTGCAACATAACGCCCACCATGTCCTCCAGCGAACCGCGAGGAGCAGGCCACGGGATGTCATCGTATCCCAGCAGTCCTTCAGGTCCCTTGCTGGTGGAGCTGTGAAATGTGGCGGCACAGCGTTCCTCATAGTGCCTCTTCCTCCCCTGCCGTGTCTCCTCCTCCTTACGAGCAGCACGCTGCAGGTACTCCTCATGCTCCCGCTCCAAACGGGCTTGCAGCTCCTTACGACTCTTCTCATCTTCCTCCGTCTCCTTACGCCCCTTCGACCTCTTGTGTCCAAAGGAAGCCGCCGCTCTCTGTTCTCTGGCTCGCTGCTTAGTAAAATACTCTTGCCTGATACGATCCGCCCAGTTTCCGAAGTCTTCATCATCTTTGTCATTCCATAAGAAATCAGCTGGGGGGAACAGGGACATATTCATACAATATTTCCATTCAATGACTGTCTGATGCATATTGCTCACTATATCTTACTGCCTGGAGTTACACAACATGCAAAGGTCTGAATACATAAGACTACTAACTGTTAGGCAGGGTTGCCAAGTCTGCATAACAAAACTAGCCCAATGGCCAATCAAAAGCCATAACCCAAATATCAAAACACAAAATATGCCATTCCCACAGCTAAATGTTATCCAAATTGAAAACCACTATATCATAGTGATCATAAACTCAGCTACCCTCATTCACAAAACTTAACATCTAGCACAGTTTTATCATTTATTGAATATAACATTTCAATACAAGAAATTCGGTCAAATATGATGCATGCAATATGTCAAACATTTAACCCGCCTGGGGAAAACAGCCTGTGGTAACAGTTCAAAAGTAGCCTGATTCTGCAGGAAAACTGTGGACATGGCAACCCTGGTTTAGGACAATGCTCATTTTTAGTTAAAGTCATTAACAATTATTTATTGATTAACATTTTTGCAAATGTTAAAAGAATAAAATAATTCTTGAAAAGACAATGTTAAGTAGTTTGGCATAACTGCTTAGTACCATTTCATAGAAAAAGAAACAACTTATTAATATATTAAAATATGTCCTCAAAATTAAAGTCATGTGGTGGACACAAAATGTCTAAAAATAGGAAGTGATGTCATGCCTTAATGTATCAAGGTCAATAAATTCAGATTATAACATTTCAGCAGGCTGTAAAGTGTCAAGCTGTGTGACTCCCCAGAAACTATTATTATTATTAATTAATAATAATAAATCATGATATTTTTTACTTTTCTAAATACTTTTATATCTAAAAACAAATATACTGTATCTAACGACTGAGATATGTAACCTACACTCACATGTTTAAGGTATGAGGAAAATATGTTTACACCACATGACATTTTAAGTCATTAAATTGAAACTTCTTCAAAACCATTTTAAAGCAACCCAGAGTAAATGTTGAAGAACTTGACATGATAAGATTTATAAATAGATTTGTATAACATATTTCCCTTTCCTTCGTTGACACATCTCTTTATTATTTTATAAAGGACTGTGGTGTGTTGGATAACCAGCCATTTCAAATATATAATGTAATAGTGAAGGATGTACAAGAACAAATAGCTTACCATCATACTGTCCAAATGACTCAAAAAACTCATCCTGGCATTCGCCCAACAGCTTCTCTCTCCATTGTTGCTCTGTATCAACATTTGAAGGTTCATTTTTGACGTTCCCCTGTTTCAATTCAGTTAATAAGAAACATAATGAACTTGCATAATAATGGACTCAACATGGTAGCACAATCTGTTCTAAATATAACTAAACCATTAGTTTAGAGAGTCTGTATTTTCACAGCACCTGCTCAGGCTTCATCCACTGGAGCAGGTCATGAGGAGTCACTCCTGTTTTATTGGGAATATCCATAGCTTCTGGACAGTTTTTTCGTAATGGCACCACCAGGTCATCATAAGCTGCGAATGATAATGTGAACAGTGTTTGAACAGATTTTTTTTTAAACGATTTTCCTGATATTGCAGAGCACCGTCTCATACCGCTTTTGCCATGTTTGAGGGCTCTATTTGCGGCCAAATGTAGTGGTGTGTCTCCATTCCGGTCGGTTTGCAGGGGATCTGCTCCATGTTTCAGCAGCAGTCTGAGAATTGCATCGTCCCCGTGAGAACAGACAATGTGTAAAGGACTTCTATGCTTCTTCCCCTGGGAGAAATTAAGCTCCAAATCTTTGTGTTTACGAAGGAATGACTTTAACTTCATCAGACTCCCCTCCTCCACATAGCGCAAAACTCTTCTTTGTTTTCCCTTCAACATCGGGACTACGTGAAGATATTAAAATCTGGATTAAAATTAAAGCTATGAGCTATGGATATGTGTTACTTAATAGCACATTTGATCATGAAACGTCCTGTCGATGATTTAATTACGGACATCAACAAACGTTACACGACACCACTGCAGTACGTCCGCGAAATCATTCCGGACTCAGAACCCAATAGTTCCGTATATGTCACGCAGGTTTGAATGGTGACCAGCAGGTGTCGCCGATTCACAACAAATCTCAATATATATTTCACTGCTAAATGGCTATATAGAATATAGCTCAAATAAATCCAAGTTAGGCTAGTTCATAACTTGTTTGAATATCAGACAAAAAAATTGAACTTGCCAACCTGTCAAGGCAACAGCAGGGGTTTTCAAACTTTAAGATGCCAAGGACCCCCAAATATGTGGAACCTTTTATGAGGGACCCCTTTCCATCTATATTATGTTAGATAAATAGTATGTGTGACATTATAATTATACAACATATTTTTTCCAAACTTAAATTGGCTATACTTAATGTTGGATGTATAAACCTGAAGAACATATATAATATAACTATATAACTAGTCAAAATTGCAGAATGATATCTATTTGACGTATTAACACACATCTTTCACAGATGTGAGCTTCAGAGTTCAAGAGCAAACCAATTTGAGAGGAAAACTATATTTAGGCTATTTATCTTAAATCCTACTAGAGCTGTGCATTTGAACATTTGACTGAATTGTTTGCTTGTGTTTATTTCCTTTTGTCTTTAATAGTGGCTATTGTTGTTCATTTAAATATTATTGTTCAATAAATATTATTTGATATAAATATGCATTAGGTAATAATCTGTCATTATTGCACATGATTCTAATTTGGAGCACTGTAAAAAAAATATTGGTTTAACTTAAAAGAGCAAGTAACCTGGTTTCAAATTTTGAGTTCATTTAAATAAAAAAAAATAAGTTAATACAATGAAGGAAATTGGTTTAATAAATAGAAACTCAAAATATTATTGTATCTGAACCACATAAATTAAAAACAATTTGTGGTAAATCATGAAAATAGCACAATTTGGCATGTTTCACTGCACTATAAAAAAATAAAACACACAATTACACAATATGTTTACAAAATCTTTTAATAATATTTGAATAAAGGTTTGTTGATTCTGAAAAATGTTCATTGTATTAACATTTTAAGGCAACCAGCTAACTTACTTTTAAAATATTTTTGTTTGAAATGTTTAAGCCACAGTCCCAAGACATCATCTTCTTCCCATTCAATTGACTAATCTTTCATCTAACCTGTTGATTTACTGTTAGGGCTTCTCAAACAGGTTGAGGTGATCGGATCCCTGCAGGTGTCTCCTTCAAGTGTGCTATACTTAAACAAAACAAAAAAAGAGAAAGTATCCTTTCAGTCTACTTTGTATGTAATTCTCAGAAATACACTTTATGTACTTCTCAGAAATATACTAAAATTTGCACTTAAGTGTACTTGACTTATAGGATACCGACAGAAAAGTGTAAGTAGTTGGCCTATACTCAAACTTTTGATCAAGATACAAGATACAAGTATAAATAAGTATTCTAAGTATACTGATAAAATTATGCATGAAGCTGCAATACAATAAAGCACGACATGATTTTTCCAAGTAAGACATCCTGGAGCAACATTCCTGTCTGAAAATGTAGTCCTAACTATATCCCTACCTCTAAACCTAATCCTACCCATAACTTATCCCACAAAAATCTGAGGAAAATAATAGGTGAATAACACTGATGTAGAAGCACCTAACCCTGGTAAGAAGAAACTTGACATAAACTGTAAACTTGTCCATCAAATCTGATTGGTTGGTTGGAATGTTGATCCAGGGTCAACAAAGATGAAGATTTAGAAATAAAACTAATAAAACTAATACAACTAAATAAAGAAACAGGGGTGAGACAGCAAACAGTGTGACAATATTGGTTAATCGCTATGCTTCTTGCGGTCTTGTGCAGGATGTGTCTGGTATTTCCTGATGTTCCTGATCAACATCTTTATTAATCCTGGAACAACATTCCAATTAATTAGCTCATAAACTTTTTGACATTTCTACACTTTATACTGTTTATAGTGTCTTTTATCATGGCCATTTCCTTTCAATCCTTTATCTTTTCTAATATCTCCAGATCAATTTCAACCTCGGGGACAGTCCATGCACCGGTACCTCTCTCCATACAGGTGACATTACATTTAATCTCTGCAATCTGACATTTTTATTTGTAAGGAAGTTGCCTGGGCGTCTGGCATGAGAAACGATGACTTCCTGGGAACAAAGGACTTTTTCTTAGGATGAACATTTGAACACTCTTCTCAATACATAACAGCCACACCCGAGACACACCATACTGAGACACACACACCTCACACTCACAATCTACCCATCACCCACTGTTTTGCCCATTCGCCACCACACTGAAAACCCATTCTGAACCTATGCAATGCTAAATATGTACAGTGTGTAACCATTCATGTTTAGTATCATTTGAAACGTGTCAGTGCGTCTGGTAAAATGGTCTCATTCTCCAAACCAGAATACAAACCTCCAAGAAGTTCTATAAATTGAGAAAATATTGTGTGACTTTAAGGAGGTAATCCCCCACAGATTGCTAATTCAGGATACCTCCTGTATGTAAATAAGTATTCTCCTTCACAAATGGTGAGAACCCATTCAAACACAAATTCTGATTGCCCATTTGTGACCCCTGAATAAGGGCCAAAACCTAATTATAATCACAGTAAACCACCATTTGGTATCTATTGAATTATCTGGGTATTTAAAGGAAAGTGACACTAAACTCGAGGAGTCTGTATCTAGATATCCCACACTGTTTGTGTGTAGTCTTTCACGACCAGGTAAAGATTTCTGGAATCCTTGATTCTTGAATTATTGTTTCTGTATATGATTGATTGATGCTTTTTATCCTTTGAATTGAACTTTGATCGATGTTTCTTACCTGGTTAATAAATCGTTATGTTTAAACTTACAACAACGTATTTTGTGTTAATAACTCAGTATATCCTGTTGTATCCATAACATTACAAATATATGCTCAGGCTAGTATAACACGGACTAAGATGTGGTTTTTGGTGAAGCACACCAGACTGATGTTTTAGAGCTCCGACTAAGCACATTGGCGTAAGGTATGTATACTTGGACTGAAAGAGATTGATAGATCAAACGAGTCTATTCCGTTTAGAACAATAACAAATTGTTAGACCAATCTAAATAGGGCAACTCAATTCCTGATTATTGTAACATTGTTCTAATTGCGTATGCGTGAAACCACGGCATGATTATAGAAAGTTATCACTGGAGCTAGCAAGTTGGTCGCTTGATTCTGTGGTAATGGTCATGGCCTCTGATTGGAAACAATGTTGCATTAATTAAATGCAGATCCAAGAGAACTGAATAAAAATATTCTGGAATGATCACAGTGGTTACGGACGTCCAGAATATCAGTGAGTCACCTCTGCCTTAATGACCAAGACTGACGAGTTTGTAATAGAGACCGTAAACCGGACTGGTGCGAGACTCTAAAAGTTATCGGAATCTTGAATGCTGAGTTTAACATAAGATAAACGATTTAAATTGAAAGATAATATATAAATCTAAAGTTAATGATTAACAAAATCATTTAATACCTTTTCATTAATGGAGTCAGATGAATCAATGAGGTAAATGAATACAAAGAAATGTATTTAATTTAATCCTGTTGTGTTGCAAAAAAGGAAAGACAGTAGCACGCAGATACACATTCGCCGTGCCATTGGACGCCGAGAATTGGACCAGTGGGCGGACTTACAGTTTTATGCTCAGTCCTGATCCCCCTTTTTTTTGTTTACATATTCCCAGCAGTTATTTAATACATAGCAATGTGATTTTTAACCAGTGTTGGGGCTAGTTACTCAAAAAGTAATATATTACATATTACATATTACTCTCAAAAATAGTAATGCCTTACTTTACTTTATTACTCCTTGAGAAAGTAACTAGTTATATTACAAGTTATATTACTAGTTACATTTTTTCTTAATTACTCTATAATGGCCTGAGATGCATCAGATGGAGGAGAACATACAAAGGAGGAGTGTTCTTTAGGGTCTTTATTACGCCAACAACAGACTGGCACTGCCTAGCACAAATAACTACGGTAACAGTTTACAATAAGGTTGTATTAGTTAATGCATTAGTTAACATTAACTAATGATGAACTGCACTTATAAAGCATTTATTTATCTTTGTTAATTTCAACATTTACTAATGCATTAATAAAATCTTGTTGACATTAGTTAATGCACTGTGAACTAACATGAACAGCTGTATTTTTATTAACTAGTGTTAACAAAGATTAACTAATGATGAAAAGAGGTGTTGTTCATGGTTAGTTTATGTTAACTAATGCGTTAACTAATATTAACTAATACAACCTTATTGTAAAGTGTTACCATAACTACAAACAACTGTACTTGTGCAATCAAGTACAAACAAGTATTAACTTCCTCAATGTTTAACAAACACCTCTGGTGCAAACAATCAATATATTTGATTGTCAATTTATAACAAGTCCAAAGATATATTAACTTCCTCAATGTTAAACAAAAACCATCTAGTGCAAAAAATCAATTTGATTACAAGCGGTGGAGAGCAGCTATGTCCCCGGGCAGAGTGTGAACTTCACCGTCAAGTTATTTTCCTTCCGTTGAACATATTCAAAATAATTACTGAATCTCCACCCGTCGAAACTAGCTTTCTGTTGCTGGGAACCTTCATCTGAAAAAGAGCTTGCCGTTGTTTACGCTTCCATTTTTCCCCGATCTGTCTTTGAGGGGTGCCGCTCTGCTGCTGGCTGCCGGTTTTCGACCAATCGGTGATGGTAAATGATACCTCGTGCCAAACCCAGACCAATCACTGTTCCATTCACGCCCTCCTCCTTCTCTTCTGTTCTCTGTGTTGTGTGTGCTACTGGCAAATGTAACGCAAGTAACTAGCTCGGGAAAACTGTAATAATATTACCATTTTCAGACGAGTAATGCCTTACACTACCAGTTACTGAAAAAAGTAATATTATTACAGTAACGCGTTACTTTGTAACGCGTTACACCCAACACTGTTTTTAACATAACTCTTCATATATTTCCAGTATATCAGGGAACGTTTTAGTCTCGTAAAAAAATCTGTGGTATTTAATTTGCCTCAACCAGTAGAATATTGATTAGCATTTATTTTCTAAAGCTCTATACTGTATTTCAATCAGTGAATCGTCAGAATTATTTTGATTCTTTGAACAAATCAGTGGATCATCTGCTGAAAAATCACCAGTATAAGGTATGTTTTGCATGCTGGGATGCTGGTGGTCCAGCATATGTTGTCTTTTGCTGGTATGATCCCAGCAAGACCACAACAAAACTTGTGTATATCACATTTCTCAGTGTGTGTTCATAGTTAAAAGACCAAGACAGTTTTACCAATTAACTTGAATAAATTATTTAATAAAGAAAACTCATGTTGCTGGTTACATTTACACACTCTCAGAAAAAAAAGGTACAGTGAAGGTACAATTTTGTTCCTAGTTAGACATAGTTAGATCAGCATTTTGTATGAATTGATTTAATAAATGACTAATTCATTAACACATGACTTGCCACTGGGCGATATTACATTCATAATTCAAGTATCATTTCATTTAGTCATTCATTTCATATTTTTTTATTCAAAATGTTATTTAAAACATTAATCTTATTACACTATACAATTGTAATTGCTGAGTAAATGCATTTACTGCCCTTTGAGCAGCATTAAACACATCAAAAAAGCAATTGGTAATGCCTTTAGCATGTGTACTTTTTCATTTTGTGTTGCAGCTAGGAATAGGCGAGGAGTTTGCATTTCGAGCATGCACCATCTGCATCTGTAGTCGCCCATCGCTGGTTAGGTAGGACCTACCGCAGAGATCTTCCATATGTTGTACTGGCCCTCAGGTCAGTTCATATGTGTATCCACCACACGTTACCTCCCCTTCGGCAGGATGTGGCCTCTGTAGCATCCCTCTTCATTGGACTAGGCACTAGTCATGTCTGAAAAGCAATAAGAATTGAGATCTGAAGCAATCGTCCCTGTAAAATGTCACAATAGTGGAACAGCAGCTACGGCCATCCCTAGAGTAAACCCTGTCCCTTCCATTCTCTTGGTAATGGAGGTCTACTCTCCTTGGCCTTACATGGGTCACTGGGTGGATCACGACTGTGTGAGGGCAGTTGCCAAAAGGGCACGCTACTGCTTGCCGGCATCTACGTCTCCGACACTCATAACGCAGTTCAGTGACTGTGGTGCTTTCCATAGGGACCCAATCCTCAGCAAAACAAGAATGAAGTGAGCAATGCCGGTCATATTTATACTCGTATGTCCAGTTGGGTGTGACTCGGCATGCAAATCTCACTGGCTATTGTCCGTTGGCTCGGTTAGCTTGTTTGTCAAAACCCTGATTACATTAAATAATAATATTGGGCTTGTTTTGGGCTTCTTTTTGAAGCTACGGTTGCTTATTTGTCATGCAAGAGTTGGCAGGACTGGTTAACACTATAGGGGTCGTTGTATACCTAAAACCGCCAGTGAGTAAAATTGACCCATGCACACCAAACAAGTAGGATTATGATCTTGATATATGAGTCATTTTTATTCTGACACTGATTTTTTATTCAGATTCTGATCCTGGCTTTGATTTGTTTGTAGTAGCCAAATGTGAGTCTATGAGTAGTTCTGATTGGCTGAGGCCAAAATGTAAAAATGCAACCTTTTGAGGATAGGGAATCCAATCACTTCATGTCTTCTGAGATACCTTCATCTGATCGATTCTTGAAGACAGCATAGATGTATCCTTCCATGCCTTTGATATACCACAATCCTGCTTTCCATTCTGTGACAGTTGAGCTGAAAAATAAAGATGGTATCTGAAAGCTGTGGTTGGTGGCTATTTTGTGTGTCAATGCACGTTTTTGACCAAAGTTTTCCACTTTCTAACGAGAACTTACTATTATAGCAATTAAATATTTACTTAGTTTTCACCAAAGCTTGTTCTATTTTGTTGTAAATCATGAAACTTTTACGCCGCCTCAGAAACCAGAAATCAGTTCGTGAGGTATAGGCTTTGTGCACAAACGCTTCCTGCAAAGTCATTGCCTGATAGGGCAGCAAGGCAACAAGTCAGCTGGCTAAGTTTTCGGACACAGCCATTGACTGTTTATGTCAAGGCATAATGGGAATGTGCTGTTTTTGGTCTCCCTCTCTTGGAGGAGTGCATTTAATCGGGTAATATACAGGTGTGTATATATATAAAAAGGTATTATGTCACTGTATTATGTATTATTATACTTCACAAAGTAATGTCTAGAGTCATGATATGATTATTTTTAGTCATCAACTATGTTTTTATCCTGTTGTTTGATACTATTTATGCAGGCTACACTAATCACTTTTTTGGTGAATATAGGCTAAACGTGCCTGCAATGACAACGACAATTAAAAGTTAATACATACATAATAATAAAATGTCATTAATCACATATGAAGATAACCCATTTGATTTAAATTACTAAAATATCCTAAACAGACAATGAGCAATAATAATTCACAACACTGCACAGGATACATGATACAGTGACAAAATCAAGCACACAGTTTAATTTATCAATTAACCCTAATTCATTTGTTTAGTTATATCTTTTATAATTTGAATAAGAGTACAACATCGATAAATTTGGGGTAATCATATAAATTATTCATTACATTATAGAGTGTAAATATATGTTTTCAGACTTGAATAAATAGCAACACGATAACGATACATAATAAAAATGGCAAAACAGAAATTAATAATTAATCCAAAGTTTGAACATTTATGAGTAGGCTAAAACATCTTTATTTGAACGAGCGTTGTGTGACTGTTTACAGTAAGCCTACATGTTGCTCAAACACAAATGCGGGAATTGGGGTAAATTTGACCTGCTGGTGGTTAAATGCCCTATTTTTTTTTATCTGGTTTTAGCTAAACAATTTTTAACAACAGGGTATTGTAAGTAACACAATTTTACTAAAAGTCAATAACTGGGAGACTTTGATATTTTATTGAAAACCTGTTATGTACATTAGAAAAACTTTAACCATTTAAAATGCCTCTGTTGACTTTACCCATCTCTAAAATAATACACAGAACAAATTGAGTGTCTGTTGGAGATAGAGACAGATTTCCCTGTGTCTACAATTGTTCATTCCAATTTCCTTGTAGAATCCCCCCCCCAGTCTAATCAGGAAACATATTTCGCCTATATAAATGATCCCCCAATAGCATTCGCAAACATTGGATGCAAGTTTCTAGTAGCCAATACCTGCATCTCAGAAGAGGACAATCCATACTGACTGCTAAATTCTGATCTATCAAGAGAAGGTTATCTTCATTTAATTACAGTCATTTTGATAGTGATCATGTTTTTTCCTCACTTACATTGAGATCACTTATAGAAATGATTTCTGAACAGGTCTGTCTGAACTGTGTCGTGGAGCAATGAAGGTTTATCAGAGCATCCTGCTACTCTTCAGCTGCCAGTTCATTCACACTCTGGGCAAGCTATGTGTTTCTTATTAAAATGTTGCTAGTTTATTGTTTCATTCACATTTAAAAGTCTGTAGTGTATTTGTGATCTCTTATTATTTTTGCACCATGTTTTCACAGCTTTAAACTGTATAGTGATGAGTGGCACCCTGAAGCAGATAGACGCTGGATCTGGTTCAGTGGTTGGAGTGAACGATAAAAATGAAGTGTTTGTCCTAAATAATAATGTCTTCACCAAGATTGGTATGTCTCTAAAGCATTTCAGTGTTGGTCCTGCTGGTCAGCTTGGGGTGGATACAGCAAACAAGATCTACAAGTTGCAGGGTGCCAGCTTTGTGCAGTTTCCAGGTGAAAAGAGAGCGCACAATTACAGAAATCAATACATGCCCAATCAGTCATTAAAAATAGTTTTAAGACATTGTTTTATTGTTATTCTTAAATTTATCTTTCATTCAACCTGTTGTTTTAGGCCTTCTCAAACAAGTGGATGCTGGAGGTGATCAGATCATTGCAGGTGTCAATATGAATGATGACATTTTCTGTTTAAATATGGATGCTAACAACAAATGGCCATCCAGCACAATTCCTTGGGTTCACATTAACGGAAAGCTAAAGTATTACAGCTGTGGCCCATACAGCTGTTGGGGAGTGAACAGCGTGGACCAAATCTTCATCACGAAGGTAATGTCACAATGTTAAATACAAGGGCTTGAGTACAAAATCAAGCACAGGTTTTCAAAAGTATAACAATAGACTTCATGGAAGCGTTTGATTTTCTGACATAACTAAAAAAATTGAAAGAAACTGGTATGGAAGTCGGTATGTTGTTTCTTGATGTGACTATATGGTTCACTGTTTTGTTTTTCTTTGGGTCTTGTGAAGGACGTGTCTGGTAATGCCTGTTCCGGGTCTGGCTTTGTGAATATTCCTGGACTTCTGTCCATGATTGAAGTAGCAACTGATGGCAGTGTCTTTGGTGTCAACTATCAGGGATCTTTATTCCAAAGGTGAACTAAACAGATATCATAGTTGTATGAACAAAAGTGATACATTTTTCAATAACAATTTTTCCTAAATAGATCGAATGCTATATTAAAGAAACCATAATTTTGCAGAATTGGCATCACTCGATCCAACCCCGCTGGCACAGACTGGACTGCAATGGTTGCCTGTCCCAATGGTCACAAGCACGTGAGCTTTGACCTGGGAACGCTGTGGGTCGTCTGTGTTGATGAGTCCATCCGTAAATGTACTTTATAGTCTGTCATGAGTCACAGCAGCAACGGATGAGCTCAGTCATTAACAAAAACCTCAAAGTAATAAGTAATGATTATTATAAAACTAAAAGTTTGATTAATATTTCTTCTCTTTTCTTTTTCTTGTTGTGAATCAATAAAGCATTGTGATAGCATCATATCAGTGTTGTTTCTTTTTTGCATCATTTGGTTCAGTGGTTCTCAAACTGTGGAAACATTCTTCATGTTTTATTTCTAATGTCTGATATGCTTTTGCATCTATAAAGCCCACATTTTTTGAATATATTATTAAATATATTAATATATTTAGAATATATATTTTAGAATATATAAATACATATCCTGTATTAATCCACACTCCAAGCTTAAAAATTGCAGTAAACGGGGCTTACGAGTTTTAAGCTCAAAAAAGCATGCATCCATATAAACGTATTCCACACAGCTCCGGGGGGTTAATAAAGGCCTTCTGAAGCGTTTGTGTAAGAAAAATATAGATATTTAACCAGTTATAAAGTAAAATATCTGGCTTATGCCAGACCATTTTCCGTATTCAACTTAGGGAAAAAGTGTAACTGACGTGATGTATGATGTAGGACGTATCACGTATGACGCATATGTAAATCACATTCAGTTTATTATACAATTACATAAATCTTACCTGTTTCATTTATGTTCAAGTGTACTTTTCCAACTCAGCCCATATGCAAAGCATGATGGGAAGCAAAAGTCCTGTTTGATTGAGTCCTGCAAATGTTGCATCAGTGGAAAATATTTTGAGATTTTGTTGCTAGACATGCTCAGAAAACTTAACCAGTTTAAGTTACAGCAAAGTGATTGAATTAGGTTGGTTGGACATAACTATTTATTCTTCCACTGTCAGTTGTGTTGTCACAACACAAGGTTTTTGCATAGATTAAAAATAAACCTTTTATGTTACTAAAAAATAATGTGGTTACTTTGAGGATTACTTGATTGAAACATGTTATTTCAAAATGAAAACCTCAAGTGAAGTCGATTTAACATGAAGCAATTTTATTTGAACCAGAAACCTGATATAATAGTATAAAAATAAATAGTTTAAATAAAGTAAACAGTATTGTAAAATCATTTTTTTTTGTGTAACCTTTATGCCGCTAAGGGGTCATTCCTTTGTTTAATGTCAAAATATAGGCCTAGTTCAATAAATCATGTTGCTGAAGAGCCTTTCAGAGAAGTCTAGTCTATTTAAATATTTTATGGAGGCAAAATAATAATACTGATGATTGTGATAAGAATAATAACGAACAGTTTTGATTAAACTGTTCATTTAACTTACCTCTGGTAATGGATAGGCAAAACTACACTTCCCATAATCCAGTTCTTCAAGGGAGCTTCCTGGTACAGCCTGCAAGCGCGCGCTCAACAGCACAGGTTTCGCAGAAACGGACGATCGCGCGCATCGAATTGAGCCTGTTTCTCAACTCAGTTTACCCTACATTTACCTTACAACATCACGTAAGTCTTTTGATTCATGCAGCTTACTACAATATTAGGGCAAGACTATAATATCAGCCGACATGCCGCAATAACAGATTTCTTTCATTGAAAGAAAACTGTTGGCAAATAGCCATTTTGCTGCGCGTTCATGTTCGGCCTTGTTTGTTCTTATAATAGTTGTAAACGACTGGCGCCCTTGAATCATTTTCTCTTCCACTCATTTAATACCTGCAAAAACACAACAAGCGTAAATGCAAGCATTGCTTCTTTGGAAAATAAATGAATGTTTTTTTTAAAGACTTGGAGCATCATTGCAAAACACGAGGATTCAACCATAACGAAGTTGTTACTTACCTGCACGTAGATTATGAATATTTTTATTCCAAAATGAGCAATATAGCCCTGAATGTATTCGTGCAATATATGCTTTTCACAATAATGATGTGGTTTGGTTTTTCATTTAAATTGTATTGTCCTTTTCAGAATGCCTAAGTCAAAGGAAGTGTTGTCTTCTTCCTCAGACAGTGACTCTGACAGTGAAGTTGACACGAAGGTATGGAGACAAATAACCCCACATTACACTAACTAACTAAAAGAAATGCATATTTGCTTCTGAAAATGTGGATATTTCTTGAGAATAGCCACCAGTTTCATGTTGTCAGAACATTAGAAGCATGACCTGCAGGGTTTTAGAAGTACCAAGATCCAAAAAGCGATTTTGATCCCACTGATCCACATATGAGAAATTATATTCTGGATAGCAAAGAATGGATAATGTAGATTTAATACAATGACAGTCTTTTGTTTTATCTATTGAAAAAAAGGTTGATTGGATGAAATTTTTTTTGGTCATTCTGTTCCACAAAAGATATATCTAAATTTTCTTAGTATTTAGACCAATTCTATAATATGCTATCAGGATGTGAAATGTTGACTGTTAAAACTGAAGCATAGTGCTGAAATTCTCACACTGCGTCCAGACCTCAGGTCCCTCAATGGGTAGGGTCATGATTAGAAGTACCATCATCATGTGAAATCCAAAGGTGCAATACAAGTCAATACAATGTAAAATTCTGTTTTTCAGGCCAAGAGGAAGAAGCAGGCAACACCAGAGAAGCCATCAAAGAAACAAAAAAGTGGAGAAACTTCAAAAGTGTCATCTGCCTCCAAAAGCAGCAGCAGCAGTAAAAATGATAATATGTTCCAGGTGAATGATCAAACAGAGAAATTATGACAAAAATGTTTAGCTTTACGCGATACAGCATTACCACACTGTATATTGAATGTTGTTTTTAAGATTGGAAAGATGAGGTATGTGAGCGTTCGGGATTTCAAGGGAAAAGTGCTTATTGATATCCGGGAATACTGGATGGACCAGGAAGGTGAAATGAAACCCGGCAGGAAAGGTAGGTGTCTATTCTTCATGGATTCAAAATTCAAATAATGGCCCCAATTAATAAGAATCACAAGCTGAAATTTTGTAAAATACACAAAGACATAGTTTTGTATAGGCTTTATAGACAGATAGGTTTAGAGGGGTCCTTCAAGAGTCAGCATCACATCCTCTTGTAACACTGTTTGAAGAATTCATCTTCCAGAATCTGGCAATAAGTTTTGGGATGGAAAGAGTTCATTTTTAGTCCATCTCCTATCTTGAAGTCCGTTTGGCAGAGATGGACCAAAAATACACACAGATGCTTGATTGGATTGGATTGAGATCTGGGGAATTTCGAGGCCAAGTCCAACTTCTCAAACTCGTTGTTGTGCTCCTCAAACCATTCCTGAACCATTTTAGCTTTGTGGCAGTGTGCATTATCCTGCCACAAAGAGGCCAAAGTCACCAGGAAATACCGTTTCCATGAAAGAGTGTACATGGTGTGCAACAATGCTTAGGTAGGTGGTACGTGTCAAAGTAATATCCACATGGATGGCAGGACCCAAGGTTTCCCAGCAGAACATTGCCCAAAGCATCACACTGCCTCCGCCGGCTTGCCTTCTTCCCATAGTGCATCCTGGTGCCATGTGTTCCTCAGGTGAGTGATGCACACGCACCCGCCCATCCACGTGATTCATCAGACCAGGCCACCTTGTTCCATTGCTCCGTGGTCCAGTTCTGATGCTCACGACTCACGTGCCCACTGTTGGTGCTTTCTGCGGTGGACGGGTCCGTGTGGGCACCCTGACTGGTCTGCGGCTATGCAGCCCCATACGCAACAAACTGCGATGCACTGTGTATTCTGACACCTTTCTATCAGAACCAGCATTAACTTCTTGAGCAATTTCAGCTACAGTAGCTTGTTTGTTTGATCAGACCACACGGGCCAGCCTTCACTCCCCACATCGCCGGGTCACCACTGTTCCTTCCTTGGACCACTTTTGATAGATACTGACCACTGCAGACCTACACCCCACAAGAGCTGCAGTTTTGGAGATGCTCTGACCCAGTCGTCTAGCCATCACAGTTTTAATCAGAAAAATCGTAATTAGATCTCCTCCCCCCCCATCTCTTAATTTAATTGCAATGCATTGCATCTGGGAGGAATCATATTTAATCCTTTTCATATTCACCAATATAACAATACATTGTAATAAACAACATTTTCATACATAGAATGCTTAAGTAAATAAGTATATCTAATTAAAGTTGAGTCATAAGGCAAATAGTTAATTTGGAATTAATCAAACTTGTTAGCTTCTAATGCTCAAAAAACAAAACTATGTATTCAGATGCATTTTGTGTATACAGTATGTGAGCTGAGTTGTTTATTCACCAGAGTTCTGTTTGATGTGCTTATTACAGGTATTTCACTGAACCCAGAGCAGTGGAACCAACTGAAAGAGCAGATAAATGAGATCGACGACGCCGTGAAGAAAATCTAAGACCTGCCTGCTGTTCACTGGCAACCTGGATGCTTTTTTAAAAACCGATTCTCACTCTACAGTTCTGCTTCTGCTGCCCTCCAAAGCCCAAACACAGCATCTATACCTTCTCTGAATCAGTCAAGGGACAGGTCATAGTCTTAGAGACCTGATTTTAGTCATGAATTTGAAGTAACTCTTACCCTTGGTTTCACAGACTAGGTTTAAGCTAGCCCCAGACTAAAATGCATGTTTGAGCTGTTTTAGATGAAAGCAACTTGCACTGGCATATCTTAAAATATGTCAGTGCCATTGTTTTGTCTCAAGATGCACATCAGTAATGTTTTTCTAAGGCACATTTATAAAAGCTACTTAAGTTTCTTAATTGAACTAAGACCTAAATCCTGGCTTAATCTAAACCCTGTCTGTGAAACCGGGCCTTAATGTGTAATTACTATGTTTTTGCATTTGTAGGGTGACATGGTTCACAAAGCAAATGACCAGGACACTTTGTATGTATATTTTAGATTAGGTTTTATTGAAGTAGTTGTTCATTGTATTTTTCTTTGTTTCATGGTTGGGGTTTTCAAAGGGTTTTGCTAGAGAGATAGGGTGTGAATTTGTGCCCTTCGTTTTCAATAAAGATGAGAGAAATTCACACACCAAGGATTTTGTTTTGTTTTGAATTACAAATTTCTCACAAATAATAAAGGTGCAGAAAAACTACCATTCAAAAAAGTTTTTAAAAATTAATACCTGTATCCTGCAAGGATGGAACACAAGTTAAACAATGTTAAGATGTGTATTTCAAAAATTGTTCTGAACTGTACAATTTGTCAAAGGATGTTGACATTTTTTTTTTTCAACAGTGATGATAGTCAGAAATGTTTTTTGAGCAGCAAAACAAACAGCATATTACGTGTGACACTGAAGTAATGATTCTGAAAATTCAGCTTTGGCATCACTGGAATAAATTACATTTTAAAATATATTTTTTATTGTAATATTACAGTCTTGATGAGCAAAAGAGATTTCTTTCAAAAAGAAAACGTATTACTGACCTTAAACTGTTCCATTAAACCTGTAGTGTGTTGAATTATGGGTACTATTAAATGTTATCATGGATTGTCTGCTAAAAAATTCATTTTTAAAATTGTGTGTAGGCAAAAAGCCCCATTGGCTTCCATAGTACTGAGAAAAAAGAAAGTAAATCATCATCAACTGTTTTGTTACAGATATTCTTCAAAATATATATTTGTGTTTTAAGATAAATAAATTCATATGGGTTTGGAACTTTAGTTAATGTAGTGTTAACATGTCTCATATGAGTATATTATTATGTAATTAATTATGTTAAGTTATGAATGTATAGTAAGTATCGTAGTAAGTAATAGTCGTAGTAAATAGCGCTCAACAATGAGCAGGTCCACCATACAAACATTATTTATGTGCACATACAAGAAACCTGTTATATATCATCGCAAGTCAATATCTGAAGTATAACACATCCAGGCATAAACTAGAGGTGTTTTTAAGGAAAATGCTGTATCCAGAGGCAGAGCACATTTCTTCCAGTCACCGAAAGTATAGTAGGCTACTTGAGCGCAATGAGCGATATGAACTGCAACTTCACAGTTCGGCCACTAGGTGGTGGGAAAAGTCCACGAAATGTTGTGACAAAGAGTCCGTTTGCTGTTCCACCGCAACTTTCGCTCTCTGGACAGACGTGAAAGATGCTCGTTTAGGACCCTGAGGCGAGTGTTTTATACTCTTGATGTGCACCACACCATCTCTGCGGCGTGCAATCAGTCACCACGTTGATACGGAACTTCAGAATCACTTTCTGTGTGAGCAAACAGCAGCCTACGCAATGAGAGAACTACATTTCAAGGATAGTTTTTGGGTAAGGTTTTTGTATTTTGGGGGCATGGAGTCAATGTTTATAGAAACATAGTGAAGATACTGTTTGTTTCTACCATACTAAATTATAATCATTTATGTGGTAACTTATACGTCTTTAAACGATTTTAACCTCGACTGTCACATATCGAAACAGCGTCAATTCCCTTAAGGGAAGTAAGTTAACGTTATGGTCAACACATACTGAGTCGCATAGGAGTCCATTAAACAAACCAAATAGATATTTCCTTCTAAAATAACACATTGCAAATAAAACTGAATTATGCCTGAATGTTCTTTAACTATCATCCCAGCCTGGGAACATTGAGACCTTATTTGGCAAAGCAGGCACTAAAGTGCAATTTAGTTTTGTTTTCTTAGCTTTTATTTTGGGCCGTATCTCATGTTGACTGTGGCTTTGGGTATGATGCCATGTCTGCCCCTCAGACTTATAAATTACAGAGACTGTGATGGGCTCTCATGGTTAATGATAGTCAACAGCCCAAACCACCATGTTTTTGAAGGCTACAGTGAGGAATTAGTGATATATGTGCCACTGTGTGGAATCCTGGCAGATTTATTTGAATGTGTTTTGTGTATTTCTTTCTGTATCATTCTTCAATTGTGGGAGCAGAACACTGATATCACTAGCACAGCTGGATATGACAGCATCATCCAGCACATGAATGACGGCAAAAGGACGTGCAAAGAAATCGAGGACTTCATGAAAGCCAGGTGAGAAGTCACAGTTACGAACTGATCTGACACTTTCACCTCAAAATCTTGAGGGTCGCACACGTATAAATTGACCTGCTTAGTGCATTCACATGAATGTCACAGAATTTTACTGCCTCATGATGAGCATTGTTGCAAGATTTCCTGTTGTTCATGTGAAAATGATTTACAGTTATAAGTGTTTCCATGTTCTGTTAAAGGGATAGTTCACCCAAAACAGAAAAAAATTACTCACTCATATGTTGTTACAAACCTGTATGAGTTTATTTCTTCTATTGACAATAGAAGATATTTTGTCTTTGTAATCGTCGCACAGTTTCCCATTTACTTTTTTTTTCTTTTTTGCCATACAATGGAAGACAATGGGTTCCGTAAACTGTCTGGTTACTGACATTCTTCAAAATATATATTTTTTGTTTTCAGCAGAACAGGTACTCAACTCATACAGGTTTGAAACAACATAAGGCGATTATTGTCAGAATTTATATTTATATTTTCTGGGTGAGCTATCCCTTTAAGTTACTGGAGTTCAATGTCAACATGAATGATTTACTAATAGTTATTTGCATGTTAAACAAGGATGGAGAATATATCAAAGCTGTGCGGAAATGTTTTCTCAATATAGAAAGTATGAAACATAAAATCCTTCTTAATACTCAATATTCATGTTTAATGCAATTAGTAGACATTTGATTATATTAACAAATACATTTCAGGCAAACAAATTGACTGATTGAAACTCATTAGTAATATCATTATTTCTTCTTGCGGACAAGACATTTATTTAAAATATAAAAACATACTTTTCAGAGCTGCAATAGAAGAGAAATACGCCAAGGAACTGCTGGGTTTGTCAAAGAAAGTGTGTGGACACAGTGAAATGAAGTAAGTAACAATGAGTAATTACAGGTAATATTTTGGTTATATTTTTACAAATTGCAGACAGGTTTCTTGTTGAGAAGTCTGCTATTAATATTCTAACAATTCAGACTATAAAAGTGGGAACCGGAGCCATATTAGAGACTTTGAGGTGGGCACTTTTGGGCTGAGCTAGTAAACAGTAATCAAGCAACCTCATTAAAGCACCGTAGCAATCGTATAGCAAGACCCTAGCAACTGCCCACAACCACTTATGAATGCACCACTTAATCTTCTCAGGTTGTGGTCTTGTTTTAGATGTTAAATTATTTTATGTGTTTAGCCAGAAATATACATTTGAAAAAAGTCATTTGAAATGTTATTGTGTTGTTCTGGTTAGATACTGATGCCCTTTAAAAAGATAACATTTGCACAGAACCGTGTTGATGTGCTGTATTAGATAATTTCAAACCTAAACAGTGTCTGTGTTGGTCACATGTTTGTAGTTGGTTTGTGGTTAGGGCCTTTCCTCTTAATATGGGGTGATGAAAAAAAAAGTGTAACTGTTCTTCAGTGACTGATGTCAGCAATTTTACAATGGTTTTATTGCACAAAATGGATGTTGGTTACTCATCAATGTTCTGTCTGTTTCTAGCACCCTGAAACGATCACTTGATGTTTTCAAATTACGTAAGTAAATACTGTCTGAAAATGTATTGATTGCAGTATATTATTCTGTTACCCACCTTTGTTTGAAATGAATGTTTAGAAACGGAAAATGTGAGTTTGTCTCATCTGCATTTGGCCCAAACCATGAGGGAGGAAGCAAAAAAATTAGAAGACTTCAGAGAGAAACAGAAAGAGACCCGGAAGAAGGTAAGATGTACAAACTGCATTTTATACTCTGTAATTTACTTATAAAAAGTGAAGTGTGCCATTTTTGCATTACCAGTGTCACTAAACAGAAAGACTTTTCATACCTGGAGAAACTTATCATTAGGGTACCCATTCATCTCTATGGTAGTTGCTCAGCTGGGTCAGGACCTCTTGGAAACAAGTGTCCAGTTCTTGCCACCGTTAGGTTTTTTTTTTTACCTAGGGGTAAATGCGACCTGTTGCTCTGGAGATACAAGGAAATGACAGTACTAACTGGTTGATGGCACAACATCAACACGCACTTCTTCATGAACACTTCACTATTTCAGCTATCCTGAGCTGTGAAAACAAAAGCTGCAGACAGAGAAGAATATATGTCGCCTCTAACAAAAAGTCTACTACTGTACAAAAATGAAATATTAGCAATAGAGTGCTGCAGTGATAACGTATTTTTGTAGGCCAAACCTACAAAGTTAGCATCGCCCTGATTCCCTCAACAAAAAAACAATCATATGTTTTCATTGGCTTTTGGATTATTGCATGAAAATAAGATCTCTGACCAACAAAAGCTTTTGATTCTTACACACTTCACAAAGTAACACAATTAATTTATACAATCGACAAAAGTCAAAAAAATGTAATTTACCTATTTAACCTCCCAATGTTAATCCGTATGGTTGAATATGGAGTTGGCCCATCCCTTGCTCCTTATAACAGCTTCAAATTTTCTGGGAAGGCTTTTCACAAGGTTTAGGAGTGTATTTAGTTTTTGACCATTCTTCTAGAAGGGCATTTGTGAGGTCAGGCACTGATGTTGGACGAAAAGGCCTGGCTCGCAGTCTCTGCTTTAATTAATCTCAAAGGTGTTCTATTGGGTTGAGGTCAGGACTCCCAGTCAAGTTCCTCCACACTAAACTCGCTCATCCATGTCCTTATAGACCTTGCTTTGTGTACTGGTGTGCAGTCATGCTGGAATAGGAAGGGGCCATCCTCAAACTATTCCCACAAAGTTGGGGCAATGAAATTGTCCAGAATATATGCTGAAGCATTAAGAGTTCCTTTCAGTAGAACTAAGGGGCCAAGCGCAACCTCTGAAAAACAACCCCACACCAAAATCCCCCCTCCACCAAACTTTACAGGCACCATTAGAACCATTCACCACAGTACCATTCTCCTGGCAACCACCAAATTCAAACTCGTCCATCAGATTGCCAGACAGAGAAGCGTGATTCGTCACTACAGAAAACATGTCTTCACTGCTCTAGAGCCCAGTGGCGGTGCGCTTTATACCACTGCAGCCGACGCTTTGCACACTGTTCTTGAGCACGAAGTTTGGAGGTCTGCAGGAAGTTGGCGACTTCTGCACACTGTGTGCCTCAGTATGTGCTGACCTCACGCTGTTATTTTACGTGGCCTACCACTTCATGGCTGAGTTGCTGTTGTTCCCAATTGCTTTGATTTTGTTATAATACCACTAACAGTTGACCGTGGAATATTAGTAGTGAGGAAATTTCATGAATGGACTAATTGCACAGATGACAACCAATCATGGTACCACGCTTGAATTCACTCCTGAGAGTGAGCCATTCTTTCACAAATGTTTGTAGAAGTGTCTGCATGCCTAGTGCTTGATGTTATACACCTATGGCCATGAAAGTGATTGGAACACCTGAATTCAATGATTTGGAGGGTGTCCCAATACTTCTATTAGTGTATTTAATGTCATAGATTAAACATGAAAATATATTGAGCTTGTGTTCACCACAGACCTTATTTCAAGGATTTAACCAAAAATCCACTGACTTCAGTACGATGGAACAGGAAGTGCTAAAATGGAAATTCAGTTCCAGGTCTTGGCCTACAAACATTTATCCTAAATGTATCCATTATCCTGCATCCCTGCAGAAAGAAAAACGCAGCCTTCTTTAGAATTTTGTCTTTGAACTTCTATTTTTGCTGTAGCTATGTATATTTCTATGCCATCAGTGTCGAAGAATAATTAGCTAGTGACGTGGATTCACTTGTATAGTTAACGAAAGTTATCATGAGCATTGTAATGTTTGAAGCGGATGTCATAACAAATGTCAGTAGACCGGGAAGATTTAAAAATGAGCGGTTCATTCATAAATCCATAAGATCTTACCTTCATGCTGTGGAAATAAAAACCAGAAGACAGAACATAACAAGCAAGCAATGCTGATAAGCCCCGCCCCAAACTCACAGGATTGGCTGAGCCTGCATGGCTTTGCTGGCTGGCCGAAATGCTCTAAACAAACAGCACCATGTTTTGATAGTGTACGAATGTTTACACTTTTCTGGTGAACCAGCCTTTAAATGACTTGCTTATAATTTAGGAGAACGTATTATAACAAGGGAAAAAATGACACTTAATTTTCTACAGTAATGATATTCATATTAAATTGAAGAAATTAAATTAACAAGCTGTTTTTTTTTCTCAGGTAGAACAGCAGATGGACGCTCTTCATAAGCAAAAGGCTGCTCAATATAAGAAAACAGCTGAGGTAAGCAGCAAATATCAGAGAGCAAAGCATACTCAGGAACTATGTACTGTCTGTATACTGCCATCCATTAGGTCTGTTGCTAATAGGTGGTTTAGCACCACTTTTATGTGGTCTCTTATGTCCTTTATGGGAAGTATATGCTCTGAAGCAGTGGCAGGAGGGAAGTGCACCTGATTTTAGACATCCAAAATGGGAAGTGATCTGTGCTGAATGGCATTGTTCATTAAAAGACAGCTTCTGATTTAGACAATGGTGAACTTGATGAATTCTATTTTTACTTTATTTTATTTGCATCAAGGTTTCCCAGGATGCATCTGTATTTCTTAGTTCAGAATGTAACGAAGGTTCTAGTACCACATCTGATCTTGCGCATGACCCTTTTGTACAAATAAACAAAGTTATTTGTGTATCTATCTACATAAGATAATTGTGCTTTTTTACATATTCACATTTAGAATAACAGTAAAGTCATCAAAATAGTGAAATTACACAAATTTAACTAATAGACTTGGTTGCTTTTTCTTCACTATCTGCTTCAACTCATCTATTTAAATAAATATGATTAAAATATTAAAAGGAGATTAATACGTAGGCATGATTAATCATTGAATTACATTTTTTCTTCTCTAGATCATGAGAAATAAGCGTTAAGTTCAGCATGTTTCTGTATACAGTAAGATATAAGATGCATTGGTCACTCAGTTTTTAAATATCAGTGGGTATTTTTAAGGCAAAGAAGACCTATGATCAAAAGTGTCGGGATAAAGAGGAAGCAGAGCAGAACATGAACAGAAACGCCACCACTAGCAGTTCCAAGCAGCAAGAAAAGGTACGCAAGTAGAACTGTGACAGTGTATCTGTGTTTTTCCTATCCTTTATGACCGCTGCAAGAATCTTGCTTTCGTTTACATTTTCTTCGCTGTAGTGCATGTTTAGGAGCCTCTTTATTTTCCTAGCTTCATGATTTTTTTTTACAGTGCATCACTTTATTGATATTCCTCTGGTTAAAGATTGATCCAAACCCTTAACTGTTAACTATTAAACTTCTACGGAGCCTGAACCGATTCACATACAGACTCCATTTTGTAATGGAATGTCAACTTATGGATAGGACTACCCTGTTGACTTCACGAAATGCATTTAAATAGTTATAGACCAGCCATAGACTAGAAAGGTTATAGAGTGCAACAGTACCCGCCCACTTTTTCAGTTGCGTTGGTTGCGGAAGTTTTTTTTCTATTAATTTATCCCATTGTTATTTTAAAAAAGTCTTTTGTTAAAGTGTTTTAAGTCATGAACCAAGCCAATCAGCTACGAGGTGAATCACAACATTACAAACTTTTATTTGAAAATATTTTATTTGAAAACTTTTATTTTAAAAATATTTGAAAAACAGACAAAATGACAAAGGTGCTATGTACGGCTTTAGTAAGGGAAAGTACTACAATCCCATTAAGCGATGGAGAAATATAAAACTAAACATTTGATTATATATATAAAGTTTATTGTAAAATATGCATATATATTAAAAAAAGTATTTTAAGAGCATCGGGAGATCGACTCAATTACGTAATTCACAGTGTGAATGAGAGTGGGCGGAGCTAACGAGATATTTTGGCATGTTTTGCTTGTTTCAACTCTCTGATTGGTGTAATTTTCTGTACAGCATCATGGGTAATGTAGGTTTTTACCATGATTAAAGGGTTAGTTGACTCAAAAATTTTAATTACCCCATAATTTACTCACCCTTCCAAGCTTTATAATGGGAGTGAATAGTAACTGAGATTTTGTAACTGAGACCCAGAAAAGCGCATCTATCCACCATAAAAGTAATCCATATAGCTCCAGGGTTTAATAAAGGCCTGAAGCAATGACTAATATCCATAATTATAACTTTATAAACTAATCACTAGCTTCCGGTAACATCCGTCAGCGCATTTACGAGAGTCGAGTTCTGCCTTATGACGTCGACTTAGGTGTAGCGTAAGCTTAGGTGAGAGTAGATGCCTCTTGCGGTTCAAAACAAATAGGGATGGGCAACAAACCCAAGCTCCTCGGAAATTTCTCTTTTTAGACTTCTAATTCTAACTTTATGCTTCTGCGTTCATCAATGCGTCATGCATCGGGTCAGAGGTCACTCTTCCACCGGAACTCAACTTGTGTACAACCGTTACCGGAAGCCAGTGATTATAGTTTATAAAGTTACAAATATGTATAAAAACACATTGCTTTGCTTCAGAAGGCCTTTATTACTTCCCTAGAGTAGTGTTGCCAAAAGTACAGACCGCGATACTGTCGGTACTGAAATGTAAAAAATGTGACACTTTGAGCGCTGTTGAGTGGAATCGCGCTCATCAAATATGTCTGTGATTGGCAACAATGATCAGCGTTTCAAAAACATGTTGTAAATATACATCAATGACGCTTTTCACCGAGCGCTTGCACAGATACACACGGGAGCGTTTGAAAGCAGGACTGGCCCCCCTGATTCTGTGTGCTTTCCAACGCTCCTGCACATTGATCATTGTTGCCAATCTAAGTTACAAGCCGTATGGATATACTATACTTTTATGATGTTAGATGCGCTTTTTTGGGCTTCAAAATTGCAGTTACTATTCCACTCCTATTATAAAGCTTGGAAGAGCCCAGATATTTTTTAATATAACTGATTGTATTTGGCTGAAAGAATAAAGTCATATACACCCTATAAACATGATTATTTTAAAACTATGTTAAAAAAACTTTTACATGAGAAAATACCATTGATTAACAACCTCATAGCTCTCAGTAATGTTGTCTTTAAAGGTTTATAAGTTATCTTTAAAAATAAATTTCTCTATGGAGAGAATGAATGGAGTTTTTACGTCCAGAACTTGACTGTTGCACTCTGGTACAACAAGATTTTTTTCAGGTTTTTTACCTCTTGTATGTAGAACTAATTTCTTATGCATTGTATACATAAAATGCGTCATTGTTATTTTGAATGAACCAAGCATTTTTTTTATTGCAGAAGACTTGAGTGGCTGTGATGTTATGAGATAATAAGTACCTGAGTGTGTGTTCAGAATTGTTTGACAGCGCCTCTACAAGTAAAGAAGCTGTTTGTTTAAAAAAGCAACACAACCCCCACCACAAAAAAAAAGCAATTCTACCACCTCAATAGTCAACTATTTGAAGTAGGGAAACTCACAAGACAGCAAAGACAAGATCTGTGTGTGGAGGTGAGAGAGAGAACAGGAAAAAACAGAGCGTACTTTCTTTAGATAAAAGGTGACTTTACTTTTGATTGTTTGCTACATTGTATTCAGAACATTACATTAAGTACAGTGATTAAACCTGGCTGGAACTACCCTTGAATTACAGGATTTTAGCACACACATTTCAGCCAATTTGAGATGATTCTAGAGCAGTGTGGTACAATCAAAACTTAGCTGACACTGGCTATGTTTCATCTAAAGTTGTACATTAAACTTGTGTGCAAATTGGAATAATGCAAAAGACATTTGCCAATAAAGCAGCGTTTCCATCAAGCAGCAACCTCCTGTGGTCTCCCTTGAATAGTAAAGTGTTCAAGGGGGCGGCAGTGGCTCAGTGGTTCATGTAGATTGTCTACAAACCGGAAGGTTGGTGGTTTGATCCCCGGTTCCACCTGACCAAGTGTCGAGGTGTCCATGAGCAAGACACCTAACCCCAGCTGCTCAAGACGAGCTGGATGGCGCCTTGCATGGCTGACACCGTCGTCAGTGTATGAATGAGAGAGTGAATAGGTGAATGTGAGGCAACATGTAAAGCGGTTTGGATGGCCATGGGTCAGTTGAAAGTGCTATATAAATGCAGTCTATTTACCAAGATAATAAACTCGTCACTTCCTGGGAAATTGGCAAAAAATATCTGTAATAAAAAAAGTTGCTGCAATCGAGGAAGCAACTGTGTGGCTCTTTTATCCTAAATCATAAATAACTTGCAAGATAACATGCCATCATTTATTGCATTTTGTCTGTGCACTCTGACAGTGCAATAAAGGATGGCATGTTATCTTGCGTTCATTGTGATATTTGCAAATGAATTCTCATATGCATCTGAATTCTTGCATCCGTTTGATAATTTTATAGCTGCTTTTATACTTCACAGACGCATTGCATTAAGTTAAGAGACTCTTGTTCGTTCGATAGAAAACAAGATGTGCTGTACCGTTAGCATAATGCTTCTGAAAATTCAAATCGAATTCTGCTTTGTGTGTAAGACGACGTTATTAGCATTTACCATTTTCTTTTCTAAATGGAGAGAAAAGCAAAGATAAATTCAGGCCTAAATTCCACAGAGCAGCGTATCTCAAGAGGAGGCAAATGAGTTACAGCAATGCAGCATGCAAAACAAACCAGCAAGGTCACCCATGGGAACAGATGACTGCCTCAGCATGTACAGTACTGTGAATCATCGTCAAACATGGCAGCAATGTTGGAAGTATTTGTGATACCCTTAGGACAAGACTTTTGAGCTGTTGAAAGGCTATAAAACATTTGTAGCGAGTCAAGTCAACCTTCAGTCTTCATCCGTTCAGACAGAGTAAATAATGAAGCAATAGGAAACCACTATTTTTAGAGAACAGTTAAAAAGAGAGAAGAGCAGTTTAGCTGTCTGTAATAAGTGCTGGTAAAATATGAATGACCGTACAAAGACATTCTGTTGTATAAATTATGTCACTCTCTCATACTTTTAGCTGTATGCCAAAACACAGCAAGCCAAGCAGACAGCAGAGGAAACCGGTAAGAAGATGCACTAATAATAAACTTGCTAATATGTTCTTTAAATAGGGCTGGGCATTTTACATGATTCTGTTGCTTTTTATCTGGCCATTATGCTTCTTTAAAACCAGCTTGTATATATGAGAGCATTAAGACAAGTGAATAATATACCGATATATTGGCCAAATGGATCAATCGGATGATAATGGGTCATTTTGAGCACTGCTACTTAATCTACAGCGTTAAAGGTACAGCATGGCCAGTGTAGTCTGATTCCCCAATGATTGAGTCGGTTGTTTTTAGTGAATGAACAACATACTGCGCAATCAATGTAGTCTGATTATCAATTGAATGACTCTTATGGGTCAGTTCTTTTTTATTGAATCAAACGCATACATCTTAACCTTTAAAACCTGTGTTGTTCTTAAGGCTTATGTAGTTACTGACTAGTTGTGCATATGTCAATGTGTAGTTAAACGTACACGTTAAGAGTTTTGTCAGATTTGAGTAAAAATAAATGAATTAATAAAATAGACTGATGAGCCAAAACATCATATGGTCAGCTTTTTTCCTAATATGCTGTTGGTCCTCCATGTGCTGCCAAAACAGTGCCGACCTGCCAAGGCATGGACTCTACAACACCCCTGAAGGTGTCCTGTGATATCTGGCACCAAAATGTTAGCAGCAGATCCTTCAAGTCTTGTAGGTGTAGCTGTGGATCAAACTTGTTGGTCCAGCACATCCCACAGATGCTCAATTGGATTGAGATGTTGGGAATTTGGAGGCCAGGGCAACACATTGAGCTCTTCGTCATGTTCCTCTAATGGAGATAGCCTTCATTGCCCTCGTGTATCAATGAGCCTTGGGCACCTGTCTCTGGTTTGTGGTGTGTCCCTCTTTGTACCGCTGTTGGTAAATTCTCACCACAGCTGACCAGGATCAACCTATAAGTCTTGCTGTTTCAGTTGCCGTTCCATTTTTTGGCCCTTGTCAAAGTCACTCAGATCTTTATTCCTGCCCATTTCTCCTGCCTCCAACATGCTGATTACGAGAACTGATTGTTCGCTTACCATATAATCTACCCAGCCCTTAATATGTGGCCTTATTAGATGATCAACAATATTCGCTTCATCTGTGACTGGTCATAATGTTTTGGCTTATTAGTGTATGCTTTAGTATTGTTATTTAATATATTATTAAGGCCAATTATTTGATTGCATATACACGGAATTTAATAAATGTTTTCCTAAATATTTTTTAAATCCAAATTACTGAAGAACCTGGAGAAATTAAGAGATTAAGATAATTTTTTTTGTGTGAAATATATATAGGTAAACATACAAGTCAACAACTATGTATTTAGTGTATATACATTTAAAATATCACCAAAAGGCCTACAAATATTGCGATATGACTTTATTTAGCTGTAATGCCCAGCCCTTCACAAACACGACTCTTCTATTTCATTTCTAATTATGTATTTTGTTTGACTGCATAATAGACAGGATATATAGTCAGAATGTGTCCGTGCTCGGGAAGATGAGAGAGGAGTGGCTGAACGAGCATGTCAAAGCATGTGAGGTGAGCGCTACGCCCCGGCCTGCATCTCACACCCCAACACTGATGATTGCTTTTCACTACTAATCGATGACAAATCAAACCTGATCATGCCAGGTCATGTGAAGTCTGATCTTGAAAATCGGTTGTATATGGCATTTCTTGTTCCACTGTAAAACCATTAAAGATCAAACAAAAATGTAAAATTATTGAATGACACAAAAAGCCTGAATTGAAACATGCTTTAACAAGTTTGTGACTTGCTTGTGTTCTAATGTGAACGAGGAAAGACATTTTATTGGGTTGTTTGTTTTATTATATAATGATCTTTCTACTTTGACATCTCATGAGCATGTTGCTGCAGTTTTTTGAGAAACAGGAACTGGAGAGGATCAACATGCTGAGGAACGTAGTGTGGACCCATCTCAACCATCTCTCCCAGCAGTGTGTCACCAGCGACGAGGTAACCTGAGCTTTGCACCATAAGGTCAGACCCACATATGGAACTTGACTTACCATGTCCACTTCTGTTACGTAGCTCTATGAGGAAGTGAGGAAGTCACTGGAGCAATGTAACATTCAAGAAGACATTGAGCATTTTATCAACCTCAGAAGAACCGGAGACAAACCTCCAGGTACTTTCAGCAAAAAATGTTTACAAGTCACATTGCGGTTATATTTGTCGTTGTTCATTTCCAGTCATTAGGGGCACCTATTGTATCCATTGTCGTTCTTAATACTTTTCAGTTTCTTCTACTTCTTCTTACGCTCTGGAAGTATATGGCAGCCCATAGAACTGCTTGCGGGAAAGTTTGGCACACAGATAGAGGACAGTCCCAACATTAACTACAAATTTGGTGTCCCTAGATCAAACTCTAGCGCCACCACTTGTCCAAAGTTTCACTTATGTTTATGCTAATAACTTTTGAACCATAAGGGATAGAAAACAAAATTCTCCTCTGGCTCAATACAATTCTAATGCTCCCTTTGATGTCATTTTCCATCATAACTTTTCACACCAACTACTTTTTCAAACTTTTCATGAATATTTAATCAGATCATCTACAGACCATGCTGGCAAAAACGTATCAAAAGCTTTTTGATTCACCCAAACGTTCTCATACATAACTCATGCACAAATTTGATGAAGAGCATGCCAAATTGGACACAAGGCTATATCTCTGTAACACTTTGGTGTATTCAGACCAAACTTGGTACATGTCATCACAAGCATGACCTGAGGCTACATGTAGTGTTTCGGCACAGCTATGGTTTGCTAAAAACTTCTGAATGGTTTGCTAATAACTTCGGATTCAGTGCATCATGCCAAGTCAAATGATACCTAATTTTCCCATATCGTCCATTTTGAATTTGGTCCTAAAATGCTGTATTTTAATAACGCATTAGCGTATCATTACGAAACTCAGTATGGGTCATCAGTACCACCTAGTAGTAAAATCAAATATTCAACTTTGGGTGTGGTCGACTTATTTTCACGGGAGTGACTTATCTCCTTAAGCCGGGTACACACTGTGCGATTTTGGCCACGATTTGGCCGTCTGAGACAAATTTTGCAAATCCTAAAAGATTCCTATGATCCTAGGCTAAAATCCGAAGTCTTTGATTGTTAGTTTGACATGTTCACTGGCAGCCGATTAATGACTGCTGCAATCAAATTTTACCTCAGAAGATATTCTGGCAGTGTCAAAAGATTTGGTGCACAGTCGTGCAGTGTGACTTCTCCAACAACGACCATCAAGTTCTCTTCGTTTTGCAAGACAAACTATGACCAAAATGAGAGATAGAGATTTCTTTGTAGCCACCATTTCAATTCCGCGTGTAATGCAGCTCAGTCACCGAACGCTGTCATTCATTGATGATATAAAAGTTTTCTTGCATGCGTCCGTTTTAGCGAGCCTCAATTATCGTACAGTCTGACATTTATGACAACTTAGATCTTACAGTGTGACATGGCTTACAGAGGGGATCATGTTCGTACAGTTTGAAAAGAAACAATCGTAAAGGACTATTATAAATCACCCAGCTTTAGACTCCTGAATCCTTCCCGAGTCCAATGATACCAAACATGCTAGGTTTCGCCTTATGGTTTGTGCAACATGGTGATTTTGCGCTAAAACGTTTGCCAATATCTTAGAAACCGTTAGTCTGATCGAGATGAAATCACTGTAGGAAAATCGGAATCATAGCACGTTAATTAATTTCTTTAGGGAAAATGTCAAAATGTTGATAGTAAGTGGCAAAAAATTGCAATCAAAGTCAGGTGTGGGGCATTTTTTTTAATTCTGCTTTTTGTTATTTTTCTTATCAGAGCTGGATGGTCCGCAGCGTGAACATTCAATACTAAGTTTTTGTTTGAGTTCCACTCAAATATGAGATTGATGATATTCTATTTTTGTTTGAACCATCCTTGTAATGCTTATTAAACTGATTTTTCCTCAGCGCCTGTTCCATATGAGAACTTCTACAATAATCAGAGATCGGCTCCCGTTCGCTCACTTCCAACAGCTTTCAGGTGACCCCTCACTCCTTACAGATGGATCTCACACACTGACATTGAACAGTTAGTTACTCACTTTATTTTTTAGGGAAATTCTTACTTTTATAATGTCTTGCTGTGTGCTGTATTTCAGGAGAGGAGCAGCACCTCCACCACCAACTGCAGGAAGTATGAAAATATTATATGTATATATAGCAATGTATTTATATGTTCTCTTCTGTATGTTTATTCAATTCCCAATTCTTGTTGTATCTTTCATCCTTCAGATGATCCTTTATACTCAACTGTAGCGGAACCAGGGTACAGCCTAATACGATACTAATAAGAGCATAATTCGGTAAGAATTCTTGAAGGAATGTAACCTTGACGTACAATTTACAAACAGTAATATTAATGCTTGAGCAAGTATTATACAGTTACTAATGTTGTTTATAAATCCCTTGAATGTTTCCTTGAGGAAATGGTGTTTTAGTTATTGTTATGTTCTTTTCCAGTCTTTGCAAACCCTTCTGCTGTGCTGTGAAGGCATTTGCAACATTTTTCATCAAGGGCTGAAAGCACATTGGTTATCTTCTAATGCTGTTGCCAGCATCCTTACACTCTGTGATGAGAATATATTGTATCCTGGCATGAAGGGGTGTTCTTATCTCTGTGTAAAAAGCATTTTTAACTTGCTAACCAAAAACCCACCCTTGCAAACAGAGTGAGCTTTGACACTATTGTGTAGTGGTAAAAAGTCTAATCTTGAAGTTCTCACTACATTGATAACATCATCAAAACAACATTGTATAAATCTTTGTATTTTAATTACTGTAAAAAGGTTGACTAATATAGATTAAGGAATTTAAAGGTGGAGTGTACATTGCACCTCTAGTGGCACCAAATGGAATTGCAGTTTGTCTGAGCAGCATGACTGGGCTCAACCAATGACGTGTATTTGGGGGTGGGACTACCAGTTTGACCAGCCAATGGAAGACAGAATGGGACAATTTTGTCATTATTTTGAAATGTACTTTTAAGCAGTGTTGCCAAGCCACAATTTTCCCGTGGAATTGGGTTACTTCACTGTTGCCTTGGGTTGTTTTTCATGTCCGCGGGTTGAAGCGACCTCAGTTATGTGATATTTAGCCCCAGGAACCCTACAACAAAAACAAATATTTTACCCCCCGAAACGCAATTGGGCTTGTTTTGGACTAGTTTTGAGTAGCAATTGGGCAGGTTTTGCTGTGAAAACCTGGCAACCCTGCTTTTAAGTTTGGATCAGCTATTGGTACACACTTCACCTTTAAAGCAGCTTTAAAAAGGCTGCAAAAAGTATAATTTATTTCTAATGTAAAATTCTAGACACTGTCAATACAGTCCTGCACCACTGGATACATTTCTTAAATAAATGTATATTTTATTTGATCTCATTGTCCATTGAAAAACAGTGTGGTATTTCAGCTTTATTCCTCCATTTGAGAGATGAATAGAAAAACATTTCCAAGATGGCTGCCAAGTGAACAAAGGAGATTCTAAAGCATGCAACCATTTGACATTTTTCTATCCCGTAAGGCCAAAGAAATTGAAGCATACGAGCCGTTAGATTTGAAAAGATTAAACAATGACTGCTCTACCTCTAAAAAAGTCCTAGTGGTTAATTCGTTTTTTGCTAATACAGCGCAGGTCAAAGAACATCCAAGTAAAATTCTAAGATGACGGATATACCGTGTCTATAAATGTAAACACACTACACATAACCCGCATACACTCTTTCTTCCCTATTGTGACACACATCTAAGGGGAACAGGCTTCTCCAACAAGAAAATATTTACAGCGATTTAGTCCATGGGGAATTTATTGGATGGTTGTGGTTTGCTATTGGTGGACAGGTTGCCCCGCCCTCACGCCAATAAACACATCAGAGAAGAGATGCCACTGCAGGAGGGAAGGGAAGATTAAAGATTACGAGGATACATGAATTAAAAAAATAATGATGTGCATGGATAAATCATTTATAATAAATACTGCAATATTAAATACAAAATGAGAACTCTCCATTTTTATTTCATGGTCACTTTAAAATTAAATGTTCCAAAAGGGGTTTGTAGAGCGATGCAATAGAATAACCATTCTTGGAACCTTTCAGAAAGTTAAGAGTTCTTAAAATAACCGTTATTTTTTCTTAGTGTGAAGAATATTAAAAAAATCTGAAGAACCTTTTTCCACTATAAAAAAACTTTTGTGCTACGGAAAGAAATTAAAGCTGCTGCTCTTTATATGTTTTTATATTATCTCCAGTCGTTCATATATAAATTGCGTGAGCTTATTTTGTCCATTAGATTGAAAGATCTGAAAAGGCCCATACATTTACCCACCCACCCTTGAAGAAATTAGGACAGAAGTGGTTGAAAGTGGACAAAATAGATTAAAACACCAGGTGTAAACAGGGCCATATATCTGTTCAGTGCTCATTAGGAACCCAAAGGAACCGACAAGATCCACTTGGTGTGTGAGAGGTGAATGCCTTTCCATGTGAGAAAACCTTTGTCTTTACTGTACTGTGGTCTCTAATTGCAGTCTTGAAGCATACAAATTTCCTGTCTTCACTGTTCATGTTCAGTTCAGATTTGATGGATGGGGTTTCTGTAACCACCTGAAGTCCATGGAAAGCCCCAAATATGTTCTTCCTCTGTGCGATCAGCCCTTCAGAGGACATCTCAAGGATCTGATTCTGAGTCAGCACTAAATCTTCTATTAGTTGAGGAGCCCGTTCATCCTGGTCCAGCTGGGCCTTCAGATGCTCCAAATCTACCTGTACAAGTTCATTATCAAGCCTGAGCTGCTTGGAACCTGATGGAGAGTACAAGCTGGAGTCCTCAGCGTCTTCACAGAGAAGCTCATTCCAGCTGGACCACAGCTGCCGCTTAACCCCTGATGTTGGGCTTTGTGCGTCAGTAGTGGAGTTAGTTAAAGCTGTGGAAGATGGATCTGATGGCTCTTCCTGTGTCAGCAGAGAGATCCAGGAGTGTTCAGAAGAATCATCCTCTGTTGACCTCACAGGCGTGTACAGTGTGTCTCTCTGGAACGAAGTCGTCAGGACCTAGTAGACAGGAAGTGGAATTGACAAACGGTCATTTGTGGACGTGACCGACAGTGTGGAGGTTAACGTGATTCATGAACATGTTCCTGAATCAACATCCTTTTATCAATTAGGAAATGATTAAATGGTAAGAAGTGGGTGTTACATACTATAACGGAGCAAAGACTAACAGTTTTTTCTTTACAATAACAATACAACAAGACCAGGGTTGTGAAGTAAATTGTGCATGTTGACTTTCTGAAAGAAAAAAAAAAAAAAAAGATGCTTTACATCTAGTAATGTAGCGTAATGCTCAGTCTGTTTAGCCAGATTTCTCAGCTGGGCATTCGTCTCCTTTAGGGCGGATACTTCCTCTTGCTTTCTCCTGAGAGTGGCATGAAGCTGTGGAGAGAGACACATGATTATTACTCAGTAATACAATTAGTGAAGTATGTGAGCATGGGTATGGAGACATCAGAGATGATGTGATTCATCTAAACATGTGCTCTCAAAACATCACGCACACAACGAGCTCATTCAGAGTCATTCCGTTTGCATACCTGAACGAGCAAAGAATCATTGTCGCAGGCTGGAATTTTCATGTAGGAAACAATTGGACGACATGCCACAGAATCAGAATCGATTGCCCAGTTATTTGAATTACAAATATAAGGATGCACTGACAAAGTATGGCCTGAACGACAAGAAAATCACTCTAAGCAATAAAACACCAAATAGAGAAGTGATCTTCAGTTATGTCACATAGGACATTTTTTTCTGTGAAAATCAGCAGCTGCGGCGTGTGAATATTTTCTCATGACTATGCTGTTCGCCAGTTCTTTAAAACGTTTTGAACTCATTTAATCCCATGGGTTACATTTGTGACCGAAATTGAACGAAAAGGTCGTAAAGGTGGTTTTTACACGACTAAAGCTATTTATAAAGTTTGCTTCTCAGAAAAAAAAAAAATCTGTTTTGTTACATTAAGTGAAACAAAGTCAAATTTAAAAGCACATTTATTCTTGATTTATCATTGCTGTTTCATTTCAATTGCCGTGTAGTAAAAAAAGAAAAGTTACTTCAAAGCGTTTGCAGCTTTGGAAATTATTGGGGTTTGAGAAATTGAGCACACTTTTACAACTGTGATGATTTGGAAATGAGCTCATCCTGAAGTGTGATATTAAGGCTGATTCTTCAGGCAGGCATTATATATATATATATATATTTAAAAAGAGAAACGTCTTAAATCTATGTTCATTTACATTTATCACATATATTGGAATAAAGATCTGGTCATGGCCTTCAAAAACCTTTCAAGTGGACTTATCATGGTTTGGATTTGAATTTGTATCTATTTAATGATTTATTTATTGTTTTAAATGTTGGATAACCCTTGGGAACTTGGAAAGAAGTCAGCTAGCAGTCAATTAACTCTGAATTTGTGAAAAGAAAAAATGATTCTTAAATCTTAAAATTCCTAAATATGAATGGCATTGCTTCTGTTTAAACTTCTCTATAAAAAAATAAGCCAAAAACACAAAAGCAATTGTTCTCTTAAATGCTTGGTAGGCTTCTTGACATAAATTAATTGAAAATATGAAAGTGCAAATTAGAGTCTCCCCGATTGTAACGCTATAACACTATTTTAAAGGAGTAGTTCACTTTAAAATGAAAATTAGGCCATGATTTACTGACCCTCAAGCCATCCTAGGTGTATATGACTTTCTTCTCTCTGATGAACACAATCAGAGTTATATTAATAAATATTCTGACACTTCCAAGCAGGATGTGCTTTTTTTGAGCAATGGACCCCGTCACTGCCATTATAAAGCTTGGAAGCGTCAGGATATTTATTAATATAACTCTGATTGTGTTCATCAGAGAGAAGAAAGTCATATACATATGCACCTAGGATCACTTGAGGGTATGTAAATCATGGGTAATTTTCATTTTAAAGTTAACCACTCCTTTAAGACTATAGAGGGGAAATTATAAAGTTTTGGTAGGGGACAAAAGCAGAGCAATATTGGCTAATTTAATTAGACACAAAAATAAGAAGAGTAATACCTATATATTATACAAGATGTATGCAGCTTTGTTTTTGTTAAAGCTGCACTGTCTCACACTCACCTGTCTATTCAGCTCTAGAGAGAGATATGTGTGCTCTGAAACTTCATGTGACTGAGATTGCCCTGTGAATAAAACAATATTCAGTTTTTAAATTTTTTTTTATTTACAATTGAAAATAATACTACTATAATATTTGTAGCTTAATGATACAACAATAATAAAACGTAGACTAATTAAAACACAATTTTAGCGACATATTTTCAGATGTAAATTCGTATCTTAATTGTATCTAAGAATTTTGTCATTTTCTCAGTCAAGGCTATACTACATCTCACCTGTGGCAAAGTCCAACAACAGATCTTCGTTAGATGATTGGATGGCTGGGCTCGCTGCATTATCCTGCTGATGAAATGTCATAAAATGACTCATGCAAATTCTTAAGCCTTTTTCATTCATTGTACTGTAACAATACTACCATAAAGTAAGACAGCGGAGTGTAGAAGCAGGTCTGCATGGTGGATGGTTGCGAGTGAGCACGTATAGTGCGAATGTTGCGGTCAGTCAGACCTGGAGTGACATGACATGACATCACAGCGCGACCGGCGACCGTTGTCGTCAGGTGCGTGTTTAGCGACGCGTGCCTGGAGTCCGCGCGCTTCAGAGCGCCGTTCATTTCAGCGGCAACCGACGCTCCGCCCACTTCAAACTCTGCTGTTGTGTACATTCCTTCACATCAGGATTAATACTTCACAATTAGGGAGAGTGGGGCACAACCTAACGCTTTTTGACTTTCTCAGTTTTGCAAATCCACTTGGGGTTCAGGGTATTTATTTTTCCCCCACATTAATTTCAAATGTCTAGTACAATTATGTGGTTTTGTATCATAAGTAGGCCTATACTTTTTTCTTTATTTACCCTGAAAGAATGGAAGTGAAATGTGACAACATGCCAGCATGACCCATAGGTGGGGTACGTTGTAACAAATGTTATCTGATACAAATAAATAAATTATATATATACAGGTCCTTCTAAAAAAAATAGCATATTGTGATAAAAGTTCATTATTTTCCATAATGTAATGATAAAATTAAAATTTCATATATTTTAGATTCATTGCACACCAACTGAAATATTTCAGGTCTTTTATTGTTTTAATACTGATGATTTTGGCATACAGCTCATGAAAACCCATCTAAAAAAATTAGTATATCATGAAAAGGTTCCCTAAACGAGCTATTAACCTAATCATCTGAATCAACTAATTAACTCTAAACACCTGCAAAAGATTCCTGAGGCTTTTAAAAACTCCCAGCCTGATTCATTACTCAAAACCGCAATCATGGGTAAGACTGCTGACCTGACTGCTGTCCAGAAGGCCATCATTGACACCCTCAAGCGAGAGGGTAAGACACAGAAAGAAATTTCTGAACGAATAGGCTGTTCCCAGAGTGCTGTATCAAGGAACCTCACTGGGAAGTCTGTGGGAAGGAAAAAGTGTGGCAAAAAACGCTGCACAACGAGAAGAGGTGATCGGACCCTGAGGAAGATTGTGGAGAAGGGCCGATTCCAGACCTTGAGGGACCTGCGGAAGCAGTGGACTGAGTCTGGAGTAGAAACATCCAGAGCCACCGTGCACAGGCGTGTGCAGGAAATGGGCTACAGTTGCCGCATTCCCCAGGTCAAGCCACTTTTGAACCAGAAACAGCGGCAGAAGCGCCTGACTACAGAGAAGCAGCACTGGACTGTCGCTCAAATTTTGCATGTCATTCGGAAATCAAGGTGCCAGAGTCTGGAGGAAGACTGGGGAGAAGGAAATGCCAAAATGCCTGAAGTCCAGTGTCAAGTACCCACAGTCAGTGATGGTCTGGAGTGCCATGTCAGCTGCTGGTGTTGGTCCACTGTGTTTTATCAAGGGCAGGGTCAATGCAGCTAGCTATCAGGAGATTTTGGAGCACTTCATGCTTCCATCTGCTGATAAGCTTTATGGAGATGAAGATTTTGTTTTTCAGCACGACCTGGCACCTGCTCACAGTGCCAAAACCACTGGTAAATGGTTTACTGACCATGGTATTACTGTGCTCAATTGGCCTGCCAACTCTCCTGACCTGAACCCCATAGAGAATCTGTGGGATATTGTGAAGAGAAAGTTGAGAGACGCAAGACCCAACACTCTGGATGAGCTTAAGGCCGCTATCAAAGCATCCTGGGCCTCCATAACACCTCAGCAGTGCCACAAGCTGATTGCCTCCATGCCACGCCGCATTGAAGCAGTCATTTCTGCAAAAGGATTCCCGACCAAGTATTGAGTGCATAACTGAACATAAGTATTTGAAGGTTGACTTTTTTGTATTAAAAACACGTTTCTTTTATTGGTCGGATGAAATATGCTAATTGTTTTAGAATTTTGGGTTTTCATGAGCTGTTTGCCAAAATCATCAGTATTAAAACAATAAAAGACCTGAAATATTTCAGTTGGTGTGCAATGAATCTAAAATATATGAAAGTTTAATTTTTATCATTACATTATGGAAAATAATGAACTTTGATCACAATATGCTAATTTTTTGAGAAGGACCTGTATATATATACACAAGACAAACTAAAATATTTTGTCAATAAAGTTATTAACTTTTTCATATAAAATAATGGCATTTTTTAATAATTAAAAATAAACAAATTTATTTTTAAGTTTGACAACAAACACTGCAAAACAGCTATACAGCATTGTTCAAATTCAAAACATAATAATTCATAATTTCTAAACATTGACTCTCAGTCACCTTTTTCTCATGGTTTCTCAATAGAATTCATAAAAGTATAGAATATAATAGCATAGTTCTATTAGGGACACAATGTACACCTGCACAAATGGGATTTAAACCCGGCTCTTGTCTTCTGCTGGTTAAATAAGCATTAAAGAACTCTCAACTGTTAATAACAGATATAAGATTAAAATAATATCAGATTTGTCTAATTTTAAATAAACACAAAAAACAGAGATGAAACATTCACTTAAGTAAGAAATTTACTTTAGCTATGGTTAAATAAATATTCAGTGATATCTTCAAAATATTTTTTAATTTTGGCAGTTTTTTCTCTTTATAGTGTTGATATGGCAACTACTAAAAATATTGTCGGTTTAACTTAAAAAAGCAAGTAACCTGGTTGCCTTCAAATTTTGAGTTCATTTAAATAAAAAAAATTGAGTTAATACAATGAAGGAAATTGGTTTAATAAATAGAAACTCAATATTACTGTATCTGAACCACATAAATTAAAAAAGATTTTGTGGTAAATCATGAAAATAGCACAATTTGGCATGTTTCACTGCATTATAACAAAACACAATATGTTTACAAAATATTTTAATAATATTTGAATAAAGGGATGTTGATTCTGAAAAAGGTTAATTGAATTAACTCAAAATTTTAATTTAAATGAACTCAAAATTAAGGCAACCAAGTAACTTGCTTTTAAAATATTTTTTTACAGTGTTGTAAATACATAAAGTTTGGTCATCCTGGCATGTGTGGAAAGTTTAAAACCATGTGCAACAACTAATCCAGCGTTACGCTCACTTTTTTAAATTGAAAATAACGAGGCTTTCTTAGAAGAATTTTAGAAGAGAACAAAGTTTTAGAGTGCACATTTCTTTTTCTACAGTATCAGTCCTTTCCAGTCATGTGATCTATTCTATAGATAACGTAACACCATCATGGTGATAAGAATAGTTTTATATCACCTGAAGTAAAAAAATATTTTCATTTGTTTAAGTTAACAATAGGAACACTGAGAGAGGCTTAATTCTATTATATTCTGTAATATTCTATTCTATTAGTGGGAGCACGGAGCACCATGGTTCAAGATCTACTAGAAGTCTTGTTTTCCTGCTGGAAAGAGCCGTGTGTTGTTGATGGGTTTGTCAGGAAGTACACTAATGTAATTATTATTCATTTTTATAGGCTTTTAAATGAGACTGAATCACATGCTTTCAGGCTCCACATGAACATCAATTTCAACTTTAAAAGAGCCCAGACTATAATTCATATACTGAGAGCTAAAGATTTTTCTCCTGAATATGACTTTTGAAAGATTCCGTCCTCAAAGTCCACTGTGTCCGTGACATTTCCTAAGTTAACCTTTAATGTCTTCTATTTATGTATGATAACTATGGTCAGACTTGAGACATGAATCTTAACCACTTCACATAACTTGATATTGCATTCATGCCTATCAATAACAAAACAATTGCATTATGACCACAAGATTGTTCGCCTGCATTCCTACTGGCTTATAGTAAAACACAACCCTGTCAGTCTATTATGGTAATGGGGTTTAAGAATACCACAAACATTTTGTTTGTCTTAAAATATTTTTATTCTAGTTTGGCAACATAATTTACAGTCTCACCCCTGAGTGAGGTTTGTCAACATTTAATTCTTAGTCGATACATGGTTGAATACAAGCAGGCTTGCCTCAGAGCATGCTTTCTGACTTGATCAGTTCTGTGATGATCTGTATGGTCTTCTCATCTGAAGAGGATTAAAATGAAAGACGGCATCATGTGTGCGTTCACAACACAGAGACTGACTATGATGACGATTCATGTAATAACAGTTACTTGTACGGTTAAAGTTACCTTCTAAATTCATTTTAGGGTTGGCCAATTTCCTCTCTAGGAGGGAGTCCATCAGCTTGCGAAGGTGTTTGAAGATCACGCCAATTCTGACTGGAGCCTGATGGGAATTGAATTGAGATAACAGTTATCTCGCAGTTTGACTAACCATTTTGTGATGCCTCAGTGTTCCTGCCAATGACGTGATCAATGCAAAGCAGGTAACCAGCCAAGCATGGATAACCAATGAAACAGGACATGCATACAAAAGCTTTCCCTGACCTGGAAGCAGATCCATCCATCCAGAGAGATGAGCCTTTCCCTGTGCTGCACGTCAATATCACCTCCAAACAGCAGCAATGATAAAGGAGAGACCAACGTAGTGTCTCTTAGAAACACCTTAGAGTATTTCACCTGTAGGCAAAATTAAAAAATGTGTGGTTAAAAATGGACTAAAGGGTCAATGACATAGAGTGTCTATAAGAATGAAAAGAAAAAGTCATAAAAAAAACTGTTGTCAACATTAATAATAAGATAATTTCAGCATTAAATAGTATAGTTTTTAGCATCAGTCTAATATGATGAGCATCAAATCATCACATTAGACTGATTTCTGAAGGATCATGTGACTGAAGCAATATTAAGCAATATTACTATTTTTAATCAAATAAAAGCAGCTTTGGTGAGCAAAAGAGACTTCTTTCAAAAACTAACCCCAAACTTTTGAACAGTAGTGTATGGGTAGCATTTTTTATACATTTTCAAATAAATTATTAGATTAACACCAGTTCACAGTAGTTGGGATAGCTTAAAAAAACACACACATATGTCAAAGTTATATATTAAAGCTAACCCAACACACCTTTTCCTGAAAGAGCAGCCAACCATGGGTCTGTAGGAAGCGGTTGACGGAAGAGGGGTGAACATGGGCCTTCCCCTGAGCCGTCTCAACCACACACACCACCCGATCCTGAACGTCCACTGAGGGAGTGAAGAGGATACGGCCCACGCTGTCATACAGACCCGCCGTCAGCACGGCATTGAGAACAGAGACGTCCTGCTTGGAGAGCGAGCCGAGGGCTTTCGGTTCAGCGCTGGGCCGAGAGCGAGGAGTCCGGCTGAGCTTGGAGGCTGTGAAACCGGCCTGCTCCACCATCCTAATGAGTTCCTGCTTCACATCCTGAGAAGGAAGTTAAACACTTAATAGTTATGTCAGTTTAATGCATTGCCTAGTTATTCAAAAATGCACTCAGAATTCATATATCTAGTTAATTTCACCTCAATACACCTTCTAAATTCATTCCATACATTTTGATATTTTTGTGATAAAAATAATATGGAGGTGTAACTATCTGGAGATTCTGAAAAAGTCCCTTTTTTGTTTTAATATTACTACTATTTGAAAAACGTTTTGCAATAAATCCAAAGCAGTGTGGCGTACCCAACATGCAGGAGGCCATTTTACTATCATGTGACAGAAAACCACAAAACAGGAAATAATAAAATCACAGACAAGGACCCCTGTAGACCAAAAAACAGTTCTGGTTCTCAAATGTCAACTGGATTAATTTCAGTAAACTTCATTTTATTCATGCTTCAAAAATGTTGAGATTTATGATATTGTTTAAAAACACTTGTTCACACCAAGAACGATAACTATATAAGCGTCCACACCAGCAGTTTTTCTCCATGTAAACAACAAAAATGTGAATTTGTAAAAACGGTGATGTCATGCACATTATGTGTTCAGTCTGTAGATGCGTAGTGTTTCTTTACAAAGTGACATCGCCATCTACTGGCCTGGCATGAATAATACAGCGTTTTAAGTTGTTTTAATGGATCATTTTGACAATATTGTCGTCTGTATGCAAACACACAAAGGAAAAAACTTTTTTGTTTTTAGTACATCGTTGCCATGTAAAAGCACCCTAAAACAAATTTTTTTTGGGGTAATTAAAATAAACCTGAAATTAAAATATAAATATTAACTGAAGATTAGAAATGTAAATAAATATGTTTAAGTTCAAGTACTAAATTACTAAAACTGAAATTAAAATAAATGAAAGCTATATAGAGATACTGGTAAGGTCAATAAGGTCCCATAAAAGCACAACTATTCCTCATTAGGTAATGTCAGCTCAAATTCATTAAATTAAAGTAACAGATACAACTTTTGATTTTAATAATGTATTAGTAAATGTTGAAATTAACCTTAACTAAGATCAATAAATGCTTTAGAAGTATTTTTCATTGTTAGTTCATGTTAAATAATGCAGATAACTATAGTAAAGTGTTAGCGAAATATTATAAAATAACTAATAAAAATGACAAAAGCAGACAACAAAATTACTAAAACTTCAACTAAAATTAAATATAAAAATAAAAGCTCATTTAAAATATTAATTCATACTTTAATACATAATACTAAAAAAACACTGGATGGTTACATCACAGAGACTTTAATCTAAAATAAATGGCGATATAAATGATATATTAACAAAATGTATGAAACCAACAAGAGTGTCTATTCACACCAAGTGCAAATAGCGTGCCTCTTTGGGCCAAACAAAACTTAAAAAAGCACATTGATTTTAACGTCTTCAGTGGCGCAATTAGTAAAGTGTACGGCTAATGAATCTTGATTTTGATGCGATTGACTGAGTTTGAATCCGCCTTTTGCAGAGTTTGTTCTTATCTCTTTTCTCATCACAAATCACACCAGAAAAGCGTTTACTTTCAATAAAAAATGTGGAAATAAAGTGCCTAACGAAATGTTTAATAATAATAAAAGCATTTATTGGGTAGGGTTATGGGGTAGGTGTATGGAGGGCTTTTATTGTCCCATTAAGGCGGCATCCATTTAATATTTTTAATAAATATAATCTTTACACTGTTATTATTGCATCCTGTTAATGTACAACAATACTGAGGTGCAAATAGTATGTATCTGTCAAAATAAAGTATAAATTACACGTAATTAATACACATATTGCAAAGAACTGCTACTTTTATATGGTGTAAATAGAATAGATCAACTTAGTATGCTATTTCACTTCGTAAATTGCATCTACAGCTATTTGCACTTAGTATAAATATCATCTATCACTAAGAAAATATGTTACTTTCACTGAGTGTAAGTAGAATCTAGTTCCTATTAACACTTGGTGTAAATAGCATCTATCGCAAAAAATTGCTGCTGCCCACTTTTATACCTTAAACGAAACATTTCAAATTCTATTTGCACACGCCTATCAACCAACGCATTTTCTAGCAGATCAGTCGTACATTTGTTAGATTATCATGACTGCAAATGAATCAGCAAGTGTGTTAGGAGCTGTAAGAAGATGTCACCTCAATCGTCATGAGGGCGGTGCGATTCAGGAAGTGTCTCCTGCAGTAGGCCATCTCAGCGCGCGTTCCCTCGCTCCGTGAACTCTTCCATCTGTGAATAAAACAGTAACTTCATTACAATGATTTCACTTCCTTTGTCCGTCTAGTACGGTTTTGTTGATCACGTGTGATTACCCAAGGTAAGCATTGAAGATAGTCATGTGATCTGAGTTTGCGACTGCTAGAGCATATTTAGCCAGGTTGGCCTCCTCCTTCCTGCTCATAGGAGTAGCAAACGGCGACTTCTCAGACATGGCCGCTGCAATGGTGGCCTGAAAAATAAATGAACAAACTTAAATGTATATTATGTTATATGTGTTTCTCAGTTTGATTTTTGGACCCCATTGACTTTCACTGTATGGCTAAAATCAGTTAAAGCACACTATAAAAATATTCTTTGTGTTCCACAAAATAAAAAAAATCATAGAGGTTTGGAACAGCATGAGGGTGAGTTCTTTTTTGTTGTTGTTAGAAATTAATAACATTCTGAAAAAAACACTCACAATGGGTTCCAGGCAGCCAAAGATGGCACCAAAGATGAGCATTTTGCCAATCTTGACATTGACAGGAAGTGCAGCCAAGTGATGGCCGAGCGGTGTTAGGGTGTGGCTATCTTGCTGACAGGCGTTGATCTTCCTCAGCAGACTGACAGCGTTACACACGGCCTGCGGCTGAGGCGCATCGAGAGCTTGACACAGGAAGTCCTCTGGAGAGCCATATTCACACTTCTGTTAATGCAGAGAGAGAGGGGACAATGTTATTTATGAAAAAAAAAGCTGTTTTACATTTTTATTTCTAAACCTGGATCACAAAAAAAAAAAATGAAGGAGCACAACTGTCTTCAACATTTATAATAATAAATCAATGTTGGTAATACTTTGTTTCGATGGTCTACTTTAGATATTTTACATGTCATGACTGGATTTAATAGGGGGAAACTGCGAAAATGCGAGTAACACAAATGAATATCAGTTTAAACTAAAGGTTGGACTCAATAAAGAGTTCCTTAAAACTTACCAAAGATCCAGAGATCCATAGATATTGACATGCAGCCAGGATTCGTGTTTCCAGACATTTATATGTGCCTGATTTTGACGCCGGGGAAATACATAAAGCAAATGTGCCTGTGAATGCTTAATTTAAATACAATATAGGTAGGTCTAAATCCGGTTGATCACTTATATCAATGGTATAGCCTATATATTGGCATATCGCCCAGCCCTAAAACTTGTGTAATTTTTGGCAGTGTTTATTTAAAAATATCGCATTATGCAGAATATAAGATGGTAAATATTTAATTGATGAGCTGTCAATACACTGTATACAGTAGGGGACTATTTTACCCCAAAATTCAACATTGACAAAAATAATAACTGCAAATCCACGTTTCGCTGCCTGCAGTTCAGTTGTTTCTGTGAATTGCAGTGAACCATTTGCTTCTCTTTTCTGTAGTTGTTGGCATTCAGTAAAAATAGCCCTTAGATTTCTTGTCAAATCAGTGTGTACAGTCAATCTCAAAGCTCTTTCCCATTTAGATGTGTTTTGTGATGCTGCCACTCAGTGGACGAAACTGCAGTGACCGACGGTGACGGTGCGTGCATACCCTCTATATTAGAATGATTTCTGAAGGATCATGTGACACTGAAGACAGGAATAAATTACATTTTAAAATATATTATAGAAAAGTTATTTTAGATTGTAGTAATATTTCATAATATTGCAGCTTTATTGTATTCTTAAACAACATTGAGATATCTTAATGACAACAAACTTTTGAATGGTACAGTAGATTAAAGAAAAAAACATGGTACTTAACATAATATGAAGGCAAAGCTCCTCCAAAGGCACTCTGAGGATCTCAGGGATAGAGTAGTCAATAAAGCTGTCAAATCTGTTGAGGGAAAAACAAAGAACATGAGAATTCACTCACACGGGTGTTGTAAGACAGTATATTCATTGTATAAAAAAGTGTATATAAATCAGAAAATAGAGATCTATCCATTTTATAATATTCATTTTACTGTTTTCATCTTTTGTTTCAATTATTAAATAATATGAAGCTGTTTTAGCATACATTGTGTCCATCAAATTCCAATACATTTTCAGCAATTATAAATACATTTTTATATAAATTTACTTCTCATGTGATGAAATAAAATCCCCCCCCTAAAATATCTTTGATATTGCCAACCAAAACAGGACACTGATCTCTGAAAAAAGGTTAGTACTGTATGTGCCACAATCTTTAAAGTCACCATCAAATCAAAATTGACAATTCTCGTTTATGTAATATTGCTGTATTTATTATAAATGATTATTCCGTGCACATTATTGAATTCATGTGCCCTCATAATTTTTTTATCAAAGTAACTTCCCCTCCCCTCTTGCAGTGACATCTTTTCTCTTCTCTGATGATGTGTTTACGGCGTGAGGGCGGGGCAACCTGTCACTCACATGAGATCCACCAATACCAAACCACAACCATCCAATCATTTCCTCATGGACAAAATCAAGCCCCACCCTATAGGTTTTCTAGTTTAAGAAGCCGTTTCCCTAGATTATACATCACAATAGGGAAGAAAACACAATCCCAACTTCCGTTTAAAACATCTAAGAGGTGTTGTACCTGAATTTGGGATAAAGGCGGAAACAGAAGCCCTCTCGAACACGTCCTGCCCTCCCCTGCCTCTGGAGGGCGCTGGCTTTACTCACAAACATCTCCACCAGAGAGCTCATTTGGCTGCTTTCATGATACCTGAAACCAAAAACAGAAGAAGACAACCACTAACATTCAACACCATTCAACCATAGATAGTTAATATCAGATATTTTCTGCCCTGCCTCACCGATTTTCTTTTGTTTTCCCTGTGTCAATGACAAAGACCACATCAGGAATGGTGACGCCAGTCTCAGCGATGTTTGTGGACAGAACGATCTTAAAGAGAAATGAAGATGGGCATTTTTATAAGGCTGTGACGTCATGTGAAAACTGTATATACCGTAATATGCTATTCTGAACGGTACCTTTCTCACTCCAACAGGTGGCACTGTAAATGCAGAAGACTGGTCCTGAGATGACAGTGAGGAGTGGAGGGCGACCAGCTTGTATCTAGATGTAAAAAAACACAACATAAACATATTTAAAAAAACATTTGATAATAAATTCTTTTTTTACAGAAATGTGTATTTAATTAATATATTCCATTGTTTTTATAGCATACTTCATATTTAGCGTATTTTCTGAAGGATCACGTGACACTGAAAACTGGAGTAACGATGCTAAAAATTCAGCTTTGACCACAGGAATAAATTACATTTCTAAACTTAAAATTATTTTAAATCGTAATAATATTTAACAATGTTACTGTTATTACTGTATTTTTTTTCAGCCTTTTTTTTAAGCATTTAAACTATTAATTAGACGGTACACAAAACGTAATATTATGCCCTTTACAAAGTCATGATTTGGTTTTTGGGCTCTACTAGAAAAGGGTTTTATTTTGCAGGACCTCAATTCCCAGTCTGTCAGCAATGCTCTGTTTAGTTCCTGTATCTATTTAGGCTGGAGTTACCTGTTCTTTGAGCTGAACCTCTTGTCGGTGGTCAGTAGATCATGCAGCTGTTGAATATGGGCCAGGCCTGGGAGAAAGACCAGAACCGCGCCATCCACATCACGAAACTGAGGTGATTTATCTAAGGAAAAGAACCAGAGGTACTCCATTTATTCATAAAAACATTTTACAGTTTTTGAGGAAAATGCTTCCATCATCAAATGCTAGTGATAATAAAGTATGCATCCTAATGAAGTGCATGTGTAGTCCCTATAACTGCTGACTCTGTGCATACAGTATGTGTTGTTATTTTACCAAGGTACGCCAGCAGGTCTAATATCAGATCCATATTTATCTTGTTGGGGTTCATGTACTGCAGGGCGTGCCGCGTCCGGCTGCTGAAGTGATCCAGCTCAGGTCCCAGATCCCAGCCTGAACTAGAGTCCCTCACAATCAGCTCCTGAACAGAATACATGAACAAACATTCGCAAAATAACATATGCCTGCAATGGCACGCCACATTGCCAGAAATTCTTATTTCCAATACTATTTAAGACAGATAGTATGCGAATTGGGATGCAACATAAATCTTGGACTAATCAAATTCTTCTGTTGAAAAAGAAAAGTGGATTTCTGTCTCACCTGATGCAGAAGAGTCTTTCCTCCTTTCTGTGCGATGCTGATGCTGACCTCGTCTTCCTCCTCCACAAACTTCTGACTGTAGTCCGAGTCCTGCTCCAGAACATAACCCGTCTCCTCCACGATATCCTCCAGATGAAACACCTACCACACAGTTTTTTTTATAATGTGTTTCTTATTTGGAATTTATTTGGCATTTAAAACAGAATAAATTAAGCCTTATGTAAATATATTTCTTGATATATATTCAGATGTATATAATCTTGCCTCCACAGGGAAAGTTCTGCCAGGTATGGTGACCACAGGACAGCGGTTGAAGTAGTTGGCAAACTTCTGACAGTCGACTGTAGCGCTCATCAAGATCAAACGCAGATCTGCGCGCTTATGAACCACTTCTTTTAGTATGGTGAGGAGGAAATCTGACTGTACGCTGCGCTCGTGAACCTATATTGAGACATAAGTTTTGGGTTATATGGTCCAGCCCTAAGTGTGGGTATATCCCAAGATATATGCGAGCATGACCTCGTCCACGACGATGTGAGTCAGGGAGCTGAGGAGCCGGTCCTGCTGTAGTTTGCGCAGAAGAACTCCAGTGGTGCAGTACAGCAGTCGTGTGGAGTCACCAGAGCGGTTCTCCATACGGATCTGGTATCCGCACAGTGAATTCTGTAACGCAAATATTCACAATATTGTTATCATGGTGTCTCTGCCATCAACTACCCTTTAAGACACCTTTACTGGAGTTCTTTGGTGCCAAATTCTTAGATATGGGTTTGAATATCCTTTATACCATTTTTAGTTCACCCAAAAATGAAAATTAGCCCATGATTTACTCACCCTCAATCCTAGGTGTATATGACATTCTTCTTTATGATGAGTAAAATCAGAGTTATATAAAAAAATGTCCTGGCTCTTCCAAGCTTTATAATGGCAGTGTATTTTTTGAAGTCCATAATAGTGGATCCATCCATCATATAACTGCTCCACATGGCTCTGGGGGGTTAATAAAGGCCTTCTGAAGCGAAGCGATGCATTTGTGTAAGTAAAAATATCCATATTTAAAAGTAAATTATCTAACTTCTGCCGGAAAAAAACTGGTGTGCAATGTCGTCATTGTAAGCATTTTGAACTGCAAGAGGCACTTTTTCTGTAAGTTGAATACGGAAGGCGATCGGGTGGAAGCTAGATAATTTACTTTATAAAGTTTTAAATATGGATATTTTTCTCACACAAATGCATCGATTCGCTTCAGAAGGCCTTTATTAACCCCCCAAAGCCGTGTGAAGCGGTTATATGATGGATAGATGAACTTTTATGAACTTCAAAAACGAAGCAACAATTCACTGCCATTATAAAGCTTGGAAGAGCCAGGACATTTTTTTATATAACTCTGATTGTATTCATCTGAAAAATGTGTCATATACACCTAGGATGACTTGAGGGTGAGTAAATCATGGGCTAAATAAAATGTTTGGGTGAACTATCCCTTTAACTCTAAAAATGTCATGTGGTTTTTTCCTTACACTTAATTATTTTTGTTTTTTTATTAAATATTTTTCAAGGTAAGATTTATTTTTTGTTTCCAAATATCAGGAACTATTAATTCATGAATATCAAGTTTTTGGGAAGTTGCACCACAGGACATCTCACAACCCAAATAAATTCAAATGAAAGCCATTAATAAAAAATCATTTATAGACAAATTGACCTCGACATACAGTTATGTGTGTCGGTAGGGGGCCTTTTCTGTGATATTTCTGGTGTTTTGTTGTTGTTGGTTGTACCACATGACTTAATTTGGCACACAAACAAATTTGAAATTAACATTTTTATAAAGGAAAAATTTTTTTTTTCTTCTGTTGGTAGCACCACAAGATGTTTATTTGGCGGGCAACATTAATTTTATAAATATTAAGCAGTTTTGTTAAAATATTTTATATAAAATTAATATTAAGAAATAATTAAAAAATAATTATACCAAAATACTTTTTCATTCTCCCCACAACATAAAAAAGAAAACAAGAAAAAGAAAAATCAATTTTAATTCAGAAATGACAAACATGCATATCATAAAAGGGGTGTTTTCATTTTAAATATATTTCTGAGTAAATTAATTTGAAAAAAATGAGCAGTCATTGACACATTTAATAAAAGTACAGTATATCGATTTATACTAAGCTAAATATTTCCTTTTTTTTAAAAGTCTATTTAGTTTAAAGCCTAGTTTTCTACTTATTATAAAACTACTTATTGTTGAGCCTTAAACTGCAGTAGCTCTAGGATTACCTCTAGTGGGGTATGAACCTACAACTTTTGTGGTTACTGGCCCAAATGTTTGATTCCCATCACATACCATCTGACCGGTTAGAGATGAACAACATTAAAGGCAAGTTTTTTCCACACACTCAGTTTTAAAAAATATCTTCCTGAGATCTTACCTTGCCTCCCGGTCCGTCCTCACTCCCCAGCTCCTGTGACACCCTGCTGGCCAAACTCGTAGCGGAAATCCTTCTGGGTTGCGTCACCACCACATTGCAAGGCTGCGCGGCCTCCCCAGAAGCCAGGAGCTCCTCCAGGATGAACTGAGGAATCTGTGTGCTCTTCCCACTTCCTGTTTCCCCAGCAATCACCAGCACACGGTGGCGCCGTAGAGCCTCTAGAACCTGCTCACGGTGCTGGAAAACAGGCAACTGCTCCCTCTCAGTCAACAGCCTGCGCGCCACAGGAGAGACTCGTAGTTTGAGGAACAGCTTCCGGGACGCCTCCTCCACCATGAGGCTTCCTACAGGCTGGGGCTCGTGGTCCTCCTGCATGTCCAGGTTCTCCCAAGAGTCTTCCGGTTCAGTGTCCTGGAGAGTTTCCTGCGGCTCGGACTGCAGTTGGAGAGCCTGCTGCTGTTTGAGGCGAGTGAGCAGACGTGCGATAAACTGGTCACGTGGTTTGTTGATGGCGGAGCGGGTTTGTTCCTCCTCTTTTTGTTCATCATCTCGCCACTCAAGCCACACGTCACGGTAGGTGGGAGGCAGCAGCTGATGCACAGACTAATGGAGATCAAAGGAGAGATTAAATGAATGAAATACCTAAAGCAAGCATCTATCTGCCTAATATGTGAACTGTTTTGAAACTCACCTGTCCTTTGATTAGTTTATAAAGGGCTAGCGTGGCTCCTAAGTGCTGGGCCTGCATGCCGTCTTCAGTTAGGATAGTGGGACACACCTCCAAAACGTCATTAGGCCTCTGAATGCGCACTCTGACATCAAGGACAAAATAACCGGACAGTCAAATCTGAATTCAGTACACATTCAGAAACAAAAAATTCAAGATTCAATCAAATTTAAAACAACATACTTGCATTTCCAATATCTACTGACTGCAACTTTCTCGAAGGATGGTGGAGGGCTCTTCGGAAGGTTTTTCCTGCACCAATCAATCAAAAACTGTTTAGGTGACTTGCCAGTCCAGCTCCTTGATGTGTAGTCAAAGTTTCGGATGTCTTTTGGCTCCTTCTGCTTTTTCTCCACTAGAGCATCAACCATGACAAATTATGGGGTTAAAAACCAGGGATGCACAAAAAGACATTAATATCTGGGATGAACCTAGGTATTACCAAATTATAAACATAGCATTGTATAAAATAAAATAAATAATAAATTATGACATGCCACAAAACAAAACAACACAATAAAGTTAAAATAAAAAATCAATATTAATAATAAAAAAGAATATTATGACAGCATAAAACAAAACAATAAAATAACAGCATGTAGTTAAAATAAAAGATACAATATATAAATAATAGCATAAATTAAATAAAATCATGTAAAACCACAAAATAACAGTAAAAAAAATAGTTAAACAGCATAAAATAAAATATTAAATAAACAGCATACAATCACAAAGAAATAGTAACAATATAAAAGTAACAAAATAAAATAAAATATAAATAACAAAATCATAGAACACCATAAAATAAAATAATCACAAAATAAACTGTATAAAGCAATAGCATCAAATACAAAGATGAAAATGTAAAATAGAAAATACAATAAAATAACAAAATAAATAAATAGTGCTGTCAAAATGATTAATCGCATCCAAAATAAAAGTGCATGTATGTATTTAAGACAAATTTGTTATATTTATATATAACATTTACATTTAATATTAATATATATATATATATATATATATATATATATATATATATACAAATGCAAATATTTCCTAAATATATACATGAATGAGAGAGTGTGTATTTATATATACATATAATTATAAAACATTACACGCATATATTATGTAAACAAAAACGTTTATTTTCAATTAGATTAATCGTGATTAATCGAGAATTAATCGATTTGACAGCACTAAACATAAAACAACATAAAACAAAATCATGTAAAATACCATAAACAAAAACATAAAAACAAAATAAAACGACAACAACATACTGTACAATAAAATAACACAAAAATTATATCATTTTTAAAAACAATTAAAATATTAAAAATAAATACAAATAAATTATTAATTTTTAAAAAATCATTAAAATAAAAAACATCACAAAACAAAAATAGAACTATAAAACTAAAAAAAAAACATTAAATCAATAAATTCTCTTACTTTTTTCTGCTGGTGGCGTGTCTTCTTGCTCAAAGAGTTTGAAGTTGAGATCATCCTTGCCATCAGTGAGCGTAACTGGCTTCTTTTCCTCTTTAGGGGTGTCTTTAACTTTGATAGCTGAATTAAACATTGGATGACACTCCAAATACTTCATTTCTGTAATGTAAAGAAACACTATTAAGAAACAAATCCATAGTAACACTTCCTCATATTCTTTACAATGAACAAATACCCTTAAAAGTAGCGAACACTGCAGGCACA